>JAAAKM020073195.1:17767352-17890033 GCA_010016025.2 Alatinidae sp. Z8VKAUB7J3
GACCTAAGACACAGGGCGGGGGGGGGGGGGAGGGGGGGGGGGGTGAGGGGGGAGGGCGGAGGGGGGGGGGGGGGGGGGGGGGGGGGGTACGAGTATTTGGCACTCGAGAGTAAGTAAGCTTTGAAATCGTTTCAAATCTATTATAACGTCGTCAAAGAATGTGATGCCGGCATGATTTATTTTCGGTTCTATAAACTTTGTGAAGCTTAAAGTTAAATAAAAGTTTGTTCACTTTTATTGCTAGTTGTCATTAGAACGCTCTGTGGATCATCAGTGGAATGTTCACATCTGCAAAGATGACCTGGTATGCTCTTCTCGTCTCTTTGTTCATGCTTTTACACGAATGTGAAACGGATAGAAACGAGATAAAAAATTCCCACCAAAAATTTCCCAAAGGGCACATTCACGGCAAAGCGGACCTAGTGTTTATAGTGGATAATTCCTGGTCTATATCAGAGCATAAATTTGGTAATGTGTGGACATTCATCAACAAGTTGCTGGCCCATATCAGTGTTCAGTGGTCAGCAACGCGTGTTGGATTAGTTATGTATGGTACTGAGGCACATCGCCGCGTTGATTACATCAGTAATTATGACAAGGAGAGAAATAAATGTACATTCGGCGGGGAATTTGAAGAGAACGGCTGGAAAAGAGATGGCTACACTGCAAACTTGCACAAAGGCCTGTCGGAAGCAGCGGATATTTTTGGAGCTGCAAAGAGAAAGGGTTACAGTCGTGACCGCGTCCATAAAGTTGCGCTTGTTATTACTGGTGGGAAAGGCTTTGATACTGATAAAATATTTATCCCAAGGCAAAGTCTCCGCCAATTTAAGACCAAAATATTCGTATTTGATGTTTATTGTAAGAAACGTACAGAGCTACTCAGTTTTCTTTTGCGGGGAGATCTTTGGAAATATTTTTGTATGGAAGATTTTCAAAGATTCTGGGAACTGGCATCATGGATCAGAGGCAGTAGCTATTTATTTCATAATATTTTTATATCTTATCGTACCTACCTGTTATATGGCAACAATATACCCATAGCCAAGAAAATGCGCAAACGGAACAGCTTATAAAACAGCTGCTCAATTCTCATCATATTGTTTTTTCTCACAGAAACCTTGTGTAACGTATTTCTCGATGCAAACGTAACGCTCACGAAGCTGGCCCTCTAAGAGAGGTGGGGTGGTTGGAATTTCCACAATATCAAATGGGGGCAGGTCACAAGTTTCATCATTCTCTGGAAATAATCTTGAAAATAGTATCTATTCTATTTTTTATTACACTTGGTGATATCGATAAAAAAGTGTCAGAGTTGGCTAAATTCAACTGAAAGTGACATTGTATAGTCTACATTTGCGCCCGCCCTTGTCGAGTCACTCCACAAGGTGGCCAAACGACTGGATATCTATTCTTTGACAAAATGCATCACTTTAGTATCCTAGACACAAGTCCTTTGCGCAGTGCTGAACTATATCAGGGATTTTCAAAAAGTAACTATGACTTTGTCTTTTAGATCCAAGCACAGAAAAATATCAAGTGGTAAAGCGTCAGAACTGCAAAAACAAATGCGATCCCAGGGCCGAATGTTCCTGTAACCTGTTCGATGGAAACTATGACTGCCTATGCAAACCTGGGTACCATGGGAACGGAAAAAGTGGATACTGCAGAGGTAACCCAGTCTCAACTTTCTCTAGTCTGTACGTTTAACAAAATAAAAGGTAATATCACTCTTTGAAGGCTAGTAGTTGCTGATGGCTATCTTGGAACCTCAATCTTGTACACTGTAGATGGAATTTAACCTCGCTCCCTGTCGATAATTTATGTGGTGGCGTTGTATTGATCCGTTCAGTCAAGCGCCGTAACTTGCGACGTTTGTAATCCTGATCCTCCGTTTCGTTCTATCCTGTATTGATCGTATTGTTTTGTATTGATTGTTTTGATCGTAATACTTCAATCCTATTCTCTGCTTCCACCCAGTCCTTGATTACATTCCCACTGTGTCAGTCTCAATCGACATTATGCATGCTTTCCTTGTATCATTAGAGTTGATACAAGGAATTGCAATTCACCAGCATGGCAAACATGACTCTTTCCCTATTAACCATCCTTGCTAACAAGAACAGCGACAAGGTATCTTCTTCATGGCTCGTGCAAATTTCACTGTCTGTCATCACGATTCGTGGCTGCACGTGCTTCGTCCAACGATATGTATCGTTGGTGGTGTGACCGCTCCTAAAACGATTTATCGTTATCGTTGGCGGTGTGACCGGGCCTTTAGTGGACGTTAGTACAAGAAACATATAGTAATAAATGCATTCAGTTCTTGTTGCATGCGAGTTGAATGATTAATCGTGTCAACAAATAGAAAAGCTTTGGCATTTTAAAGATAAGATCCCTTTCCTACCAATTTGTACAGGGGTCGAAATAACCGTCAGCCTCCGGCTGAAGCCGGCTCAAATTGTCATTTAGCCGGTTCGACAAGGTATTAAATTTCAGATAAAAGCCAGCTCGAAATTACATTGGATATAAAAATTAATCAACCTTTTGTATTTATGGATAGAAGTTTTCATGAGCTGGGCATTTCCGTTAATCATGGATAAAAGTTGACCCCTGTTTGTACCCAAAGTCTTTATTTGCTGTAATTTGCTTCCTGTAGCTTCTTTGAAAGGCACTCTTTGTTACCTGTAAAAATACCTAATTTTGAAATGGACAAACTAAGCATAAAACTTTTTGTTGTCATAATAAATATATTTTAGAAAAGCCAGATATACTTCCTCCGCATCCAAAATATGAATCATTAGTTTATCAGTGATATCTTTTTTAGAAAATCTCGTGTCTCACATCTATAGATTTAATGTAAAAGCCACGATTAAAGATAGCTTAAAATATCACTTAGAGCAAAGCAATGCAAAGCAATTGTTGGACCTCCACGTAACATCTACAACTTCAGTTGCCGGTATCTATAAAACACCTTACCGACTCTATCGAGAGTTATGGAAGAGGAGCAAGAACAACTAATTACTTCCTTCTTTGGAATCCCAAAATTTTGCAGTATGTCATTTCGGCAAGATACATATCTATCAGGGACTCCATGACTAAATTCTCCACTCTACAGCTTTTCCTCTCTTCTGTGAGTAAAAAGTTATCTGTTTAGATTATCGTTGATAATTCTTTCTCTCCTTTAATAATAATGGAATTGTTTTGTTTTGTTCTGTTTTGATACTTCAGTGGAACAACATATTATATATTTGGAGCTTAACCTTGACATCGAAGTTAACATTTATTAAATTCTGGCAGGAAAACAGAAATGTACAAGCCTTTCTGCTTAGAACTACATGAAACGTATATATCGGATTTATTAATCTGAGTATGAGTCGATTGGCGAAATTTTTAACTATTACAAATGCTTTAATGTATAATCGATCTGTTAAGAATTGAAAATCAAGAATATCTGATAGGAATAATAAAAAAATTGTGAAAATGCATTAGCTATTCTTCGTTTTGTGGAAAAGACAAAGGCTGGAAAAATCCCGAGTTGTTGGTTTGGTAAACAGATCTGTTGCTGAGATTCTTTGCCGTGTCTTTCTTCTTACTATTGTATATCATAAAAACTTTGATATACTTATTGTAAGAGATACTCAACATAATTTTGATAATTTGGATTTATTGATAAATAAAGGATTGATCTTCATTAACTTTTCAGCACCTACTGGATCATAACAGATGACAGCATTTAATATCTCATAAAATTTAGAGTTGTTTTCGAAACAAGATTAGAGACAAATAGCAAACAGAAACTAGCAAAATAGAAAGAACGCTGCTTTGCACTGAAACGTTTATTATACTTGATCCATCTGACTTGAAGTGCCCAGGGGCGGATCCAGACGGGTGCAGGTGGTGCTAAAGCCCCTGTCAGAATCGCAGCAACATGTCTATAAGTCTAAATTTGGTGGAGGAAACTAAAAAAACATCTGACTCAACAAATGTTGCCTCAGATGTTTTTCTAGTTTCCCCCGGCCTTTACAATACAATCCTGTGCGTGCGGCGTGTGTTCGTGCCACGTGCCTAAGATTTCCGTGGTCCGTACGTTCGTATATTTGTCGTGCTGCCTTCGTTCTGGGAAAGAGGTATAAAAGACAGTATGGATAAACTACAACAACAACAAATATTAACACCACCGAAATGTTTACTCTCTCTGTGTTTTGCCGCAGAAGCAACCGACACATACCAATCATTATTTTAGAATCAAAGCAGTTGTTTATAATTTTAGCGTGAGGATACCGACAACTCTGCATGTCGGCATTTTTTGGTTTCTTTTTATTGAGCCTGAATATGGTCGTCCTGGACTGCTTTAAAGAAGGTACCGTACCGTTATCATTATAATATCATTTATCTTGAATGTACATTAGCGCTGTCTTGTAGACCTGCATTTCATTACTCCTGCAACACCTATCCAATGCATTACGAAATAGTTCATGAAGATAGCAATACGTTGAATCAGCGTAAAGGCAATGCATATGATGTAGACGTTTCAGGAGTTACAGGCATGCAAACGTAGGAAGGTACGTACCGTACCAACTGACCTGACACTGACACTGTCATATCAGGCCGGGAATCGAGTTTATATTGTCACAACAAAGTTTCTAGATTATGCCTGACCTAGATAGCGTAAAACTGTGTAAAACATACAAAGGGGAAATATTAATAGCCATTCATTTAACCAAATGGCTGTTCATTTCACAGCTCGTGACTTAAACCTAATCTACGATGAATCCCCTCCAGTTTTTCTTTGCAATTATCTACTATCAGATTTTTCTAGTTCTAAACAGTATTTCCTTGACATCATGTCGGCCGTCTTTTAGTAGTAAAACCATCAATATGTATCGAATATTCTATGGCAACCCTGAGATCCCACATCTCATTTTTAACATTACTTTTGAACTGAAGCATTACTGCAGGACTAGGCTGTTTTACAGTGGGACTAGTTTTTATGGTGAGCTCCAAACGACTGCCCAATGCTCAATAGCATCAGTAATATTGGTACCATCTACTAGAAAATAGACAATATGAATTATGCAAATAGGCATTTTCTGGCATCAGCACAGCACTTTGAAGGGGAGAGCAATTCACAGATCAATGCACGTGACATTTTATTGTTATTTCTGTGAACTGGAGTGTAGACTCCTTGCATAAATGCTGAAAGTTCGATCCTGTACTAGTGTAGATGTAGATGTACACTAAATTACAACTTGATCATATATAACCCACTGTACTCAAATTTTACACATTGTGTGAAACTTTTGAGTCAACAAATTTGTGTTGGGTTTGTATCACTTCAAAGAAAAGAGCATTCAGTCACAAAAAGAGCCTCTTAATGTGGGAACACTTTAAAGGACAAAAATCAGCCATTTTCACGAGAAGATCATTACATACTCAACTATGGTATATAATTCCGGCAGTCTAATGTGGACAATTATGTTGTAGGAAGATTAGAATAGATCTGACAACCTGCATTTCCTTTGACCTTGTCTGTGATGTTTCACACTGGCAGCAAAATGACACATCATGATGATCCTGATATTAAAATTGACATTGTCCAATGGTTGGCAGTAACTTTTCATCAAGTAGTAGAGGTTAAGTGAACTGGACATTTTTCTCTGGAAAGTTAGATTCAGAGGTAAATAATTGGTAGGTTGTTAAGACAGCAGTTCACGGGTATTAAGGCATACTCTTACATGTGTCCTTGCAATGTAGCCACAGCATAATTAATCTTACTTATACTACAAAATTATTTCTAGAACCTATGATTGTTATTTAATTAAAAAATTAGTTGGGCTGGATTTGAAAACTTAGACCTTAAGCTGTACCAGATTTGGCAGGCAACAAGGAGAAGGTAACAATAAACTTCAAACCAAATACTTGAATAAAACATGACAAGCATGAATTAGAAATGCCATTAGAAACAGATCCTGGTGTCAAAAATAAATGACTACCCAAAGGAGAATTGCAGTTAGTCAAGTACAATGCAGCTTTTGCTTCCGTTTTGGCTAAAATACAATCTGAACCATTTGGGTATTGCTTCTGGACTGCATGTGACCCATAAGTCCTTAGCTGAATAGGACTATCATAGGGTATTAAAACACAATAACCTTCACTTCATCGTTTGGGCCCGATGGTCCGATTGTTAAGGTGTTGGTTTACAAATCAGGAGGTTCTGGGTTCAAATTCCCTCAGCACCTAAAAATTGCAAGCAATTGTGGTAATGCTACACTCTTTGAAAATTATACAAAATTGCAATGCATCTGCTGAGAAAATATATACCACTGGCACTGATGAAGCCTTACAGCTAAAAGACAATAAATATCAATTAAGTCCTTCAATTGAGTAGAGGAGAAGCTGCAAAAGATTGACACTCAAAATCTTGACAAGTTTTAGCTTTTGTGCCAGATGGACAAATGGTTGAGGTGTTAGTTTACAAAAACAGACACATCATGAGGTTATGGGTATGAATCCCCGCAGCACCCAAAAGTTGCAGGCGCTAATACAGTATTGGGGCCCCCTATTGTTTCATTCTATGATTTTAAAAATTGTGAGGATGTAGTAAGTGGGAATACCAGACTTGTAAAATAATTAAATCAAAATATTAAGTCATTTCATCGACATGAACATGAAAACTTAGGCAAAACTCATTTTGTTGACCCACATACAGATGTTTACACAAATTGAGTGGAAGCGATGTGGCAAAGAAGTAAAGCCAAAATGAAATCCATGCCTATTTTCATTACTGGCCACAAGTTGCTGGCATGTATAACAGGTACTCCAGTGATACTATCTTGTAATTGTGTTCATTTGTTGCAAGTTATTTAAAGCCAAAACAATAAGGGGGTCTGATACTGTATTAGCGACAAGTTGCAAGCTATTGTCACAATGCTCCACTCTTTAAGAATAATATTATGGCGTAATTTATACTTGCATTGGTAAATTTGGCATCTGCACAAATTTTTTTTTAACAAAATTTTAACTAGTCGTATTATGAAGTATGAAAACCTGAGTCACTTGACAATTTAAATGCTGTGTTCCTCTATTTTCTTCAAATGTACACTGCGAAGAATTTACGAACCCTTTATTTCTTGTTTTTCACATTTATATTTCATAATAGGTCTACAAGGTGGTGGCAAACGACGAATCAAAGCCTATTCATCGTTTCATTTCGACGGAAGACAAATCCGGTAACACAGGCCTCAGTTTAAAGTGGACTTGTCACCAAATAAACAAAGGTACGAACGTGGTCCAGCCTTGTTTCTAAACAACAACAGCGATACCCTAGGAGCCCATAGGTGTTGCGCGAAGCGACGTAAAAAAGCTCTGCGACAGACGTTCGGCATTGCTAAATATTCGCTCCAAACCATGTGAATCGTTTTCATTAAGAAATGGCAACTGACGTTAATTTCACCGTCCAAAGTACCCTATGATACATTTTGAGAAGCTAAAAACTCAATAATGCAAGGAAATGATACAACTTGACAAAATTGAAGTCTGATTAAGGGTAACTTTCTCACAAAGATATACAGGTACACAAGTACAAGAACCGGCGCTAATACAGATCTGCACCCCCCCTCCAAAATCATCGATAATGTATTCGTATTTAAATAAAATTTATAGGGTATCTCGAGTGCCAAATAATCGTCGTCCCAACACCACCCCCCCCACCCCCGCTTATAAATTTTTTTAAATTTATAAACCTCCCCGCTCCTTATTATAAACACTTAATAAGTTCACATGCAACAGTACGATTTTTGTCCTCGTGTGTCATTACAACGTTCATGATATTGAGACTGGAGTTCAGACCCCCCCGTTTGTTTTGACTCCCCCGCTTATTAACTTTAGACCGCAATGGTGACCTCCCACCGTTTATTCGGCGCTCCAGAGTACTCATCCTTGATCAATTATAGTTAATCTTGCTCGTATGTAAGTCCGTGCTCAATGTTAGTAACGGCTACAGCTCATTTTGTATAGCTTTCACTCCAAGTTGCAGTGGAAAGGTATCACCATTCATGTGATCATCACGACTTTGACACCATTCTTGTTAATAGTAGCACCATCTCATCATCTTGCTCATACCATTGTTATTGTTATCATACCTAAAAAATACTTATAAACTTGTTTCTTACCTTGAACATATGTGTCAATGTCAAATCACGGACAGTTCGTAGTCAGTGGCATACCGAGGAGGTGGAGGGTATAATTCCATGCCCACCGTAGAAATCTTGACCTGCAAAGGAATGTTCCAAAATTGTTAGTAAATGGGGACATTTGTGATTTAAATGGCCCTTGTTCTTCCAGCTTTGTAACAGGGCGAGTGAACAGGAGAGTAAACCGAAAACTTAGCCCATAACGACCTTAGCAACGTGGTTTCAACGACATTCTTAATACCGTATTCTCTTGGTGCCGCTATAAAATTTTCTACATGATAAGAAATATCAAGCAAGATGCGTTAAAGATTTGTGATGAATTAAGTAAAGTTTTAAGTATTATTTGTAGAGAGAATCCATTTATTGGTAATAACTCTAAACCTGTAGCTATATTAGAAGCATACCGTAGAAAACACTGTGCTGAGCATGACGTTGTTACATCGTTATCAAGGATTTTTCTAGCTTTAGGCTTAGCAACGTATTGTAGCGTATCCCTATTAAATTAGTTGTGGGGAAGGCATTGGAGCTGACGAAGGACCTTTTGGAGCTGCCCCCTGCCCCCTACGTACGCACAAAGTTCGTAGTCTCATTGTCAGGTATCTTCTTCTATTTAAACTCAGTGTCACGTTTGTCATTCATATATTTGCTTATGAAAATGAAGATAAGGTTTGAGATTGGCTTCCGAAACCAGCTATAGAATAATTTCCTTTACACAAAATGCTATGTTGCACAAACTGCACAGCTCCTCCTTACCTCTTATGATTGTTGAATAAAGAGCAATCGCGCTCCTACAAAGAAACAAGAAGATGGACGCCTGCCAGACACTTGGTTGAAGCAGTTATATGATTGTAGAACTAATGAGTGATACTGCATTCTTGCATAAAGCTGATGATAAGTCAATTACAGTGACCTGATGCACGTAACCAGACAGTAGATAAAGAGTGATAGAGGGAGAACGGAAACATGCAGGAATTACTGAATAATAGACGAGGAAATAAGCATTTTCTGCAAGTGAATGGTTGTATTCGTTGGGTTTGTCAAATTGATCCGTGTCTTTTATACTTTATTCTTTTTCTTCTCTTTCATCAACAAAGAATTCCTCATTTAGGATCAGAAATACAGTTTATTGAAGATTTAGTGGAACAATATATATTAGTCGGGGAGTCTGGCCACATGCTGACGACATTGAAAGTATGTAAAATTGGAATAGCTTCTGTAACTTTTGATGAAAATATATCTATGCATACACTGTATGTTTGTTTGTTTGTATGTATGTATGTATGTATGTATGTATGTATGTATGTATGTATGTATGTATGTATGTATGTATGTATAACAGTGAGAATGTAAACGTTAGTACTGAAACTGTAAATTTACAGAACAATAAATGGCAATGAAGTTTAAAAAAAATTATTTCCGGAAATATTCCCGAGTAGGGACATATTTTCTATTTCTCTAGTGTCGTTTCAAAACTGACATTTCAAATCTTCTCTTCTCGATGATGATCTCTTGCTTTACTGAGTATTTTTTTCCAATTCTTGATTTCAGATTCCTTGGTTGGATTACTTAAATAGTATGTTCAGTTCAAAGGTTCCATTTGATGAAAAGTTAGTGGTTTATACCCCACTGTACTTGCGAAAAATGAGTGATATGGTTATACGAACAGAGAGAAGGTAAGTATCATCAACTTTCAAAACTCCAAAAAGGTTTATATCTACCTAGATAGAGAGTCATTTTAAAGTAACTTGAATTTCTTTTCATCTCATAAGTATATCATTTTATTCTACACTACACTATACTATACTATATTACATTATGCTATAACACACTATACTTTACTATACTATACTATACTATACTATACTTTACTATACTATACTTCACTATGCTATACTATACTTTACTATACTGTGCTATACTATACTATACTTTACTATACTACACTATACTATACTACACTATACTATACTATACTATACTATACTTTATTATACTTTACTATACTATACTATACTTTACTATACTTTACTATACTTTACTATACTATACTATACTATACTATACTATACTTTACTATACTATACTATACTATACTATACTGTACTATACTATACGATACTATACTATACTATACTATACTATACTATACTATACTTTACTATACTATACTATACTATCTTATGCTATACCACACTATTTTATACTATGCTATACCATACTACAAGACTATATCAGTCTTTCTTGCACTATACTCCACTTTCCTATACTGTCCTATACTATATCATTCTACCCTACACTATACTGTACCATAACATTCTACTTTGCACTATACTCTACTCTTCTTGACTATGCCATACTATATTATTCTAACCTACACCATATATCGCCATACTAAATAATCCAATACTTTATCATTTTACCCTACACTATACTACACTGTACTATGCTATTCCAAATTATACTGTATGCTATTCTATTCTATGCTATGCTATACTACACGATACCATCCTATACTTTGCCAAACTATACTATACTGTGCTATATAAGCTCTACTCTACAGGCAACTCTGTCCTTGCGGCCAGCTTCCATTTAAGGGCAGCTTTGAAATGCGGACACAAAATTTAGTCCCAGCGAAAATTGGTAGTAAACTCTGCATTTAACGGGCAGCTTTGAATTCTGAACTACGGGCAGTGATCGGTAGTCCGTGACCCATGAAAACACGCAGGAATACAAGTGTCATCAACATGACGCAACGACCAATGGACCCGTGTATCGAACCCTTGTTAGAGTGACTGCAATGAGTTGCTTAAAACCTATGAATTCTGCTTATCACCTGATGTTGATTTGGTTCAAAACTTGATTTTGATTTGCCCGCTTAAGCTATTTGCTTTAGAAAAGAACGGTGGATATTTTATGAAGCACTGTGCCGAGGAAGTCGACCATTTAACCAGCCAGTTTGTCGACGCTCAGATGCACGCATGGCAGACAAACATTAACGATTTTTTTGTTAAAAAGTGAATTAACTTTTTTTTTATCCAGCATATTTACATTATTTTGTTATGTTTTAATATTTTGTTACAGAAATTTCCTAGTTAATTATAATATATTTTAAGTTAATTTTTATGTCGTTTTTTTTATTCAAAATCTAGTCACAAAGATTTCTTACTGACGTTAGTCCAATATGCCCAAAATTAATTTTAACTTAATTATGTCAATCGCAAATAAAAGTAGTAACAAAATGAAAATAAAACGTTAAATAACTAAAAATAGAGGTTTTAGGCTATAAATTGATATTACCAGAATGCTTCAACCCAGCCTAAGATCCCTGATATTACCAAGGCATTAAGAGAGGCAATTATTGGAAAACGAGTAATCTCAGCGTGGATGCACCTACGTGTCTGATGCTGAGAAAATAATTTGTCAACAGTTGATCCTCTAAGTCGTTGGGCATCTTGATTATTCAGCACCAGACACTGTTGTGTGTGACAAGGCGTTCAGTTATTATGTGGGCAGTTCCTTTGCCAGAATCGTCTTTGTATAAATTCCAATAGCCAGCTTACGAACTCCTAGCCATCCATATGAAGTTGCCCACTCGTTGCCAACGAGAAAACCAAGTTTATAACTGCCTTAAACCTTATGTTTATTCATACAGCTGCTTGTTATGAAAGAAGATTCCAACGACTTCCATTTGATGTTTGTAGCTTTCTCCCATGGGTATCTGAAGTGATTCAAAATATGTTTTCATGGTCAGGATGGACACTCTTTCGCTGTTTCTCAACCTTTTCTGGTCATAGACTACAGAACGATTTAAAATAGAACGCAGGCAGCAAGGCTTGGCCGTTTTTTGGCACCAGAGAATATACTTGTGTAATCTCTGAGATCATGTCGACTGGTCACTTACTTGTATAGCCCAAGACATCGAGATTATCACAAAGAAGCTGAAAAGAAAAAGAAATTTTGAAAAATTTCCCTGTTTTTAATTTCCCTGGGCCATATTTTGATATTCCTCTCCATTTCTTCCATTTCATTCATAGCAAATTCTTCTCAATTTCTTTCCTCAACAAAATTTCCTCCTCTCGAATATCAAATTTCTCCCCCTGGTGTCCACCTGGCCCCCTTTGAGAAACACGTATTTAAAGCTATTTCCAAATTTTCTTAAGGGGGTGTACGATAGATGTACGGGGTTGAACAAATCTTTGAAATCTATTTAACTCTTGCTCATTTTGTGCCTTGTTGAGTTGCCAAAGCGCATGCCGCTGTTCCCGAATTCAAACCTGGGTGATGACATATTGTCTATTTCTTTAGTGTCTTTTCAAAGCAAATCTTAGTTATCTTAAGACTTCTGTTTGATAAGTAATGTATTTGTAAATACACTTTTATAGTGATATTAGTAGGTTTATTCGTTTAATCTTGAAACATAGTAGTGGCATACATCAGGCCAGCAATTCCTTTTGCAGTACAATTTAATGGAGGGAAGTGGATTGAGTAGCATCATTTGAGCCGACAATATTATACTGACTTAACCTTTTGACATTTTCAGTTCCCTTTATATTAGAGTGTTTTATATTCAACAGCAAAAATTAGTGGATGTACCGTGACGAAGAGATTGCGTTTGTGAATCATGTTGTAACAATGATGGATGACAACAATGATGACGGTACATCACCATCTTTTCAAAGATTGATTGAATCTCATACTATATATACCTTGAACGTCGTTCTAATGCCACGGCGAAGCTCATAAGGGATACAAATAACGTGAAATTAAACACTGAAAAATAAACTGAACTTTTCTGGATAAAGTAAATTAGTTAAACAGTGATAGATCCAGGGGTTATCGAATCTATGTTCACCCATCTACGAATGACCCGAAATGACGTTAGGCCTTTCACGCTAACTGAATGACTGAAATAGATTTATTGGGTAGTTTAGTTGGTTTTATTCAATGCAATCCAACTTCTCTCGTTTGAACAGATACAGGATAGATTTAGTAGACATCTGAGAAAGCTAGAAGGCTTGTCATCTTGAAGAACTTTAGTACGAAATATTTTGACTTTTGGCTTTTAAAAGATACTAAAGAAATACCACAAAAAATTATCGCCTCCAGGATTTGACCAGGAGGTGACTTTTTTGTCTCTTGCATTTTTTGAGGACTGAAGAAAACAAACTACTGTATTTCCTCAATCAAGCGGCCATCTTCCAATAAACGCTTCCCAAACTGCAACTTTTCTGTACAAGTGCTTCTCCATATACAAGACACATTGTACACGACCCAATCCCTAGCCAGTGTGCTAGTGGAAATACCTCCTGAATTCTTTCACGAAATTGGGTTGACCTTTTAATGATATAACTCCACACACACTTCACAACCATTCTTTGGGTTAATTGTCTGCAAGCCTGGAGTGCAGTTAATTTAATTTTTTTAATATGTATCAACCCCAAAATGAGGTACGACAGAATTGCATAACCTTAGCTATGTAGTTTCGAAAAGAACACTAGACAAATAGAAAATATGTCACCACCGGGGATCGAACCCGTGACCAACGCTTTCATGGCGTGCGCTCTACCAACTGAGCTAGGTGACCTTCGATGTTGATATACTCTATTGCTCTAGTCGCCACATTAGCTCCCAATCATCCTCCGTTGGCCATCGACATCCAGCTAATCACCATTGGAGACCAGCCTCGCTGTACCATGTGACTTGACCAAGAAAAGATCCGGTCCGTCTCCCTGTCAAAAGCCCATTAAAGTTAGAGAATACACCGAGGACAGAGGATTTGAAATGTCAGTTTTGAAAAGAACACTAGAGAAATAGAAAATATGTCACCAACGAAGATCGAACCCGTGACCCACGCTTCTGCGGCATACGCTCTACGAGCTGAGCTAGGTGACCTCCGCTGTTAACATACTCTATTACTCTAGTCACCACATTAGCTCCCATCCATCCACCGGTGGACGTCGACATCCAGCTCAACGCAATTGGGGACCCGCCTCTTCGCGCCATTTGACTTGACAATGGAAGGGCTGCCACCCGGCCTGTCATGCTGTCGAAAGTCCATTGAAGTTCGAAAGTACCATCAATATATAGTTTCCTTTAAACAATACAAACACTTGCCAATTTACAAAACTTTACTTTAAATGACATATACATGATAACAGAACCTATTCACGACTGAAATGAAGGGCCTGTCTTTAATTGTAATTTGGCTTTTCAAGAAAACGATGTGCATTTTGGGAACACTCTTTAATAACTGGAGAATGTTATCAACATTTTCAGACTCTCTTATCTATTGAGATCTTATTGTAAAGCGCTATGGATTACCAGATAAGACGTACAATAATCCTCTGTTTTCAAACTTTACACTGTGGTGTTTAAACTGACTGCTTTTGGTCTATAGAACCCTTCAGCATGACTGTATGTACATTAATTACCAGAAATATAATTTGTAAAACATATTTAAGATATGGGCAATACGCCAAGAACGTCACAACAATATTAAAAACTGTAGCCTTCTTCTAGCTATTTTACCCATAGTTTGACGGTGCTACTTTTACAAATCTGAAATAAGCAGGAGAAAACCATTAACCACAGGAATAATGGGATTTTCTGGTGGTCAACTCAACTTCTTAGAATGGGTTACAGAAATTAACAACAGAGAATACTGACAACTGCATATGGCGATGATGATAGTGATGATGATTATGATGAAAATGATAAAATTGATGATAATGATGATCATGATCATGATAACGACGATTATGATGATCATGAACTTCTAAGAAGTAGCATTAATAATAGCAATAATAAACGTATTATTTGGAAGTCTACGATTATGAAGATAATGATGATGATGATGATGATGATGACGATGATGATGATGATGATGATGATGATGATGATGATGATGATGATGATCCCCCTCTTGTTTTACAAAATGTTTAACAAATTTTTTTAACAAAAACAAAGTGATTGGTTGAATAATATTGATATTAGAATTGGTAATATTTTAACGATGTTATCAATGCTTGGTGGGTAACGAAACACCAAAGTGAAAAGACGGAAAATGAATCTCAATGATCGAAAAGATGAAAACCAAAAACATGGACGAAGTCAAATTTAGCTATAGAAGGCAAATCAAAAGATTTATATCAGACGTGATACTACTGAAAAATAAAATGACAACCAAGAAGAACAAATTGGAGGAAAAGCTAATTCCGATCAAATATTAAATACAATCTTGACAAATCAGATTTTAGAGGTCTTAGCATATGTAAGACAGCAAAGAACTGGGAAAACATTTGGTTTTAAGCTAAAATAAAAGCAAGCCAGGACGAACTGATCAAAGAACAAAAAAGTAGACTTTAGAAATAGAAAATCGTTATTACTTAACAAAATGATTCCCAATAACGAAGCCTAAAAGGTTATGTCTCTTCCCAAGCCCTATAGATGAAAGTATCTATAGATCTTCCGTATTGCTGAAAGTTTTTTTTTCAGATTCTATTTCCGTGTTTGTCAGAACACAGCCACTCAGACTGGTCACACTAGCAAGAGTTCTTGCTAATGCCAGCGCTTGTTATCAGAAAATTAAACACGAGCAAGTTTTATATTCAAGTGGGACTAGTGAGCTTGGTAAAAATAAAAAAAGCTCCCCTTGCAGATAATGAAGACCCTAAAATATTTTAACGAGTTTTTACAGTAAGTATTGGATTAAGCATATAAAAAAGTTTTCCTTCAATTTGCTTCTGAAATTTGAATTGTCAATATTGCATTTGACGATCTCATCAGGTTTAACTTTAAAGTAAATATTGCCTTCCTTTTCAAAAGTCTCACCGTCAAAATTTCACAAGGACCTTTGTAGTAAATCCTGTTATTCCATTTTTAATCAGTGTCTCCTTGAAACATTAACAAACGTGAACGAATCCAACTACAAATAGTGATTCAAAATTATCCAACAGTTCAAGGTAACAAACTGTAGTAAGGAGTGACTTGTCTCAATAGTAACTAAAACTCTAAAAAACTGAATTTTGATACCAATAGTTACATCAAAAGAACTGTATTTTAATGTTGATTTTAAAAATGTAAGTTTCATCAAGTTTAGTCTTACACATCAAAAGTTACGAGTCTGAGAAAATTTGCCTTATTTTAGAAAATAGGGGGAAATACCTGTAAAAGTCATAGAATCTTAACGAAAATCCCACCATCACGTTCAACGTATCAGAGAACCCTCTGGTAGAAATTTTGAGCTCCTATCTAAAAAATGTGGAATTTTGTATTTTTTGCCAGAAGACAGATCACGGATGCATGTTTGTTTGTTTTTTTCCCAGGGGTGATCATATCGACCCCGTGGTCCTAAAATGTCACGAGAGTGCTCATTCTAACGAAAAATAAAAGCTCTAGCACCTTTTTTAATTGACCAAAAATTCGAGGGCACGTAGGCTCCCTCCAACGCTCATTTGTTCCCAAATTCACCAGATCAAAATTTTGAGATAGCCATTTTGTTTAACATAGTCGAAAAACCTAATAAATATGTCTTTTGGGACGATTTAATCCTCAACAGTGCCCAGGGGAGGGGCTGCAAGTTATGAACTTTGACCATTGTCAAACAGTTCGTGGTAACGAAGTGTAGTAAGGAGCGACCCGGCTCAATAGCAACCAAAACTTAATAAAATGGAATTTAATTTCAATAGATACATCAAAAATCGCATTTTAATGCTGATTTTAAATATATAAGTTTCATCAAGTTTAGTCTTACTCATCAAAAGTTACGAGCCTGAGTCAATTTTGCAGTGTGACCCCAAGCCCTGGGATAACTGAAATACCAAGACAGATTTGACACCTCGGATTCCGAAGCAGAAAAACCGTTTGACTTTGGTGTGTGTGATCGCAGCTATTGTTGAAGAACTTTTCAGGTTAGACATGACGTCAGTCAATGCCTTGATGACGTCGGTTATAGTAAACTAAACTTGCAATATCAATGTTCTCTTACATCAGCATTCATGGCCTAAAACAGTAATAATTAATACTTCATTGTAATTTTCAAGTTCCATAAAAAATGTTTTGCCTCTTCCCTGATAGATAGTCAAACCCTTATTAGGCGTGACCAACTACGGGTCTGTGGTGTACTTAATGTAATCCCCTACTTGATGCAATTCCCATAGAAAAGAGGTCATTTACACAGTCGGCCTACTGATTGCTTAAAGTTCACTCCCACTAATATGCATTGCAAAAACACCTTTTCTGTACTTGCGCTCGTGTGATAACTCTTTAAAAAATTTAAAGTGCTGCATAACATAACAAACTGAACTTATTCCCTTGAAATAATGGAGTGGTAGGAAAATCAGCATTGTAAGAGAGTTAGATGTGTATAGAAAGAAAAATAACAGTGACCTAGTTGTAAGAAGTATAAAAGTGACTTGAAAACATAAACTTGGTTCTACGAAATGGTTTAAAGCGTATTGTCCTGTGCATTCTTTCACAGAAGGAAACAATCAGAATTTTCCATGACGAACTTCTTTCGATGCTATTTCAGTACAGCCTGCCTAAATTAGCAAACAAGTACTTACAGACTCGCCACAACATTTATGTGTGGTATTGTTAGCCAATCAACAAGGTGTATTTTAAGTCGATAGAATGGTCAGATTTTTTATTTTTGTGTGACCGTTTTGAGCAGGGAAACGAACTTAAACCAGATTTTGATTGGATGCTGAACAATGGAAGGTGAAAGTAGTGAAGTTATATACGGGGGTAAATAAATTTCATTTTCAAAGTCAACCTTTGCTTACAAGATATTTGTTTGTTGATACAGTAAAGCAAGTTCATTACAGTGTATTCAGGCTGGGCTTGACTAGCCTGCCCTCTGGCGTAGCCACTGGGCAATTATGTGCTAGAGATAGAGTTGAAACAATTGGCTTAAGGTACGATCATACACCAGAGGGATTAGTGGAAAACTTCCTTGAGAGGGCTACACTTTGTACAAAATCACCACTGAAGATGAAGAATGTTCTTCAAAACATGTCTGGGGTCAATAAATTAAAAGTTAAAATTAAAACTAAACGTTTTTGTGTTTTCTGTGGTATTTAACTGTAGTAAATAATACTACTACTAATAAAATAATACTACTTCTGATAAAATAATAATGATAATAATGATAATAATTTTTTTTCAACTTTATTGCCATTTATTCTTCTGTAAATTTACAGTTAATAACCTTTACAAGATATACAATTCTCACTGTTTTTACCCGGCATAATTGGGCCAGTGAGATTTATAGTAGTGGATAATGACAATAATAACAATACCAACAAGATCGGTGGTGGCGATAACCAAAGACGCCAAGTCAATACAAGTCAAAATAATCATAAATGAAGATAATGTCCTAAATTAATGATAATTTAGATTTTCTGGGCTGTTCCAATGTTTATTTCTTCGACCAAAAAGGTAATAAGATGAGCGCAATGCTACTTCTGCAAGTTTATCCATGATTCTCTAACAATCATATTTTCCCAACAGTTTTCAAATTTCGAATCGTAATAATAATAATAATAATAAAATAATTTATTTTTTTTTAAACTTCAATGCCATTTATTTTCATACTGAAATTGTACAACTCAACGTTACAATTTCTAACACTAATAGTGCGGGCAGGGCAAGACCGGGCCTCCTCGCGCTGCTTGAACTCGCTGGTGCCGATTACCGTTACATTACCTCCCGCGACCTCGCCTTCAGTGTGGCACCAAGGGTTAATGCTGCTGGCCGCCTCTCCAATATCGCTATTGGCATTGAATGCCTTCTGGCAAGTGGCGAACGTGCCCATGAACTTGCCGAAGCCACCCATTCCGCGCTCTTCAAAACCCTTGCGCATGTAATACATCGGGCCACCAGATACGGATCCATCGGGGTTTTCCTGCCGGTATTTCACGCCCAGGGTACACTCCACGAACTTTGTGGACATCCCCAGAAAGCCCGCGACAATCAGCCAGAATGTTGCCCCCGCGCCGCCGATGGTTACAGCAACGGCAACACCGCCAATGTTACCAATGCCGACCGTGCCGGACACCGCGGTTGCAAGCGCCTGGAAATGTGAGACCTCACCCGGGCTGTCAGGGTCGGCGTAATCGCCGCGCACGAGTTCAATCGCGTGCTTGAAGCCACGGACGTTCACGAAACCCATGTAATAGGTGAAAAAGATCGCACCGACCACGAGCCACAAAACCACCAGCGGCAATTGCGCTCCTAAAACCGGTATCTTGAAGAAGACAAACGCGCCGATCGCCGATGCGATAGGGGCTGTGATCTCGTTGATCGTGTCGTCAATTCCTGCATGGGCAGGCAACGTGCAAAGAAATAGTGCTAACAACGCAAGGAATGGTCTCGTCATAACATGTCCCTTTTCTTTTCATTGAGCGCACCTGATTAGTCCGGTGAGCTATCTCGCGATGCGCCTAGGGCACCACAACAACTGGTACTGGTGAAGTTTGAACCAGGTTGCCGGCCACACTGCCGAAAAGCAGGCTCTTGATGCCGGATTGTCCCCGCCGACCGATCACGATCTGTTGGACCCCGTGTTTTTCCGCAAGTTCGATGAGCGTCTCCGCGGGTGGCCCGTGGCGAACAACCGTCTCGTGTTCGACGCCCTCTGCGGCCAGTATTTCGGCAGCTGGCGCCACCACCCCCGATGTAGCCCGCTCGATTTCCTGCTCCCGGCGCATATGGCGCTCCGCGTTTTCTTCCGGCGTGTTAAACGAGTAGGGTGACCACTCGATTACGTAAGTCACAATCAGCTTCGCGCCGCTGTTTTTTGCACGTTCACACGCGTACTGGAGTGCGCGCGCGCCGCCGTCGCTGCCATCCAAAGCAACCATGACTGAATTCGCCATAAAAAAACCCCTTTCGATCCAAAAAACCGTCCGCAACGGTCTCGTTTGAAATACAAACACCAACATGCAACCGATGAATAAGTGTCGCGCAATTAGGGTATTCTGGCAAGTTCTGTGCAAAGCGCATCAATCGGCACAAGCGGAACTTGACCAAACGCCCACGTGCCTCAGCGGTTTTTTTGTAAGGAATTTAATTTTTGTTTGTGACAGGAACAAGTTTTGCAAACTTTGAGGCCTAAACTGCCTTGAAGAAGATCGAATCTTAGAAACGACAAAGATTTAATCTTAGCAACCCATGACATCATACTGATCCATAAACACTCACCGGTGAAACAAAATTTACTCTTCTTTCTAATGAACACTTAAAACAGCTTCAGCAGCGTTAAAATTATACTAGTGACCAGCTTTCAATAATTTGAGTAACAATAATCAATTTCAGTAAATAATTCCTGTCAGATGTACAGCATAAAACTCTTCATAAATGAGTGAAATATGCGGCGAGTTTGATAATCACCTTGAATGACGCCCTTTGCTATATTTCAAAAATACAGTACGGAACTCACTACACTCCGACAGTATACTCCACTTATAAAGAGTTTAAGGGGACCCTAAGATTTTCAGCACCAATGCATCAAGATACATCTGATCTTCTCTAAAATGTAGCCACATTGGCTTTTTCTTGATAAAATTAAGTTAAAATGGCAACTAACATTATATTGACAAAACTATGTTCCAAGTGCTAAAATTCTTGTGGAATACAAGACCAACTAAAAATTTTACTTCAGCCAAATTCTTATTTAGATATTGGGTTCTATTATGAAGCCCATTTCTTTTGTAAACATCTTGTTGTAACCTTGTCAAAATTTTTGACAGACAGCAACAGGCCTTATCAAAATCACTGAACATGTAAAACAGATGAGAAACAATTGATGTTGAAATTCAAGGGTCCTCTGATGAAAACATAATTGTTAATTTTATGGGTACTTCCTCAACAACAGGAGATTTTGATAATTATTTTTTGTAATAATATTTCACATGAAAAAGAAACATTAATTTTTTTGTTTTTTTTTTCAATTGTGGTTTTACTGATTTGCTAGAT
Organism: Alatinidae sp. Z8VKAUB7J3; assembly: GCA_010016025.2. Lineage (NCBI taxonomy): Eukaryota > Metazoa > Cnidaria > Cubozoa > Carybdeida > Alatinidae > Alatinidae sp. Z8VKAUB7J3. The sequence continues at coordinate 17,788,523 of JAAAKM020073195.1, forward strand.
TTTTCCATCATCTGAGGAACTGCCACTTGGCCTCATACTATGTTCATATTTTTAAGCATTTGATTTGGTTGATCACGACAATCTAATTCCTTTGTAACTGAGTAAATTTGAAGCAGACCAAATCTTTGTGAATTTTATATTTATTTTCTTTAAAATTTATCCCAAAGCTGTAAAATACAAAATTTTATCTCTAAACCCCTCCCTAAATAGCATAGAATTCCTCAAGGAACCTTGTTAGAACCACTCTAATGTTTAATATTGATTAATGAAATTGGTACAATTATCTCAAATGTGTTAATATGTAGACAACCTAATGATCCTTGAAGTATGTCACTGAACTATTAGAAATGATCTTATCAAAACCCTAACCATGTTTTGGACAAAGCAAAGAATTTACACATGAAAATAAATTTCACTAAGTCAAATAGAAAGAAAATAAACTTCTCAAAATTCTTGAAATCCACTCCTGTTTTCTAAGACCCTATCCCACCCAATATGCTACTGAAACATGTTAAATTCCTTGGTGTCACAAACTTCAAATAGTCTTAAGTAGGACATGTATACTTCAAGAATTTTTGACCTTCCAGACAAAGGATAGTCAAAATTAATTTTTTTTTTTTTTTAAGTTGATTAACTTTGATTGGCTTTGAAATGGCCAAATGTTGACAAACACTTTCAATATGAACAAAAAAATCTTTGCTGGACATTGAAGCTAAGAAGAAGTAGGCCACTCCAGATAGCATTTATACAGACCTATATCATACTGTTCTATCACACATTATATTATGGAGACCTAGGTTACACTCCATTTGATTATTAAATTTTATCCCTGTATTTAGGGCAATTTTTTCAGTTTTTTGCTTCTACTATCTGAATAGTGTTTTACACATTTACTACCGTCATTAAATAAAGTTGAAGAGAAACAAAGAAATAAAGCAAACAGAAAAGACATGTCAAATGCAACAGGATCTACCCACAAGTATTTTGACACATGTCAAATTGGGTTCCAACTTATGTCAAAAACAGGTAACTTTATTGTTCTGTTGAATTTGTAGGTGAAGATGCTCCAACTTCAGAAAATCAGATTTTGATCCCTTCCTTGAAAAAAACTTCTGACTTTTAATCAAAAAGTTCGATAGGTAGATGTTTTTCCTACATACTGAAACCCTTTTGAAACCAAAAGTCATTAATTTAAGCCTTCCAGAGAAGAAAGTTTTTTGTTTTTTTTTATTTGTTTTGTTTTTTTTTAATGAAAACTGTCAAATCAATGGTATCTTTACCTTATAGAGTTGGTATTCAGTTAAGTCATGTTAGATGAGGCATTTAATATAATGTGTTCTGTGTTGCCTTCTTCAATTCCCACCACAAAACAATCTGCTGGTTTTGGATCCCGGCACACGTCTGCGCAATGGCCCTACTTTTGAGCGTTTGAGTTTTCAATTACCTCACAAAAATTTCCCCGATTGCGAGCTTTTGGATCGTTGGAAGTCTTCAGAGGGGCTCATTGAAGTTTGGAAAAACAAAGAATATGACCTGGGCACTTAAAAAAGTTGGTGATAACGACACGCGCGAATTGATTCATGGCTTTACTTTGGGTCGCAGTGAGCGCAATCACTGGCTCATTGATGATGAATCGATTTCTCGGCGGCATGCTCGCTTTGATATCGCCAATAACCGCCTTTATTTAAGAGACCTTCACAGCGCCAACGGCGTTTATGTTAATGGCGAAAGAATTCGTGAAATCGAAGTCTTTCCTGGAGATCGGATTCAACTCGGAGAAAGCCTTTTTGTGCTATCAGGCAACCAGACAACACGATTGACGGTTTTTCGTGAAGAAGGCCCTAAAATCCAGACCCAGCCCATTGTGACCTGGGAATCTCGGGGTTGGCGAGCCCTGGCTCGTCAATTTTTAAAAGAAATTTCCTTCCTCAACGCGTCAACCTGTTTGATCGGTATTCGCTCTGTCGGTGGTCAAGAAATAGATGAGTCTATTGTCATTGGTAAGAACATTGAGCTGTCCTCCTGGTTACTTAACGAAGGTTCCCGAGGGGGATTTTTGATTAACGAAGAACAACTTTTTAAAGGTCGTCAATCCCTCGTGCAAAGAAAGCTGACTTCTGTTTTGGTTTTCCCTTTGGGGGTGGAGGCTTTTTTGTGGGCCGAAACGCCTCACCAAAGATGGTCTGCTGAGCAATTTGATCGAGTTCATCAATTAGTCAGTTCTTTTGTTCCTCTTTTTCAAAATTCTTTTAAAAACTGGGTTCGTCGCCAATTGCCTGACCCCTATGTTGCTGGTGCCTCTCAAAGTCAGGAATTTCTCAAAGCGGCTCGTCGGGCAGCACAAAATAAAGCGCCCATTTTGATTACAGGTACACCAGGAGTTGGCAAAACTCTTTTGGCTCGCTGGATTCATGAGTGGTCGCCCCGTAATGACGAGGCCTGCGAGCGCCTCGATCTCTCTCAAATTCCCAGAGAGCTGATGGCTTCTACCTTGATGGGCCATGAGCAGGGGGCTTTTACAGGAGCTGAACGTCGCCGAGACGGGATTTTAGAAACGGTTCGACAGGGAACACTTATTTTAGAAAATATTGACGACAGTGACCTCGAAGTGCAGACTCGACTTCTCAAAATTCTTGAAGACAAAACTTTTTATCGATTGGGATCGGTGGAACCTATCAAAGTAAATTTTCGCTTGGTGACCACCTCACGTCGTGATTTGGAGTCACTGATCAAGCAAGGTCGGTTTCGAGATGATTTATTTTATCGGTTATCAACGATTTCTCTCAAAGTGCCCTCTTTAGATGATCGTTTGGCTGATATCGAACCCCTGGTCAGAATGTTTGTTGATCAATTGGCGGCGTCACAGGGTCGACGAGACATCAAGTTAGACAAATCCTTTCTCAAAAAATGTTATCAGCGCCCTTGGCCCGGTCAAATTCGAGAGCTCAAAAATTTTATAGAAAGAGCCTTGGTGCAATCGCAAGACCAAAACACATTGCAATGGCCAGAAACATCAGAATCCATTAAAGAATTTTTGACCCTCAAAGAGCTTGAAAAAAAACATATTGAAAAAGCTCTAGAGCGCACTCAGGGCAACAAAGGGGAAGCTTGTAAAATTCTAGGCATCACCCGACCTACCTTGGCCAAAAAAATTGCTGACTATGAGATTAATTTTCGGTCAAACGATTAATGGCTTTTTAAAGGGAATCTATTGGCTGGAATTGTCTGAGAAAAACAAAGAAGACATCAAGGGCAAGCTGGAAGCAGCTGGCGCAGAAGTCGAGCTGAAGTAATTGGGATGCGGATGGCGGGGTGAACCCCGCCCTACCAAATAGCCGTAGGGCGGGGTTCACCCCGCCGCCGCTCCACCCAAAACAAAAGCTGGACCCGGACAAATTCCGGGTCCGGCTTTCCGCGTCTCAGAGAGGGCCTTTGGTTGGAGACCAGATCGGCCCGGGCAGAAGACCCTCTCTAAGGCTCGGTCGCACTCGGGAGCGTATCCGTGGGAAGATGCGCAGGTATTGAGTGAGACCCACCTTATCCAAGTGATCCGCCACCCGGCCCCGGGGTGACGTATCCAAGGAAGTTGAAAGGCGACACCGAGCATGGCTCAGACATATGTTGGTCACAAACGTATCCGCAAATATTTCGGCAAAATCCGTGAAGTTCTGGAGATGCCGAACCTCATTGAAGTTCAAAAATCCTCTTACGATCTGTTTCTGAATTCCGGCGACGAGCCTCAGCCGATGGACGGCGAAGGCATCAAGGGCGTCTTCCAGTCGGTTTTCCCGATCAAGGATTTCAACGAAACGGCCGTTCTGGAATTCGTGAAATACGAGCTCGAAGAACCGAAATACGACGTTGAAGAGTGCCAGCAGCGCGACATGACCTATTCCGCGCCGCTGAAGGTCACCTTGCGTCTGATCGTCTTTGATATCGACGAAGATACCGGTGCCAAATCGGTCAAGGACATCAAAGAGCAGGACGTCTTCATGGGCGACATGCCTCTGATGACCCCGAACGGGACGTTCATCGTGAACGGCACCGAGCGGGTGATCGTCAGCCAGATGCACCGCTCTCCCGGCGTGTTCTTCGATCACGACAAGGGCAAGACCCATTCCTCGGGCAAACTGCTCTTTGCTTGCCGCATCATCCCCTATCGCGGCTCCTGGCTCGATTTCGAATTCGACGCCAAAGACATCGTCTTTGCCCGGATCGACCGTCGTCGGAAACTGCCTGTCTCGACCCTGCTATATGCGCTGGGTCTCGATCAGGAAGGCATCATGGATGCCTATTACGACACCGTCGAATTCCGTCAGCTGAAGAAAAAAGGCTGGGCCACGAAGTTCTTCCCGGAACGTATTCGCGGCACCAAACCGGCTGAGGATATCATCGACGCCAAGACCGGCGAAGTGATCGCCGAAGCGGGCAAGAAAGTCACGCCACGTGCGGTCAAGAAGCTGATTGATGAGGGCAAGGTCACCGAAATCCTGCTGCCATTCGAAGGCATCATCGGGCGTTTCGTGGCGAAAGACATCATCAACGAAGAAACCGGCGAGATCTGGGCGGAAGCCGGAGACGAGCTGACCTGGGAACTCGATAAATCCGGTGAGGTTATCGGCGGTGTGCTGAAAACGCTGGTCGACAATGGGGTCACCGACATCCCGGTTCTCGACATCGACAACATCAATGTCGGCCCCTACATCCGCAACACGGTCGCCGTGGACAAGAACTTCGGTCGCGACACCGCGCTGATGGACATCTACCGCGTCATGCGTCCGGGTGAGCCGCCGACCCCTGAAACCGCCCAGGCGCTGTTCGACAGCCTGTTCTTCGACAGCGAGCGCTATGACCTTTCCGCGGTTGGCCGCGTGAAGATGAATATGCGCCTTGATCTGGATGCGGAAGATACCGTCCGTGTACTGCGCAAGGACGATATCCTCGCGGTCATCAAGACGCTGGTGGACCTGCGCGATGGCCGCGGCGAAATCGACGACATCGACCATCTGGGCAACCGCCGTGTTCGCCCGGTTGGTGAGCTGATGGAAAACCAATACAGCGTTGGTCTGCTGCGCATGGAGCGCGCGATCAAGGAGCGTATTTACAAGCCGTTCGTTGAGATTGAGGATGCTTTTGGAAAGGTGGGACATCGAGAGGATGTGAGCCCTCTTGTTGAGCGCTTGAATGTTGCTTTTGGGATTCCTGATGGAATGCGTAGCTCTTTTCCCATTGAGCTCGCAGGTATTAAGGGTGGAAGTAAAAAGAAGATTTTTCAGGATCTTTGTGCGTTTCAGCAAGATGTTCTCATCCCCTATTTAAGGAGTGCATCTTCGAGCTCTGAGTTTAAAAGCGCGATGGGATTGATTTCTGAGTGCAGCGAGATGTCTGGGGCTCTTGCATCGGTTGATGAGAAGGGCGTGTTAAAGATTCAAAGGCAAGTCATTCAGGATATCGTCGATGTAAAAAGAGTGATATTGAGTCAGGTTTTCTTGGGTGTTTTGGCTCCAGACCCTAAAAAAGTTGGAGATCTTAAAAGCTTGGAGTATCGAGAAAAAGCGGTGAAGATGCTAATGACTCTTTCAGAGCATGTGAAGAAGGTTGAAGGCCATCCGCTTTTTACAAAAGAGTTGAAAACGCAGTTTGTTAGCGGAATGAAGGCGATGCACCGGGAGTTTGACCTTGCTGGTCATGGCAAGGATTTAAAGCCTGTAATGAAGCTTTTGGGCATTCCTACTCGGAAAAAAAAGAAGGTTTCTACGCGCTTTGAAAAAGCTCGGGCACGGTTCAACTCAAGAGGAACCCTTGTTGGAAGCTCTTCTATGAAAAGTTCCAGAACTGGAAAGGTTGAGACACTTGAAGACCGTAAGATCAGGGCGTTTAAAAAAATTCAGGGGCTTATTGCTAAGTTAGATCCTGCATCTTTGAGTTTCAAAGGTGATGTTGCAGATATTTTAAGGGAAATTGAGTTCGTTAAAAGGAAGTACCCAAGTCAAACCACGAGGGATTTCATTTTTCTTGAGGATGCGATGCGGATCCTCTCAAGGCCAAATGAGTACTTAGCTGTCACAAGTGAAGAAGGGCTTGTCATGAGAAGCATTGGGGCAAAACATGGCGTAAGTAAGTCTGTTATTGGAAGTTATAAGGCAAAAACTGAGGATCGATCGATCCGTGAAGCTCAATTGAAACTGATTAAGGGATTGAGAAAGAAGGCTAGCACTCTTGAAGAGTTAAATAGTTTGGCTAAAAGCGAAACGCATGAGATTCAAGAACAGGCGATGCGGGGCCGTTTTGAAATCTTTGTTGGGATGTACCCTTTAAAGCCTGCGCTTGGCGAGCATTTTTCGATGCACTTTCCACACATTGTGCGCATGCTGAAAAATTATTCCGAGAAAATGGCTCTAAAAGAAGCCGTTGGTTTGTGGAGTGACATCAAAGAACTTTATGATACTTCCACAGCAGGTCGGTTTTCGAAAGTTTTAGCAACTTATTCTTATATGAATCCTGAAAAACACTTTCCAGTTATTTTGCAAGAGGCTCAGGAATCATTTTTGACTCACATCGATTTTAATGCAGTTGGCCAAGCCAAAAGGATAGGATTTAAATCCTACATGAAAGAACTTGTCCATGCTGTTGGAAAAGCTCCCTCGAAGATTTTTGAGGAAGACTACAGAAAGTATTTCGCTTATCATCATCGCTGGCTTGTTGCGAATTTACCCTATATTAAGGTTCCGTACAATCAAGGGGACGAAAAAGATACCAATTTGGGAGATGGGGTTTGCATGAGCAACTCACTCAACAGGATTGGAATTCTTGCAGCGAACCCGGAAGCACCGATTGAAGCTCTTACAATGGGCAGTACAGAAAAAACACGGATTAACCAAACCAAAGTCGGACATTATTTCTTTGCTGCTCAGAACGGGGAAATCCCATATAGTGCTGCAGTTGCTGCACAGCTTGGAAAAAAAAAGTTTTCATCCGACTCTTCATCCGGCTTAAAAATGAAAAAAAGAAGGCAAAATGTGCCATTGAATATTGTTGTCACGTCTCTAAGTTTCTGAATTCACGATAGCTGATTGCATTATATTGCGCATGTACATTATTTAGATTCGTGTGCAATTAGGTTAGCTGGAAAGCAAGTTTTGCTTCCTCTAAGAAACAGCTGACCTCATGATTATCACAAGTTAGTTCTGCTAGTTTGTGACCTGGAATCAAGTGGAGAATATGCTAAGGCATATTTGACTGAGACAAACCTGGCAAAAGCTAAATTAATAAAATAAGTTTTTTTAAATATGCAAACAATTTTAAGATCCACAAATCGCAAAGAAGCGTTGGTTTAAACTACATTAAAAGACTCAAGTCTTAGTTGCTTCATAGCGCCGTGTAATAGGAACACCATAGGCTAGACTTTTCTGAAAACACCAGTTACATGAATAAAAATATAATTTGTCTGATAAAGTAACTATACCTGCAGTTAATCTACTCATAGCGTTTTAAGTATTTGTCTGCGAGAGGGTATATATATAAACCCTCCATACTACATTCGTTATGACTCCAAACCTGCAATCATCGTAATAATTCCAAGATATATCAACACTGATTGCAAACCACAATTAAAATAGATGAGGCAAAGAAGAAGATAAAATCTGTCGAGATAAATGACAAGATAAATATCCCACCCCCGCCTTTTTGTTGCGTTTCCAGATTTGTCCTAATGTAGCCTGATCTCGTTTTCATCAGCTTATCTTTTTTTTTTCTTTTCCATTTTGTGGTCATTAACTTCTTATTGAAGATAATAAAAACCAAAGGATCATATGGCGTAGAAAAAAGATTAAAAAACTTGTCGAAACAAATGGCATTATTTTTTCATCTGCTTCATTTCCCTTAAATTGCCTTCATTTTCCCTGAAATTCCAAGATTCTTATGATTTTCTCTATATTGTCTTATGTGTTCTACATTTTCTGTCTTTTTTTTTGCGTTTTTGGGTTTTGTATTCCCTCTTCCCCTTCCGCTTAATAAATGTTTGTGCGTGTGAATGCCCATCACCTGAAATTAGTAGCTGTTGTCCATATTCTGTTTTTTTTTGTTTTTGTTTTTTTTTTTACGTAGAAAAACGCAACTGACTAGTTGTTATAACTGTTATTATAGAAAATGCAGCTCATAACAACTATCTTCGATAATCTGGCATTAAATTTTTCAGTTTCACTGAATCAAACTCTCAGAATTCAAATGAGTTTATGTAATAACTTTTAAAAATTCTGATCGTAAGACTACCGTAGTCATGTTAATCTAGAATTATTTTTTTTGTGCCGAGAGCTGGCATAAAATACACCCGTATAATTGTTCCCTCCCTGCTTACAAGATAATTGGTAGTGGAACAACGAAAAAGGGACAACGAGGAAAGATCTTACACCCAAAGAAAAATAAACACAAAGTTAATCCTGCAGGCAGGCTTCGGCTAATTAATGTCGAACGAAAGTTCTCCTCAAAGTTTGATTGGATTTGTAACATCATTCTTTTCAAGATGGGAATTTCTGCACTGCTTTGGGTTATATAGTAAAACTGTATATTTTCTTTAATACAGCCGCTTGAAATGCGCCACCTGATCTGACCATCAGTATAGAATACTAAATTGAAAGTGTCTTTCTGTTTCTAGGTGGCAGCGCTTTATGGCTTCTTGCTGCAACGTTTTTGAAACTGCCCATCTCCGGCACACATAGTATAGTTGGTGCTACTATAGGATTTTCGTTAGTTGCCAGGGGTAGTGACGGCCTGCACTGGATTACCCTTGGCAAAATTGGTACTTAATTTTGATTATTTCTCATTAAATTGTAATGTTAGTTTTTCACCTTCGGGATTGTGATGTAAGTGATCACTCATTTACTTGTTGAAAATTAAAAATCTGTGTTCTGTTTTACTTGAATCTATTATATCAATAAAACAAAGTGGCACTACGAACTCTACCTTTATCATTTTCCTTCACTGAGATCGTAATGCCGCTATTAAATAGTTTAGTGTAATATGCTTATTCTCTAGGAACCATCAACTAATAGTGATAACGCACAAAAGCTTCCATAGCTGCGTAGTTAGCCAGTCCTAGGTCATTGTATTTGGTTGCGGTTTCTCTATTGCGTTCTTCGGCTCTCATCCAGAATTCTCTGGTGTCATCACCTTGGAACATCACCCCATCCTTTTGAGATTGGTGATAGAAAATAGCATGACGTTTTTTAAGCACCTGATCAGGACTCATTGGTACAGCCATCTCTATTTCATACGATTCCCACTCATGCCATGCACCTCTGTATAACCATACCCAACAATCATCCATATAACTGTTGTGTTTGAGTTGTTCTAGAGATTCAAAAATAGCATCCAGACACACCTTATGTGTTCCATGTGGATCTGCCAAGTCTCCTGCTGCATAGATCTGATGTGGTTTCACCTCTGAAATAAGATTAGACACAATATCTATATCTGCCTGAGAGAGCTTGTCCTTTTTCACCTTTCCTGTTTCATAGAATGGAAGGTCTAAGAAATGTACATTAGCATCATCAACACCTAAATAGCGTGTAGCTGCTAATGACTCTCCTCTTCTGATCAAACCTTTTAACTTTCTCGCTTCCAGTGAATCAATACTATTGGCTTTCTTTTGTTTAAAGAACTCTATGATCTTTTGAGCTTCTACAGCATCATTGTTTAATGCTTTAGCTATTTCTGCAAACTTTAAGGCTTCCTCATCTGACACAGCGATATTACCAGAGGTCTGGTAGGCGATATGCACCTCATGTCCTTGCTCTACCAAACGATCGAAGGTTCCTCCCATAGAGATCACATCATCATCCGGATGCGGACTAAAGATGATCACACGTTTCTTAGCTGGTTGTGCACGTTCTGGTCTGTTGGTATCATCAGCATCAGGTTTTCCTCCTGGCCATCCCGTAATGGTATGCTGTAGTTTGTTGAACATTTTAATGTTCAGATCGTATGCTGTACCTTCTTCGGTAAGCAGTCCAGACATACCGTTATCGTTATAATCCTTATCTGTAAGTTTTAAGATCGGTTTATTGGTCAATTCACTTAACCAAACCACAGCCTTTAACTTGAGGGTATCTGTCCATACACATGAAGTAACCAACCAAGGGGTCTTTACACGTGTAAGCTCAGATGAAGCCCCTGTATCTAATACAAAGGTTGTATTGTTGTGTTCCTGTAAATAGGTAGCAGGTACATGAGAGGTGATCTCTCCCTCTATGGTCTTTTGTAAGATCTCTGCTTTGTTAACACCCCAACCGAGCAGTACAATACGCTTGGCTTTTCTTACCGTACCAATACCCATGGTAATGGCTTTTCTTGGTACATTGTCTATCCCTAAAAAGGCTGGTCCTGCATCTACCCTGGTAATATGGTCCAGGGTGATACTTCTGGTGCCTGAGTTAAGGTGTGACCCTGGCTCGTTAAAACCAATATGGCCTGTTCGTCCTATTCCTAAAAGCTGAAAGTCCAATCCGCCAGCGGCAGCAATTTTCAGTTCATAATCAATACAGTATTGATACAGATCATCACCACTAACAGTTCCGTCAGGGATGTTGATATTCTCTGGTAAGATATCTATATGATTGAACAAATGCTCATGCATGAAATACCAATAACTCTGAATGTTATCCTTGTCCATTGGCAGGTATTTCGCCTTGGAACTCCGAAGCCACTTCCGCAAAGTCGCAGATTTAAAGCGCATCGCCGTGCGTAAAGACGGACTTTGGGCCAAATTGAGACCTGGCAAACCCGCCTATCCGCTCTATGTGATTCCCCGGGAAACGGGCGCCATGGTTGTCGGCTTCTTCCGGCCTGAGGTGTGGTTGGGTGAAAGACACCAGGTCAGCGATGGACTGGCGGCCATTCTCCTGCATGAGCGCACCCACATCGAACAGGGTGATCATTTTTGGGTATGGCCCATTCGATTTGCGAAACGCATTTTTTGGTGGAATCCCATGGTCCAGGCCCTGTGTAACAACGCCACGTTCTACCTCGAACTCCAATGTGACGCCCGCTGTAAAGCTGCCTTTCCCCCGGAGCAATATCGTGCCCACCTGGCGCAATCCCTTTGGGACCAAACCTTTGCACAACAGTCCCCCGCCATGCGCCTGTTCCAATCGCGAAAACACAACATTCGTCGTCTTAAGTATCTGGAAAGGAGTCTTACCATGAAAAAACATCATCTGATCATCGCCGCCCTTACCTTGCTTTCCGGGGTGGCCGTGTTTGCCATCCCCAATACACCGCAGCCACCGTCAAATGACACGCCTGCCGCCTATATCGAAAATCTGAGCGAAGCGGCAGGCCGGCCCATCTTTTTCTGGTCAACCAAAAATTTGAAGATTGAAGTTCCGGAGGAGCATCAAGGTCGGTGGCAAGATCGGCTTCAAGCCTTGGCCGACAACCTCGATTTATCTATTAAGATATATTCCAGTGCAATCTTGGTGGGATCATTTGAGGATTTAGAGAGCATTGTCGAGCAACCTGGTACTTTGGAAGTCGATTATCATCTCGAATTATCAAAAGATGAGGATACGATTTGGACCAGCACTGGAACCATGCGGGGAAATGGCGAACTGAACTGGCTAAATTTACAACACGAGACCCAAACCATCACTGTACTGCCGCTTGTCAAAAGGAACCCGGAAACCGAGCTCGAGAGTATGTATTACCTCATTCACATTGATCGAAACGAGAAAAGGGCTACTGACGCGCGTATCGAGCAAGCGTTCGGCAAGACTGCGGAATTATTGACCGGAACTCAGGAGCCCGTTGAAGACGGCCAGTTCATCAGAACAGTCACCAAGTTGAACCTGACCGGGAAACGCCTCTAGCAACAACCACAATTTCTCTTCAGAATTTGGGTCCGGACCCTCGGGGTTTCGGGCCCTTTTTGTATCTGAAACCGAAGTTCAAGGAATGATGCAGGTAAGAAAAGTGTAGAAGCCGATGCAGATGGTTGAGTTTCCATGCACGATCGTCGCTATAATGACGATTTCCTCCAGAAAATGGGGATGTCGACAATAGCTCAAGGTCACCAACAAACCCCGTTTTTTTTGGAAAAAGAAAATCTAAACCCTCGGGTTCAGCGCTTCGTCTGAACCCCTGAACCGCCGAACCGCGTTCCCCTTTCACGACCGGGCCGGGCGACGCGATGTCCACGCTGCCTGTGGTACACTTACGATGGGAAAATTTGCGAAAGGAACTGGTCTTGTCGAACGAAACAACCACAATCGAAGAATCCGCCCCCCCTCGTCCAATCATCAAGCTTGGACGCAAACGGTTTGGCCAATATCTCATTGAAAAGAACCGAATCTCCGCGAAAGATCTTGATCGCGCGCTCGCGCTCCAAAAAGAGTCCGGTATCAAAATCGCCAAGATTTTGGTGGACATGGGTTTTTTAACCGAACGGGATGCCTGCCTGATCCTATGTGAACAACTGGGTTACCAATTTTTTGATCCTGAGCAACTGCCCGACAACATTCCCGATATTTTGGAAAAAGCGCCCCGACCAAAACGCCGGATACCAGGAACGAGAATGTGTTAAAGATGAACGCGACTTCCGCTGAAACGGCTGGCGCGTCTTGAGCGAGGGCCGGTTGGCTCAAGGCTAAACCGGCGATACATATGCCGGCCAGCGCAAGGGCGGCATGTCTCACCTGTTGCATTTGGGAAAACCCCTCCAATGAATCTACCAGGTGCTTGTTTTCAAGTTCCGTGCCGCTTTGAGTTCAGGTGGCTGGCAGCAAGCGAATCCACGGATTTTTGGCCGATAAAGGGTCGATCAGGTCAGGCGACTGCAAAAATAATGTGCAGGGCAAATGGTGTGGTCAAAAATTAGGCAGAATGGCGTTGTTTCGGGAGACTTCAGGGTGACAAGCTCTTTTCACACCACGGTTCTGATTGTCGGCGGCGGTCTGGCGGGCATGACCATGGCGGCCATTCTCGGGCGCGCCGGAATCGATGTGACGGTTATCGATAGGGCCCCGCGGCTTGAACGCGGCAAGGCCAGTTTCGACGGCCGGACGACGGCCATTGCCGCCGGGCCGCAAGCAACGTTGGAACGGGCGGGGATATGGCCGCTCGTCGCCGATCAAGGCGCGCCGATCCTGGATATCCGGATTGCCGACGGCACGGCGCCAGTGTTTTTGCATTTCGATCATCGCGAAGTGGGCGATCGGCCGTTTGGGCATATCCTCGACAACCGATTGCTACGGTTGGCCCAGTTCGAGGTCATCGATGAGTTGCAGACGGTGCGCCACCTGGCACCGGCCGGTCTGGTGGGCCTGACCATCGAAACCGACCGGGCCGAAGCACAGCTGGAGGACGGTTCCGTAATTACCGCAAATGCCGTTATCGGCGCGGATGGGCGCGGGTCGTTCGTGCGGGACGCCGTCGGAATCGACTGCGTCCGCTGGGGGTATGGGCAAAAGGCCGTGGTGTTCTCCATCGCCCATGAGTTGCCGCACGAAGGCTTAGCGTTGGAGCATTTCAAGACCGGCGGTCCGTTCGCGGTCCTGCCGCTGTTGGATGACGATCAAGGCCGGCACCGGTCATCGGTGGTTTGGTCGGAGCGATCGGCCGTGGCCGAGCGGCTGGCCCAGCTTGACGAGCCCGACTTCAATGGCGAGTTGGCGCGCTGCATGGGCGACTATCTGGGGCGGGCGGAGCTCGTCGGGCAGAGATCCCTTTATCCGTTGGGCGTGGTTCATGCCGACAGTTATGCCGCCGACCGGGTGGCGCTAATCAGCGAAGCGGCCCACGGCATCCATCCGATCGCCGGACAGGGTTTGAATGTCGGGTTGCGCGATGTTGACCTGCTGGCAGATCTGATGATCGAAGGAGCCGGGCTGGGCATGGATCTGGGAACCTACCGGTTGATGGAATACAGCCGACGTCGCCGGGCCGATGTGCTGAGCATGCTGGCCGCAACCGATGGGCTGAACCGGCTGTTCTCGACATCCGCCCCGCCTGTGAAATTGGCCCGAGACCTGGGCCTGGCAGTTGTCGGCAAGGTACCGCCGCTTAAGCGGTTTTTTATGCGTCAGGCCATGGGAATGGGTAGAACCGGCTGACGACGGCGGTCCGATCAATAGGCGATGCTTGCCGCCGCGAACGGCGTTTGTTCGACCCTCACACCGGCCCCCAGAACGTAGTCAGCCAGGGGCACGTAGGTCGGTCCGCCGGCGTGGCGGTGGCTTTCGAACAGGGTAATGCGGTCAACCGAAATCGGTCCGATGCGCAAGTGATCGCTGGCCGCAAGCCATTGGCGCAAACGATCCATCGGCGTATCGCGCAGCCGTCCTAGGGTTACATGGGGCGAATACCGGCGATCGTCGGGGGATAGGCCGAGTTTGACGGCCGCCCGGAGTCGGGCCGCCTGGCAGCGAACGCTTCAGCACCCGGCTGCTCGTTGTATGGATTGCGCAACACATCCAGCGTCTGGCTAATGCGTGCAAAATTGCCGCGCTCCGCGTCGTCAATAGCCAACTGCGCCAGGTAGTTGCGCAGCACGTAGAGTGGGTTCACGGCGTTCATTTTTGTTGCGCGGGTGGCCGGGTCTACCTGCTGCCCGCTCAGCACCTGTTGATAGTGTTGCAGCCAGGCGCGTGTCTGTTGCACAAACTCCGGTTCAGGGGTTTCCGCGTAGTACGCGGGCTGCAACCCCTGCCACGCCTCCGCATCTGCCGGGTCCAGCATTGCCAGTTGCCGGTAGAAAATAGTCATGTCGGTTTCCGCAGCGGTCAGCAGTTCGTGCAACTCAGTGACCAGTGTTGCGTCGAACTGGTGCAGGCCGAGCTTACCCGCCATCATTTTTTGCCAGGACGTTTCGTAATCTTTTGCATAGTCGCCCAGTGCCGCTTCTAACGGCTCTGCGTTCCCCACCAGCGGTAACAGCGCATTTGCCAGTTGCAGCAAATTCCACTGGCCAATGGCAGGCTGTTGCGCATAACGATAGCGGCGTTGTTGCGCGTCTGTTGTGTTGGGGGTCCAATTGGGGTCGAAGTCTTCCAGCCAACCGTAGGGTCCGTAGTCGATGGTTTCGCCAATGATCGAGAGGTTGTCGGTATTCATCACGCCGTGTACAAAACCCACGCGCATCCACTCCACCATCAGGTGCGCGGTACGGCGACAGACCGTTTCGAACAACGCGATAAATCGAGCTTCCGGGTCTTTGTGAGTGGCTGCGATGTCGGGAAATTCGCGCTGGATAACAAAGTCGGTGAACTGCCGCAGCAACTCCGTTTCCTGGCGTGCTGCCAGCATCTGGAAATGTCCAAAGCGCACAAACGAACTGCTTACGCGGCACACCACGGCGCCGGGCTCGTGCGCGGGGTGGCCGTCGTACAGAACATCTCGCAGCACCTGTTCGCCGGTGCCGATCAGGCTCAATGCGCGGGTGGTTGGCACGCCCAGGTGGAACATGGCTTCGCTGCATAGAAACTCACGTACCGAAGAGCGCAATACGGCCAGGCCGTCGGCACTGCGCGAGTAAGGGGTGGGCCCGGCACCTTTGAGCTGGAGCATCAGATGAGTTTGTCCGCGGTTAACTTCGCCCAGATTGATGGCGCGACCATCGCCAAGCTGTCCGGCCCAATTGCCGAACTGGTGGCCACCGTAGCAGGTGGCGTGTGGGTCCATGCCGGGCAGCATTTTGTTGCCCGAGAACACCTCGGTGAAAAGTTCACTGCGGCAATCTGCTGCCGACAGGCCAAGCAATTCCGCCACTTCCCCGGCACAGGCGATCAGATGAGGTCCGGATACCTGCTGCGGTTGTACACGCGAATAAAGGGCGCCGGTAATTTGCCGTCGCTCGTTTGTTTTTTCAGGGTCGGCAGGCAGATGGGTAGTAAATTGATTATCAAAGTTGAGGTTGGCGGACCAGTCCGCTGCGGCTTTATTTTGGGATTGCATCGCCGCAGCCTACCTGACAGGCTAACGATTGGGAACAAGTGTGGGTATTCGGCTCGAGCGCGTGCCAACACTTCAGAGGAAGCCAATGCCATCGATAAAAGGGGCTAAGTCGACTATGGCGCTACAGCTGGAACAGGCGGAATTTGCTAATGAAGCATTTTATCTGGCGTTTGAGGCGAAGGACTACGACGGTATGGCGCATTTATGGTCCCGGGAGCGGGAGGTAATCTGCCTGCATCCAGGCTGGCCGGCGTTGGTAGGACGCGACAAGGTGCTGGCCAGTTGGCAGTCTATTCTGACCAACCCGGAGCAGGGAGCCGGATCTGCCCGTGTTTTCCTTTCGGAGCGTAAGCTACGCGAAGACGTGGCGAGCGGGCCATTATACAACGGATAGCCTTTTGTAGGTTAGGACATCCGGTTGGCAACTCAAGGACGAAGCCGCGACGGAGCGGTGACGGCCCATTTGCCGAATGGATCCGGCGGGAAAGGGTAGGGCGAGCGTATTCGCGAGCCGTTCCTGCCCAGAGCGGAATTCGGAGCCTTTTAGGCGTGTGTGGGCGCTGCTTTTGCCCAACGGCTCGCGGGTACGGTCGCCCTACCGGTGATGGATTAGGCTTCAGTATTGGAGGGGCTCCCGTTAGCTTTTGGCGGTCATGACGGGATCTTTTCAATGGCGGGTAGCGGCCTTCAGCGGGGCCTTGGCGGTGGGGCTCGGGGCTTTTGGGGCCCATGGTTTGGCCTCGATTCTGGCCGAGAATGACACTGCGGAAATCTGGAAAACCGCCTCGTCTTACCATCTGATCCACACCGTGGTTCTGCTCATACTGGCCGGTCGAGCCGGTGTGGCCCGAGGCGCCTGGTGGGCCTTGTTGGGGGGAATGACGGTGTTTTCGGGCACTTTGTACGTGCTCGCCGTGACTGGAATCAAGTGGTTAGGCGCGATTACACCCATTGGGGGAACGGCTCTGATCGTGGGTTGGGTCTGGCTGGCCTTGGCCGGGCGTGAGGTGGTGAGGGGCAGGGAGTGACAATTCTGGTGTTGCGCGGAATGCGGACAGCAGGCTTTGATAGAACGAACGTGCGGGAAGCACGCCGGTCCTCATTAGGGGACTGATCAGGATTTGAAACACTATGGAGCCGACTAAGACAGCATACGGAATTTGGAGTGGTGGCCGCTTTATGCACTTCGGGGAATGCCTCGAAGAGGACCGCATGGTCGCCGTGATTCATCGCGCTTATTTGAAGGGCGTGCGCACATTCATGACCGCCGATGTTTACGGTCAGGGTGCGGCGGATGAAATGATCGGCAAAGCATTGGCCGATTTCCCACGGGACAGCTACTGCCTGATTGGGGCGGTGGGCCATGATTACTACCAGGGCAAACGAGACGGGGCCAAGGGGTTCCCTCGCTTTACCGATAAGGCCTTGCAGCGTTGTGGCAAGGAGCAGTTTGACTTGCTCTTGCTGCACAATCCGGACTCGACGGGGTATTCCTCGGATGCCGTCTGGAATGCCATGCAAGCGGTCAAAGATGAGGGGATGACGCAGAAACTCGGCATCGCCCCGGGACCCGCCAACGGGTTCACGCTGGACTTGATCCTGAGCTTCGAGCGATTTGGTGAGTTGATTGATTGGGCGATGGTGATTCTGAACCCGCTCGAACCCTGGCCGGGCAAGCTGGCCCTACCGGCGGCCGAGAAGTTTGGGGTGGACCTGATCACGCGAGTGGTCGACTACGGGGGCTTGTTTCACGATGATGTGCGGCCCGGCCACCAGTTTGGCAATGGAGACCACCGCACGTATCGTCCCCAGGGCTGGGTGGAAGCCGGCAATGAGAAGATCGATCAGATGCGCGAATTTGCCAACAAGTACGGGATCAGCATGTTGCAGTTGGCCTGCTTGTGGAATCTGGCCCATGCGCCGGTTAAAAGCGTGGTGCCGACCCTCATCCAGGAGGCGGGTGACGGCGCGAAACCGATCGATGCCAAGGTTGATGACCTGGCGGAACTCCCCGATGTGACGCTCGACGAAGCGGATGTCGCTGCGATTGATTACAATTTCTTTTTTATTTTCACGAGGCACTCCTAGTTTTTATACGTTTCCTTTTTGAGATTTCATTTTTTCTAAACATTTCATGCCCCTCCCCCTTTCCCCTAATCATGATTTATGCTAACAGCGAGATTTGACAGGATTTTTGCAAGTATACAATTCGAGATGTTAAAGCAAAGTATCGAGAAAATTTACAGTTATGTCAAAAAATATTTATTAATAAATAAAACAGTAAAGTTGAGATTTTAAATATCATCATACCATCACAAATATAATATTCTCGAGTCAGCTTAGAATGAAAGAGAAAAGTGCACTTACAAAGTGGGAGTGAAAAAGAAAAAAAAAGAGATTTTTTTTTATTTATACTGCATCTTGCAGTAAAACCAATTTTGTATTTTTTTTTCTGTTGTATACGAATTCCTCTCCTGTTCTATTGGAGTAGAGATGAATCAGGCGTGTCCATTTTCCTCATGAAGTGATTTCGACTCCATAAACTGAGAAATTTTATTTTGCCCATTAAAGCTAACTAAGTTTTGACCGTCAAAACTTGTATCAAGGCTCTTAAGCCTTGAAAATCGGTAATTGAATAGTTTCAGAGCATATTTGTATAATTCCACGTCAAGATGATTTAATTCCAGCACCATTTTCTTCTGCTTTTCTGTTATCAGGTTTAAAGCTTGGCTACTAACGGTCACCTTCTTCTGTTCAAAGGGAACAAGGAATTTCATTCCAAACGTTCTTTCAAATATATATTGATTCATTTCCTGTTGCTCTGTCAAACCAAAGAATGGCATATTTGATAAGTTGAGCTTAGCACTAGCCAGCATTTTACTGTCTCTTTGACTTTTACTCATGGAAGACACATTGTAGCATCCAACTAATTTCAGGTCTGCTAACATTCTTGTTTGTCGATTGATTGCCAAATTATATGGACAAGACATAAAATTATCCAGTGTTGCGTCAGTCCAATCGCGACCTACAATTACAAAGACGAAAGAATTAACATAATAAAATAAAACAAGACAAAAGAATCGAGAGATAGAGCAGGAAGGATAGAAAAAGAGGGGAAGGGGCGGTAGCACATACGTCATATATTAGATAGAAAAATATAAACTGAAAGTAAGGAGCGAAAATAAAACGTAAAGCGAACAGAAATTGTTCGATATATGAAAGGGGCTTCCACCTCCTCAAAACTTTGCTCTTTACACTTAAGTTCGACTTTTTGCCACAGCTCCACTTCTTAGAGCAATAAAAACTTTAGCTTAAAGAATGAGGTGTTGAGGAGAGGGTGCCCCTTTCATATATGGAATAATTTCTGTTCATTTTAAATTTCAAAGTATATTTCTAAGCAGCTTACTTTCAGTTGAAAAAAAAGATTTCTTTTCATGTAATTTCTGATTGTTTTCCAAATAATACCAGAAATTCATAAGACACAAGACTAATCCATCAAGCAATAAAAAAAATATTTTTCAATGTGTTGATAATGCAAATTAACCTTTTGTCCTTGAATTTCCCGATTTCGTATGTGCCTTTGGCTGTTTTTCTTCCTTTTTTACAGTCAAGGACTGTAATACTGTAATATTCTATCTTGTGATATATTCTTCATTATATGCTGATTGTTTTTCATTATAGGAACAGAATAGGCCTGCTATTCACAGAATCACGGAATGCACAACAGAATCACTGCTGTTGCTAGCCTGACTAGCGTGTATTTAGGCATTGAGGAGGTGGGAATCCTCATAAAATACAAAAAAATTCTGTTAGTTTTAAGTTTTAATAGTGCTCTTTACTTTCAGTTGAAAAATATGGTTATTTTATTTAATTTTTGATTGTTTCTCAAATAATGTGGAAAAAAAAGCTTCTCTCCATTGAAAATTCCCTCTCCCACGGAAACTTCCTCAAACTAATTTTTTAACCTAAAATACCCATCAACCACCCCCCTGGAGCCTTTAACCTTTTTGATGACTTAAAAATGACACTAGAACTTCTAAGAAAATAAATTCTAATGAATACTGGAGTTAAATGAGGAATTACAGGGGCGGCAACATGAAGGTTCTCCAGTGACACTCCCACCCCGCCACCCCCGCACTCTTAACAATAAAACCAATTCCCAACACCTAGCTATTTTTTTCTATGGTAATATGAAGCTATGTGATATTCCAAAATATGAATTTCGAAAAACTGTTTGTCATAAATAATTTGATGGGTGAATAAGGTTAAGGCCTCATTCAAGTGCTTATCTTTCTTAATTACTAAAGTAGGAAAACAATTTTTGTCTCACAGAAGAATTACATTTAACAAAAATTATTCGATTAAAAATAAAAAAAAATCGCCATTCTAAAATATAAATTTTTAGAGAGAATTAATCCAGACAAGTCATTTATGCAACTTGGGAGCCAACGCAGCGCTGCCTTAATCTTGATTTTCGGTTGACTGCATATTGACAAAAAATTATGGGATGTAATTAATAATAAATAAACTGGCAATTATAAAATAATAAACAATCGTGTCAATTTAGTTAGATCAATCTAATATTGTAAGTTAAAACCCTCAGGATATTAGGTGTTCACAGTAAATACCAGCCCCAGGCAAATTGACTTGTGCTGTAAAAACATTTAAGATGACTCTTTCATATGAAGTAACTCTAATGCTACTCCAACTATTGAGAGCTGTTTAAGGTTCAAAAACTGTTCAGGCGCTGGATTTAGGATCCTTTGACCGTGAAGGCGAGGGTTCAAATCCTATTGTACCCAATTATTTGGTTTGGGACGGGGTCAGTGGCGTGACTCTGAAAGCTCAGCCAGAGTCGACCCAGCTCCAAATGGGTACCTGGAAAAATATGGGGATGGTAAACATGAAGGGTGTGCAAAAGCAAAGGATGGCTGGCCCTCATCTCCCCATTGCACTTCCTGTCTAAAGGAGCTTGAGACGGAGATCAGCACCGCCAGTTCGGAACTTAAGGGTCTAGTGCCGCATCCTTTACCTTTTTTTAAGGTTAAATTGTCATTAATTAATAAAACAAAAATGTAAAACTTTAAATTGTGCTGGTATGTGACAAAATGCATGTTGAAACCTAAAAAGAAGTGATTCTTTATTAACGTACAGAGTGGCTCCCATTTTGCTCTTCAATAAAACCAAACACCTCCTCAATATATTAAGCCAACTAACTTTAACACTAAGGTTCCTCCCCTCCTCCTCGGAGTTAAAACTATCTCTACTATTTAAAACAATATAAAGAAAACAAACTAATATTTAAAAAATCAACCTCCAACTTCATCTAATCTAAATTGTCTTTAGCTTTCTTATTTTTAGCTAAACGTTCCTTCAAATTATTTCGTCAAATAAATTCGTCGAAATTTTGTCAAATAATTAATTCCCTCAAATGATAAGTTATTTTGAAAGGTCTTTTTACATCTCTACATCTAAATCTACATTTCAAGGGAGCTTCTACATCTCAGCAGCTGTGGAATAATGCTCTGCAATTTAGCACATGCTACATCCGAAAAAAAAAGTCAGAACTTAGAGTTGTTGCATGAAAAAATTGTAGTTTGTCTCACCTCAAGGTCAAAAGCAGATAGACTGTTCCGACAATAGTGTTTAGAAATCAATCGAAACAGTTTTTGAAAGAACATGGAAGTAATCCAGATAAGAACTTAAAAAATAAACTGAACACCAAAGACGTTATGGTAAAAATAGTAAGAGGTGGGTTTTGAACAGTTTTTGAAAGAACATGGAAATGATCCCGAGAAGAACCTAAAAAATAAACTGAATACCAAAGACGTTATGGTAAAAATAGTAAGAGGTGGTTTTTGAACAGTTTTTGAAAGAACATGGAAGTAATCCAGTGGACAAAATAGGAACCAAAACATCGAAAGTAGCGAGCAAGGCTATAGGACGTTGTTTGACCACGTTCACATGCAGTACGTATCGGAGTATATAAAACAAACATTTTACTGGGTCGTTAGGAACAACAACCGACTATATGTCGTGATTTATTATGAGCCTTTTTATGGCCGTAGTTATAACTAGTGATGGATTCGACGCCCAATGCTTACTAAAATTGAACGAGACGGTGTAGCGTGCATTGTGCTGAGTGCATCTGGATTTTAACAAGACTTAACCCTTTGGATACAAAGGGGGTCGTTAACGATTTTTTCGTCTCCCGATGGCCTTATCTCAATACAATTTGTCTTGAAAAGGCTTGAAGTATCAGTCTTTCAGAATCAACCGTTTTTATTGGCTAGTTTTCTATTTAGCATCATGAAAATCATCATCATCATCATGGGCATTGTTCCTCCTCAGTGGAGATAATGTGCCGTATTATGGAGTTCCAGCTATTTCGGTCGGAGCACAAGTTTTCTAGTGTTTCCATAGTTTCCTTTGGATTTTTCAGATTTAATTTTAGTTTTGATTTCGTATCCTCATCAAGTTTGCTATGTTCTGATTCAGCTTCCTTCTCTAAGTCTTTTTTAATGAGACTAACCCATAAAAGAAAATGAGTACATTAATTATTTTCAAAACCAGATTACAACGTTGGACGGGGGTTCACATCAGGAATCGAACGCTTCGAACTCTCCTTATTCGACATTTACAGCGCTTTTGACATCCTTTCATATTTTCTTGTAAGTCGTCTTACAGCAGCGACTTGTGTGTCTTGCAGACAAAAAAATGACGGATTTTTACATCGTAAATTAGTATGAATTACGAAAAACCTAGCAGAAAGTGAATAACTATGGTAAGCCAATGTTTGGTTCGGTTCAAATTTTCAAATGTGTATGCTGAAATCCGGAATTTTGTTATGTTCTACCGTCCTTGAGTTGTCATGGTACATAACGAAAATTGGCGTCAGAATGGCAACACAGAGAGGGACTGACTTGGATATTCGATACGACCCTCGTCCATTGTAGCTTGCAAGTCAACAGGACTAAATACAGAATAAATATCTTGCTGGTTACTACGTATCTGAGAGTATTCCTTCCAAGCTTAAGGACAAATGTCGCAAATTTGGAATACTTGGAATATAGTACGAAGAACGTACAACGATGTCTTACCTCAGTTGCATCCTTGTCGTGTTTTGGAATCCTCTTCCTATGGCATTCACACCTTAGAGCATAGCTGCTAGCCTCGGTCATTAAGATATAAAATTGTCGAAGGAAATTCACTTCTGGCGTTATGACCAGAAGTTGGAGATTACTGGTCTCCATTGTAAACTGCGTACTTCTTCTTGTACCTTTTACTCGCTTCCCAAGTGTATATTCATAAACTGAGGAATCTCCTTCTGTCAATGCAAGGAGGAAAGCCAAGACAAAGATAAACGAACAAGGCAAACGAACTAGAAAGGTAAAAGTACCATCATCAATGCCACGAGCTCCTTCAGTTACTATTTCTTCCATCCTCCAAATACTTGTTGTGGCATTCACATCTTACAGTATAGCTGCTAGGTACCTCGGTCATAACGAGACAAAACTCCCGAAGAAAATTGCCTTCTGGCGTAAGGGCCAAAAGTTGGAGATTACTGGTCTCCGTTGTAAAAAACTCCGTACTTCTTCTTGTACCTTTTACTCGCTTTCCCTGTGCATATTCATACACTGAGGAATCTCCTCCTGTCAATGCGAAGAGGAAGTGCCAGAAAAAGGTAAACGAACATATACAGTAGCCTACACCTCTGAGGAATGTATTTGGTTGCATCATTCAACGGAATCATATTGCTGTGTGTTAATTTCAGTTCATTCTGAGTACTTTTAATTGCCAGGACATTGGAGAAAGAGGTGCTGTAGAAAAGGGACTGGGGAAAAGGTTACTGGTAAAAGGGCCGTGGATATAATGGCACATAAAAATCATTCTTTCAAAGTCATCTTGGAAGAGTGCCTTTTTTTGACCGTTGACTAGTGTGTTATTTCCAGTGTATTATACGATTATTAACTTTTTGTACAAGGGCTGCAGATCATTTGACTTGATTTGAATAATCATGCTTAAATAATAAAGGCAACATTATCGTCCAGCGAGTCTTCCTTTCATATTTTACTTGGTAATTTCAGCTCATTTTGAGTATTTTCAATTCCCAACGCCTTTATTTCAAAGTTGCATAAAAAACCAATATTTTTGGATGTGCTTTAATGGGCAATTTGAGACCGCCATGGTCTCTAGGGACACATAAGCATTGTCGTGTGTTAATTTCAGCTCATTCTGAGTATTTTCAATTCCCAAGGCCTTTATTTCAAAGTTGCATAAAAGAACAATATTTTTGGGATGTGCTCTAATGGGTAATTTGAGACCATCATGGTCTCTAGGGACGCAAAAACCATTGCTGTGTGTTAATTTCAGCTAGTCCTGAGTACTTTTAATTCCACAGGCCTCTTTCTCAAAGTTGCATAAAAGACCAATATTTTTGGGATGTGCTCTAATGGGCAGTTTGAGACCGCCATGGTCTCTAGGGACGCATAAACATTGCTGTGTGTTAATTTCAGCTCATTCTGAGTACTTTTGATTCCCAAGGCCATTTTTGCAAAGTTGTATAAAAGACCACTATTTTTGGATGTGCTTTAATGGGCAATTTGAGACCGCCATGGTCTCTAGGGACGCATAAGCATTGCTGAGTGTTAATTTCAGCTCATTCTGAGTACTTTTGATTCCCAAGGCCATTTTTGCAAAGTTGTATAAAAGACCACTATTTTTGGATATGCTTTAATGGGCAATTTCAGACCGTCATGGTCTCTAGGGACGCATAAGCATTGCTGTGTGTTAATTTCAGCTCATTCTGAGTACTTTTAATTGCCAAGGCCATATTTGCAAAGTTGCATAAAAGAACAATATTTTTGGATGTGCTTTAATGGGCAATTTGAGACCGCCATGGTCTCTAGGGACGCATAAGCATTGCTGAGTGTTAATTTCAGCTCATTCTGAGTACTTTTGATTCCCAAGGCCATTTTTGCAAAGTTGCACAAAAGACCACTATTTTTGGATGTGCTTTAATGGGCAATTTGAGACCGTCATGGTCTCTAGGGACGCATAAGCATTGCTGTGTGTTAATTTCAGTTCATTCTGAGTACTTTTAATTGCCAGGACATTGGAGAAAGAGGTGCTGTAGAAAAGGGACTGGGGAAAAGGTTACTGGTAAAAGGGCCGTGGATATAATGGCACATAAAAATCATTCTTTCAAAGTCATCTTGGAAGAGTGCCTTTTTTTGACCGTTGACTAGTGTGTTATTTCCAGTGTATTATACGATTATTAACTTTTTGTACAAGGGCTGCAGATCATTTGACTTGATTTGAATAATCATGCTTAAATAATAAAGGCAACATTATCGTCCAGCGAGTCTTCCTTTCATATTTTACTTGGTAATGGTGGTTTTAAACCTTTCTTCGGATCTTATCTGCCGAAGGTAGTAGCAATCTCTCAATCAAAGACCCCTGATGAGCAGTGTGCCCGACATTGAAACTACCCTAATTAAACAGAAAAACCACCAAACAGGCTAACTAATAAATGAAGGCCAGCTGGGGCATCCAAGGGCGACGACCCTCAATTTGTGCTGTCAGGAAGAGAAGCAAGCCATGAAGGAGGCTTTCATCATGTGTCCTTTGTTTTCAAGCCGCATGTGTCGCCTTCTGGGAATTTCTTTCTAGCACCATTTTAATAGGATAATCTTGAAATTATTTACATATCAAACAAGCAAACAAATTTTGGTGTTTACAATATTGTCCGTGTATACACTATTGGTAGAAAATTTTTGACTAATTTAGCAGACATTTTAGTTACAAAAGTTGTATCATCGAATAAATAATATTTTATAATAACTTCTTTTAACAGAGACGCTGTCAATTTTACTGTAACAGCATTTATTTAAATTCGCAATCTCTCAGTGCAGCCCCCCTGATAAGCAGTGGGGCTTATTTGAATTCGCACTCCTTTCTCCGCTTATCCTTTTACACACGATTATGAACAACAACAACAAAAATACCGTATTGGACAACTTAATGTCCGACAAAATAATGTCGGACAAACGATTGTAACGATAATCAAATCAGTCGTAACAGTTCTAATCATCATCGAATGGGTTGCAACGGTTGTAATGATAACCGAATGTGTTGTAACAGTTGTAATGACAATCGAATGATTTTTAACAGTTGTATAATTGTTATAAAAATCTAATAGGTTGTAACGTTTTAACATTGTTTTCACGTCCGATAAGACTTTTGCCATCGATGTAACGAAGGTCTCTGCAAGTCGGTAAACTCTCATGTAACGTTATCACTTACATAACAATGTCATCGTTTAATCCAAATTGATCGTGTACCCCCCACTTTGCTTTATCCCATCGCTTTTCATCCATGATTTTTCTTTGCGGCTCACGTTTTATAACGAGGTCTCACTTCATCGCTTGCTTGCCTAGCAACAGTTACAACTTGAATCTTCTTTTATCGTATTTAATCATCGATATGGCAGGTGACGAAACATCCAGTATGTCCTCACCAGGATTAAAACTAGAAAGTCTGCCAAAGACTGATATCAGCCTCTTGTGACTAAAAATGTGCGTCTGTGATCTCAAGTGGTTCCACTCAAAACGAGTGTATCTGGACATTCATGATCAAGCATGTCGAATGCGTGGAGGCGACATGGGCGGGAACCCTTGGCAGATTTTCACAGTTCCTGTCGTGCCAAGGGTGCCTTGGTTTCTTTATTAATAGTAGCCTCTTAATCAGCACCACATCAACAAGGTCAGTAGCTACGAGACTTCAACAATCCTCAGTTTGTCTTCGTCTATCGCACTGTGTGTCCGACAAAGTTTGGAAGTGGGTGATTAACCACGTTTGGGGGCAAAAGTTGGTATCGCGAACAAGATTTGGAGACAACAAATATGTTACGTAATTAAAGATCACCAATATTCTGTATATGAGACTACGACACGTATAGCATTTAAATACATCATTTCTGGCAGAAATAGGCAGGGTCTACCCCTGGGCGTTGAATGCTCTGATTGCGAGTCTAAACTATCTACCGCCTATAAATGTTGTCCAAATTGGCCTGGGGTTTTCTAGACATACAAGTGGAAAGACGCTTAAATGTGTAAGAAAGAGTTATAAAATTTATTGCACCTTGTTGCCTTCCCCAAACCCCTAATTGATTATTTTATAAAACCCTGCCCAATACCCCAATCCGTTGTTATTCCAATCTCTCAATCAAAGACCCCTGATGAGCAGTGGGACCGACTTTGAAACTACCCTAGATCAACAGAAAAACCACCAAATAGGCTAACTAATAAATAAAGGGCAGCTGGAGCGTCCAAGGGCGACGCCTCTCAATCTGTGCTACCGGGCAGAGAAGCAAGCCATGAGGCAGGGTCAACCGCCCAGTGGGACCGCCTCTCGCGGATTATGGAAAGCATCTGTCATCAATGAGAACAGATACTACATCCATTCCTTGCCATCCGACAATGTGGGGAATGACCAAAGATGTTGCATGCTGTACAATCATGCGGCACAGCAGGACTATAAACCAGCCCTTAGATTTATAAAGCTAAGTAAATATGGAAGAATGAGTGCAAAGAGAAATTAATAAGAGACACAGGAACGGTGCAAGAGAGATGTGTAGAAAGTACGGACACAGAAAGGAAGGGAGCGGCAGACAGTATGCGTAAAGGCTGGTTTATAGTCCTGCTGTGCCGCATGATTTTACAGCACGCAGCATCTTCGGTCATTCCCCAAATTGTCGGATGATGTCATGCATACAGCAATATCGAAGTTCCGTGTGCTCCTCGTAAGCCGACATAGCAATTTTAGAAACTGATATCGTTCGTAAGTCTTTCTTGGCAAATCTTTTTGTTCGTATGCATGCTTTAAAGCAGTACATGTTTCAAATAGTACGTTATTTCTAGTCGTCTTGCCTAATCTATCGCTAAAATGCAACTGCTAGCTGTGAGACTCAAGGTGTTAAAATTTGAAAAGTACCTGCTAAGGATCGCGTGAAACAAACTGGGTAACGATGATTATTCCCAGCTCTGTTGTTGGGTTAATCTTACGCAGTATGAAGTCGTAAGAATGCTCCATACAGCAGCGCCATAAAGTATGCTGCACCGCATTTTGTACACTTCTACAGCAACCAACTTCAGCAACGTTCTCTGCTGTGCTGGAACACAGCAGGACTATAAACCAGCCTTAACTGAGTGCGTAGTGGCATACGATGAAAAGAACAAGGTACAGCTAGTAAGGATACCGAAGTAAAGAAGGCAAACTTTGCTTCACTCAAAGCTAATTAAATAAGTGGCAAACCTGTAGCTGTTGCAATAGAACTTGTCTCATTTGCTGTTGTTGTTGCTGTTGCTGTTGTTGTTGTTGCTGCTGCTGTTGTTTCAGTTGCTGTTGCTTCAAATGCTGTTGGAGTTGCTGCTGTTGAAGTTGCTGTTGGTGTAGCTGTTGTTGCTGCTGTAGCTGCTGAAGTTGCTGCTGCTGTTGCAGTTGTTGTTGCTGTTGAAGTTGTTGTGTAGGAGATAGGTCAGCACTCCTGGGCACCTGTTGTTGCCCAGTAGCATGCCTATGAAGCAGCTTCTGATACTGATGTCTCTGTACTTGTTGTGCGGCTGCAACAACCTGGGACTGAAAGGGGTAAACGCCAAAATAAGACTAAATAAAATACTGTATGAACCAAATAAACAACTACTCAAATGTTAACTTTACGGTAGAGACCACTACGTTTTGTTTCCAGATGTAAAATCAGTTCCCTTTCTGCCCTTAGTGTCACCTACCGAGCTTTCAAATTTGTAGTGCAGGTCGCAAACTGTTTGGAGCACATACAAATATTGTTTTCCGGGTTAACTGTGTTGCATTGTATATGGGGACAAAACTCGCCAATCTGGCTAGGCACAACACTGGAGCTCAATAGTGGCAAGGGGTGCGTAGCACATGAGATGTAATCCCCAGAGCTAGGGTTCCGAGTACGACTGGGGTTCATTCTATTGAAAAAAATCATTTGGACTAATTGGTGGTTATGACTGATTATTGCTACAACAAATAGCTTGATCAGCTGCGAGCCGATTGCACGCTGCTAGAAAACTATTTATTGCCAGCACAAAACCAGATCAAGGGCGGCGGAGCTGGTCGGTAACACGATACACGACACAAATAATTGCAGATATCTATCAAAGAATGATCATGGGGGAAACTGGTTATCTAAGAACTTAGCAATAGCAGATCGGGAGCAATGTTACCTATTTGGGTCGCATAGGCTTTTCGTTATATTTCTTCTCATCTGAGAGTATTCGTGTCAAAATTTCACTCAAAAAGTCAGTATATACATTTAGATTGACGGTGTAAACAAAACAGTGAAACATGCCCAACTCCAAATAATAACCTAGAGTCATCAATCATTTCTTCCAAGTGACATCAGCACATCTACAATCATCACATGTGTTGTCGATGACTATTGTGATAACACTGAAACGGTTGCTGGTATATTATTACACTGTACTGAGGGTATGATTAGACAATAACCAGCTACAAGTGCAGCTTCGCCTGGACGTCCATCAGTGCAGATACGTGAGCGTGAAGAAAGTCATTTAAACCGAATGCCAATTGCCGCTTTAAAAGGTAAATCCTACTGGAGTTACGTCAGTTGAAATGGACGGTTATTTTCCTCAGGTTCTAGCTACATATCAATCTTCAGCACTGTCAGCAGAAGAGCAAAAGAGTTTGGTTTAATCATCAATTATTTAAACCCAGTTTACTTGGGCGGATAAGTAAATATTTTCTTTTCCAACTATTTATTAATCTTCAGATTTCCAAAACAGAATAAAGCACTTTTCAAGAAGTATCGTTACCGGTTAAGTCACAATAGCACTGATAAGCAAAGAAGATGACCGAGTTCTTGATCATGTCACTGTAAAGCTCTAGAAATTGTGATTGAAGAAATCCTGAGCTTAAACAGTTCATAGCCCTACTAAGGGTTATATTTCTTGCTGCATCTATCTTCATCGCTGTGATTGGTAAGCACTTTGAAGCAGTAAGCCTGATGGATGTTTGCATCGAGGCTGGTTTGGGGGCTGATGCTGTTATCCAAAGGAAGCATTATAACTGAGGACTATGTGCACTGAAGATCGTATACAAAGCATTTCCGCGGCGAAAACCAAAAGCTTCTGAGAGATGTCTGCTGCATGAAACACGTAAACTTACTATTGCTGGCATTCCTGAGTTGTCTCAGCTGAAAGGACTCGTCAAAGCAACTCTTCCGAACTCTCGAAGACTGATTTTGAAACTGCCGACGAACTCTTTCCAGTGTTTCAGGAGTTTGAGCCTTATATTGACGTTACTGACCTTGGTTCTATACTAACATTCTGGAACTCTTTCATTCAATCTCCAGGTCTTTCTTGGCAATATGAAATCGATTTGCACTGATGAACGACTTCTCCATCTACCACAGTGCTTTTCATCCTTTTTATCTTAGTTTGCTCACCTAAACAAAACTTGCTAACTGGTCTCTCCCATTTGATTTGATTTTCCATCACACTCATAAATGAGGAGAGTGGTGATATGGTGACACAACCACCAGTGTTTTATCGAGACACCACCTCTAGAAGGGTTGCCAACCAAGGCTAATGAGGTCCTCCTCCCCATGAGATAAGGCAGGTAAACAAGAGTGAGGAAGGTATACAGAAAACTTAGAAAATAGTGAGAAATGTCAAGATCAGTTCATAGACTGCTAAGGAGGTTGCGGGTGCTTATGTCCTCACTCTGGCCCCGTTAAATGGGCAAAGTTAACGTTAGCTTTGGGCCAGCCTATTTCCGCCTATTACCCTGGCAAGGGTGGCTAAGGGTGGTATGCCTTGCCAAAGGGTAATCCGTGATTTGGTCCAGGGCTGCTTATTCTGTATATTCGCAGCTAACCTCTATATTTAAAGGCCATTCCCTTATCCGGCACTTAAATTGTGCCGATTTCAACATTTCTGTTTACACCTGATCATTACGATTATACTAAAAGTTCTAAAATAGTAAACCTAGATTAAAATACAAGTATGAATATGTACAATAAATCATGACGATCTAAAAGTGATGGTAATACGCTTTTTTATAAAAATATGTTTTCAATGCTCTCTTAAAAGCTTTGAAACTATGCAAATTGCGTATGTCTAATGGAGTACTATTCCACAGCTTCAAGCTGCCGTTGTAGAAATAAAAGCAACTGCACTCTGAATTATCTAATGCACTAATACTGTCTCTTGATGAAGTTTGAATGGCACATTCGTGTTGCTTGTTAAGCTACTGCAAGTTACTAAAACTTACATAAGAGGACAATTAAAAAGGTGTTTAAATTGCTTGTTTGGGGTACATCATGTAATGCATTATCTGTGCTGTGATAAGTAAAATATCAGTAATGTATCCTGAAATGAAATAAAGCAAGCAAGTATTAAGGTAGCAACTTTTCCCGCCGTTTTGGAGTCATCTTGACACCATTTTGAAAGACGTTGTTTGACAAAATGCGAGATCTATTTACATACACTACGTAAAGGATAAAAAATTGCCTATGCGCGTACCGAGTCCGTTTGCACGTTGAGACTGGCTTGCGTTTGGGAATGTGCAACATTTCTTTAATTAAGTAATCGAATTTGCTGACACGTTTTTTAAGCTTGTCAAAATGGTCAACTAAATTTTGGGGAATCTCTCCATTCATTTTCATAACGTTTGAAAGTAGAACATGCTTTTCTTTTGTGACCTTTTATTCGCTCATGCAAGTGTCCACGGATGTAACCAACATACCCTGCATCACACAGGTGACATTTAAATTCATATACTACCCACTGTCGGTTTACAATAGGAGAATTTATCTCTTGATTTTTCCATCTTGTCAAATAATTTCCTTAAGAATGTCTTCAAGATGACTCCGAAACGTCCTAAAGAAATCGTTACTCTAATATTTCCTTGCTTATATTTCAGTAAATCTCTATTGATGAAATAATATAAAGATGGCAAATCCACTTTGTGTTGAAAATGGCGAATGGCAAGAAATTTACAACTAAATTTAGTTATCTCTTCCCCAGAGAAATTTTTTCGAAATACAATTTAAGAATTCAAGGACCAATAATAAGAGCACCCCAGGTTGAACTCATACAATACCAGGAGCTGCAAATGTGGCGTTTAATTGTCATGAAGGTAACTCAGGATGAGCAAGATAAAATGTGCTATTGACGAATGCTTGTTAGAGAGAAAACCTGTGAGTGGTTAAAAAGGTAGAAAATAACAACCCTAAGAAATTCTAAAAGTTTCCAGGAAAAAAAAATGTGCGGGGAAATTTTGGTTTGATTAGACTTTTTCTATTGAAGAGAAGAGATATTTTGAAAATGAAATGTAGTGGCCAAGAACATTGGAGGTAAAGAATTTCCAATTTTAATTTAAAACGTTAAAAGAAAAAGTTATGATAATAAATATGTTTCTTTTCAGTATTACTTTCTAAAAGAGGATCTTTTATATAAGCATAAGCAAAATCTGAGACAAAAATAATCGATTCAAAGAAGCATTAAGTTTGTGCAGAGTTACATATGCAAAAGCTGAAAAAGGCCAAATAGTGTAGTAATGACAACCTTAGTGATGCTTTAAAGGACCATAGAATTTTAATGATATACTCTAACCACTCCCATTAGCAAATCAATGCAAATGAGCAGCAAAATACGGTAGCAAATAGGAATGGTGCTGCAATTTCAAGGAGGATAATCAGCATAAGAATAGCAACCAACCAACAGGATTATTTTGAGAAACCATGTGAAGACCAAGATCTTGGAGAATCTTAACTTTGTAACTTGAGTCAATTTGCAAGGGTAAGAGCAAACGGGAGGTCTTCTTTTAGTTAGGAGATCAGTAAAATTGATTTAATTGTCAATTTCTGATTGCAAAATTTCACTTGGCAAGAAATGTGAGCCCTAAGAATTGAGCAAGACACATTAGCTGGATTAAAGATTTGATTTGCAATGACAATGTACAAGATCAGGAGTAAGTGGTTTTTGACTGTGTGTAGTGATCTTTGGGGTATATATCCTAGTTTGCAAATTGCTAATTATTGCTTTTTGAAACGACAACATCACTTTCATTATATCTTCTGGTGTCCCTACAGAAGCAAGTTATTTTATTTTTCATGTAACCCGAAACTCTAATACTGAGAAAGGTATATTTATTATCAGCTGTTTATAAACAGATAGCATCAATAATGCGATTTAAGACTTACAGAGGTCAAAAGTACTAGTACAATTTGGTTTATTTCTTCTCGAACAAAATCTGCCTAAATATAAATATTTCCATTATACAATAAAAACGTTTCTAATATCATGTTGGGATTTGTTATCAAAATGTGGATGTGGTTGTTGGATACATCAAAGTTGTTTATGAATATTTTAGGTCAATTAACTTTGCACTGGTTTTGTATATTTACTGAAAAAGTGACGATATTGTATAATTTATCGTATGTCTCGATAACAAACCAGTTGAAACCCGTTCCTCCTGATTACTCAGGCACATTGTGTAGTCTTTTGAAATTATACAAATACATTATTCATTTCTGATAGTTAATCAAACTGATGCGAACATATGAAAAGTTAGAGGAGACGTGGGTAACAGTTATATAAAGACCTCTTGAGGATTTAATAGCTGATGATGTCCTCTCCCTTGATAAGTTCCAGTTTTCGTTCTTTTCAGAAAGTTGTCAAACTTCACGGAGGATGTCTTTGGTCACGGTGGTATATACTCAAATCTTTTCATCTCTTAATGAATGCAATCGTCCTTGAAGAAATTCCATAATTAAGCAAGATAGCGTTGTGATGCCACATTGTAGACTTTACTTCACTGGATACAAACACTGGATTCACGCTTTTGATTTTCAAGTCATTGTCAACGACCATTAGATGTCTTAAGAGACTACAGCCGACAATGTATATTGGAATCGTCCGTGCAGCAAGAATTCATAGGATGGCACTATTCGCATCATAGGAGATGACCAATTCTAGCTCTAATAAAACAATGTTTTTATTTGTCGCTAGCAAATTCTCGATTACGGAGTTTAACATGAATGCTGAAACTGGACTTTGATTTCAAGATAGAGCTGAGATCAGATGTACTCTGACATGCTTCATTAGTTATGGTCTGGCAAAGAACTGAAGGCGGAATGGCTTACTACTGACCAATATCATGTAGTATACAATGTAAACTGTGCGACGAATTTGCATAAACACTATTGGTAATATTTATTATCAAAAGCAAGAAAGTAAAGTATCCGTCTTCTGCTTGTGGATGACCTTTAACGAGGAATGTTCTGAGTTAAGGATAATATAGATACAGAGTGCTGCGGGCAACACTGAGATATAACGAAGTACAATCTTGTTCTTGTAAATATTTTTTAATGAACAAAAATAAATATGGATACTTCAAGCACAATCAAGCTAATTATTATAAGGACAAACTTTGCTTTCAACAAAAAGACATTTTAATTTATGGTGTTATGATTTTGATTGACCTTGGTCATGTGCGATGGACCAGAAGATTGACATGATAAGGATCAGAACATAAAAAAGTATAAGACTAACAACCGCGTCGTGTCTTTCTCTTGGACAGGAACGGATATCACGTGGCAGGAAGTCGTCACTAGCAGTTAATATCGTAAATTATGCAATGATACGTTTTTGTATGTTTATTTTGATGAGTTGAGTCGTGAGAGAGAAGTGACAGAGAAGTTATTGATATTGATTGGCGGTTTGACTGCCTTGCTTCTACAGGGTATTGACTAGTTTGTACTTCCTTAATAAATTGACATTTACAGTTTTTTTACAAGCGGTTTCTTCTACGCGATATATAGGGAGGAAATATGTTTATATTGAAAATTAGGTTTTCTATTAAGGACAAGATTTGACCAGCTGTATTCAGCACCCATATGTCTCAGTCAGTTTTTTTGTCCGAGCGTCAAGTATCAGAGGACTAAGAGGTGAAGACAAACTATGCCAATTTCCTCTTCCTAATTGCAGAAGAATCGCACTCGCGAAAGTCAGCACCATTTTGATAAAGTCTTTCATTTTATGTTGCTAGAAGGTTACAAACTTCAATATTAAGCACAATGTCTATTAATTTTATAGCTTCGCCTCTGGTTGAATTTGCACGTCATTTATGGGACATTGGAAGCAAGTACCCCGTCCAAATCCTGAGAGGTAGGGAAGGCAGATCAACAATGCTACGTTAAAATATTTGTCTAGTAGAGTCTAGTAAAGTAAAAATGCCAAATTCTTTAATGAATTAAACGCGAGGATTCGTGTTTTCAGGGAGGTCTTTCACATTTTACATTAACAAGATTTTGGAAAGTCCTTTTCTACCCAATGCGGTACAACTTCTACTTCGACGGCTCTTTTCTGTTTATGTTTCTCCAAATCATTGTTTTATACTGTCCACCTTAACACAACTACAACATATGTTTCTTTTCTATTAAGCAAGCAATCTACTATTAAAGACCTTTTACAAATTGTATGCTACCTACCTCTTATTATTGTATGCTAAATTAGATAGAGTGAGCTGTTTGAGATCTAACAAACTAAGTGTGAAAAGGTTGCTGCCGTGGTTGTACCAGCGTTTAAACGTGAAAGGGGTTTAAATGGCTTAAGTTGGTTTAAGTGCTGTGAAGTAGCAGCAATATTTGGCACATTTGACGATAGTTGCTTTTAAATCACGAAAAGTAGTTCGTTTGTTTCCATGATGACATGTTATCGTATCCGTCAAGATAAGCGGCAATCCTGATTTAAATTATAGCATCAGTCACAAAATGATGATTAGAAATCGTATAATTAAGGGTGTTCGTATATAATAGCATAACAGCATATGTCATATCGTAGCAGCAAAGTACAATCTACTTTTCATCGTACGATATGCTTTTTAGATCACATTATAGGCCTTGATGACAACATATGGTGACAAGTTCCTTGTGGCACTGCATGCGCAATCGCTGTCATTGATTTTTGGTTTCTCAATATGATAGCAGTGCTACTTGGCACGCTTGGTAGAGATAACAGAAATTATATTTAAAAATAAAATCCGTAGCATTGTCTCGAGGCTTAATTTTTCGTATACCAATTCCCTTTAAACTCAAGGTGGATTTCAGGAGTTTAGTGCCTCGTATCCATTTTTGCGAACACTAAAGATCATGTACACACCAAGGGTAAGTTGGTCTTATATTACTTATCCCAGATGTTATTCAGATTATTAACATGCCTATTGAAAGATGAGACTTAAGCATATATCTTAAGTACGTATTTACTTTGTGAAGGGGCCACACCCATCTGTCTACTCTGAAGTATGAATTTGATTTGCATTAATTTAATTATATTAATAATCACCAAATAGTCTGTATAAAAATAAGGAGATCAAGAAAAAGGTGGTTCAATTATCGCAATTGTTTGTTGGATAACAGTTTAACTTCCTTAACACTGTGCCAGTTTGTGTCTTGTAAAATTTTGTACCGCAAAGACAGAATACATGGTAGTGAGCCGGAAATCAGACACACCCACATGTAGCCTCACTCATAAAGGACAAAACATCCGACAGCTTGATAAAATCGTATCTCTTGGCCACATATTAACATCCGATGGACGATGCAACCAAGAAATCAAAAGAAAAATAAGTTTTGCCAAGGACAGTTTTTCAACATTTAGATAGAACATGATAAACGGAAATATTAGTCAGTGTTACATTATGACTGTGAATGTTGGATATCTTACTCTAAAGTTATCTTACTCTAAAGTTACCTTACCCTAAAGTTATCTTACTCTAAAGTTATCTTACTCTAAGGTTATCTTACTCTAAAATATATTACTCTAAAATTATCTTACTCTAAGGTTATCTTACTCTAAAATTATCTTACTCTAAGGTTATCTTACTCCAAAGTTATCTTACTCTAAGGTTATCCTACTCTAAGGAACTATTAGACAAATAGGGCATGCGCCTTACGGCCAACCAAAACCCAGGCCGTAAAGTAGGTTAAAAAAATTGCAATTAGCAGGTAGTGACAAGTATGCTTTCGTACGTTTTAATGTGAGTGAGTGGCATCCTTCTTCAGCTCCTTGAAGGCTTTTCGGCATTTGTGTTACCAGGCAATTGTTTTATTGTGCTTTTGTAGGACACCTATGAAATTGGGCCTTGGAGGAACTAAACGTTTATTACCCTCTCCCTACCTGCCTGATACTACTTGGGCTGTTGTTACGGCCTCATAATTTGCAGAACACCAAATTTTCAAACCTTTTTCTAATTTTAATTGGGATGATTCCCCCGGTAATCCTACTCTAGTGTGCTAAGTGCATTTGTTACTGCAATCATCAGGCGTCATAAGAATGAAGAACAGTGTACGAGTTACTTTATATTCTGAAACTAAAGTAGAAAATGAAATAGATCGCAGAACACGCGATGAACCAATGTGCTTCCAACCCCTCTTTACATCTTCAATTTACGTTGTCTTGCTCTCTTAAAGCTTTGGACACTGGGACAAAATAATAAAATCTGTGAAGTGTTTGGGTCAGACAGAAACATATTAATGGCGGCCGTGAGTGACATGTCATGAGGACGTACTTCAGATAGGGAAGAACGATTTAAGTGGGTCACCTCTTCAATATCTTGATGCAGAGATGGCAAAACAGTTTGGGCAATACCGTATCTCCTCTAATTATAGACCCGTCTATAATTAATTGAGGGGACCAAAAGGATGGGTCTATAATTAGAGGAGGTCTTTAATTTCAATTATTAAGTTTTCGAAAAAAAAGAGCATATAGAGTTTCAAGAAAAACTACGAAAGTACATTTATACTTGCCATTTATAGTTTACACCAATACCTGTTCATCATCGCTGAATTGCAGCCAAAACGAAAAACCGTTTGCATACATTCAGTGGAAATTCAACAGACCTCGATATCTGAGTCCGAATCGTTGTCAATACGTAGATTTTCGTGGAGAGACTGTCCCAAGAAGACAAAATCCATATCTGCTGTTTTGATATAGATATAGAAGGGGTCTGAAAATAATTGAAGGCACAAAAAAAGGGTGTCTTTAATTAGAGGGAGTCGATAGTTACTTGACATGATGCGAAGAGGGGGTCTATAATTGGAGGGGGTCTATAATTAGAGGAAATACTGTATATGATTTTGTTTATGCTCCATCGAACCAAGGTGTAAAGTTCGGACATGGTTGTGATTACAAACAGCGCGTATGTAGTGAGGTTGGCAATGAAATGTTTACACTTTAAAGGGAGTGGGTCAGATAATAATCACTAACAGGAGGCCTGGGGTACGATTCAGGTAAATGTCCCTTGTAAAGCGCAGTTGCATATACTTCGTAAAGAAAGGAGCTATGTGAATGGTGTACTTTTAGTTCATGGATTGGTTCTGCTGGAGGTGTTTCAGGAGTGCAACTAGAGGGGGAGGGAGGGGAGGCCTCCCCTGCCCTAATTTTTCTACCGAAAATTTTGCCCTCGTCTTAAGCACAACTAGAAGGGAGGCCTTGCCCATGAACGCAAGACGCTAACTGTTGGTCTTCATTTTTATGAGCCACGTGATTCTTAACAAATAAGCGTTTTGAGCCTCAATGTTCAAGTTTTGGAGAAGTGCACTGGAACGAGCGTTTCCAGTTCTACAACACTAAGAAAAGCCTTATACATTTGATATGGTCTAGTATTATTTCCATTAAGCTCGACTCTGCAATTACAGATATTTATGTCAAACTTTGGCTCTAAGATACAGGAAGCAGGACATGGAACAGCTACTTCCTATCTAGAAGCAACAACTATAAAATCCTTCTATTGAAAACAGAACAATTCTTGAAGTAGCTGCTATTTCTGCCAGTTAATGCTAAACGATAATTTTAATACGATTAATAAAGTTTTTACGCAAAATTACTCAAACACATTTTGTTTCCCCTTATGACCTAAAATATGACCCTTAAATATTGCAGTCTAAATTTTAGAAAATTTTTTAGGGTTAATAACAATGTAGTTACTGTCGAGGATAAAAAATTATATGAGTTTGGAATGCTAAGCTCTGGTTTTGCTTTATGACCGTTATATTACTCCTTATTTGTTAAACTGCGAACACAAAAACTGCGAAAGGTGAGAAATTAACAACTACTAAAAATTTCCTTGAATGATCACTTGGATCTTATTGCTAAATGAGGGAGGTAAACCATTTAATTCATGAAATTAATACTTTACTCCTATCTTTAGGAATCTTGTTCTGGACTATGGGGACTGTTAGTGATCAACGAAAAATAATTTTTAGGCGAGATGGTCTATGTTTGAGATGATCTTGGGGCCTGCGATGCCCTCATAAATTACAGCAATCACGTTTAACCCAATATTGGTATAAATATTTTCTTTGCCTAAAATGCATTCAATTTGGCCAAGGTTCTGGACACAAGGTCCAAATACGTAGACGTTCTTTCTAGAGGCGTATTATTCTGAAATTGCAACGCCAGTCAGGAAAGCCCCCATCTGATTTTTTTATGTTGGCATGTAATTCACAGTAAGCTTGATGTTCTATGTTTTCCAAGAATCTGCTCTTTGGCAGATGAAATGAATACTTACGCTGATTTGAGAAGACCATATGTTTACCAAACTTACGTCTTATGTTGATGATGCAGAAAAAATTGTATCCCCTCGACATCCTTTGTTTGGAAATAACTTCCTTATGATGAACTAACTTCAAAGTTTCTAATTTCATCATATTAGATGGATTTGAAAATAAACAAACAATTTTCAAACAGAGATTCAAGAACAATTTTAGAATTTTAATTTTGTATCTCCTATTATTTTAAAAGATCAAACTTGATTTTAATTAATTTAATTATTTACATTTACTTCAAGAATTTCAAAGGATGCACAACTAGGTTTCTCGTCACACTTAAAATTTTACAATTTTGTTCCATTATGATTGTCATCCAGTTTCAAAGCGCTTTCTCTTACATTGCTTTCACTGTTGTTGACACTCTCTACTGATACCTCGGGCATGAATTTTGCACAATTGTACAAAACTGTTAACCTACTTAGATGATGAAAGGTACAGTGAAGCCAGAAAGATTTGATGTGCTGCTCTGAGGAAATAAAATGCCTAGAAATGCAGCACTTTAACTTGCGTAACACATAGATAGATTGCTCATTGACTATGGAGTGACAGTGAGGGTGTCGATATTGTATAGTTTCTATAGGCTTACTTCTAAAATGTATACATAA
This sequence comes from Alatinidae sp. Z8VKAUB7J3, assembly GCA_010016025.2. NCBI lineage: Eukaryota > Metazoa > Cnidaria > Cubozoa > Carybdeida > Alatinidae > Alatinidae sp. Z8VKAUB7J3. Next base: position 17,828,732 of record JAAAKM020073195.1, read on the forward strand.
TTATGAATAAACGCATCTGATATTCAGCCACTGCCTTTGTACTAAAGAATTGCGATTGACGATTGTCTAAGTTAAAATATAAGTCATTGAACAATGACGGCAAGATCAGTGAAGTGTCAATCATTTTTAACCTTTGATGATCCGAATCAACAAAAATCATAAGATTATTAGCTTCACAAAATAAAAATTCTCCTTGTGCAAGTAAACAAAAACGTACTATAAATGTGGAGACCCTACAGTCAGATGATTTGAAGAAGCAAGTTTTCATGCTGAACTGATTAATCATTTAGCCAGGGGAGAACTTAAGTGAGTTACGCGGTAGACATATCCAACCGTTCGGCCATACTCGTTCAACATCACCATGTAAGACCAAGCATTTGGCCAGAAGACTAGCAAAAATTTGATAAAAAATTACAGTCAGTTGAAAAGGTCTGAGGTAGAGAGCGTCGCTGGCAAACTTTAAGGATCTCGCCGCTTTGAATTGATGTTTTAAAACTTTGGGTTTTTTGTAAGATAGTAAGTTATTCCATGAAACTATTGTGCTACGTTTCGTGCATTGAATAAACTGAACACTATTGCTGGTGTCTTTCAAATGTGTTCTTGGAATATCTCATCTTCTTAGAGCATAGCAATCAGCTGCATGAAGTAACCATGGATCTGATCTACAGTAATAGATTATGAAAGTGAACAAGGATCCCTAAACAAAGTTTTGTTTACATTCCATCTCTTTAACCGCTTTAAGATCTCTTTGCATTTCCTCGTATTTTTCTCTTTATTCTGCTCAAGTTTATGGCTGTACGGAAGGACCCGATTTTGCAGAGAGTGTATGCTAAAAAGCATGTAGATTTAAAAGTTGGTCTGTGGTACAAAATTTGAATCTTGCGTTAAGTAGCGAATTCATTTTTCTAAACGTTTTCGCCATACACTGATCAGAGCTATCGTATGGAGTGAAAATGGAAAGCTATTACGATGAATTTACAGGAAACGATAAGATCCTAGAAAATAACGGTCACGAGAGCGACAAATTTTCTGCCACTCGTGTTATTGAAAAAGAATTTGTTTACAATTTGCGCCTTTTTCAATAACACGAGTGGCAGAAAACGTGTCGCTCTCGTGACCGTTATTTTCTAGGATCTTCTCGTTTCCTGCTAATTTATCGTACTAGCCTTCTCATTTCACTCCACACGATTGCTGTAATCAGTGTGTAGCGAAAACGTTTAGCAAAATGTAGATTTAAGCAATGGTAGAGCTATCCGACTTATTGAGGTCCTAGAACCTTCTTATTCTTCCTGGAATCATGCTTTATGTAGAATTGATCAAGGCCAGTTGGCAATAATGGTAAAGGAAACCTACATTGTCAAGAACTTCTACATTTTCAAAAGCCTTCAATCTATCAGCCAACGACTTGACCTATACACCTTTCCAAAATTCCTTGATGGATTTGCGGAACCCTGCATCATAGCTCAAGGTCTATTAACCCCCATAAAACGTTGTTTCCAAAAGCTGTAAAGGAATCTTTGATCGTCGTAGGTCATCTGTGTAAAGAGGTTGAATTCAACATCGAGGTCCTTACTGCAACAGCCCTACTACTTGTAAATAATGGAATCCAAACATTTTGCCGATTATCCACGACCGCCTGTGACTCACTATAGCTCACGAGCAATCATGTGAATATAAAAAAACAAGTAAAGCAGTCAAATCAGCAATTTAACAGCCTGCTGAAAATGTTTGTGCTATGGACCATCGGCGACTAATGAGAATCCTATGATGGAAGATTGGCCTTCCAATGCTTGTACACTGTAGGAACATTCGGCTACTGGCTTACACTCTTATGTTGTCTTTGCCTTTCAGTATGTGATCGTATATGTGGGGGGTGAGATGGGAGGGTTTGGGGTGAACAGATGGGCCAGGCGGGGAGTAGGAAGGAGTAGGTAGGCTGTTGCTCAGGCTCATGGTGCAGCACCATGTCTCATATTGACATCAAACGCTTGTTTTGATTTAACACAGAAATCCATTTTCAGACGCAACATGGTTCACTGGTTAACGAAGCCGACTTAAAAATTAAGGATTATCGGACCCATTCAAGCTCTCGTCAATCCGAGCACTGCATGAATTTTTAGCTTTGTCGTCACCCGGTAAAGGAAAATGATTAAAGGGTATTTTCTCACCGATTGAAACTTTGGACATCAGCAATCTGTTGGTCACAAATGTGTTCAACTGAGCTGAACCAACGCTTTCCTGTTGTTGGATATTGTGGAAGATTTGGCCATCAAAAATAACTCCAACATTACTGATTGTTGTTTATTCGAACTCGTTCATCATTTGGGCAAGCTCTGAAGCACAGAGTGCCCAGCAATTGACAGCAGCATCGTCAGTTCTGTTGAAAAGATTTATAGTTCCACCATTCCATTTGAGGACCTTGTTACTCTGTTCATAGAGTTGATCTAGCCCCATTCTCAGAAAAGGTGTTTTTGTTTTCAAGAATGAAAAATTCCTCTTCATGCATTCATTGTAGACAGAGGGACAGGTATATGCAATGCACAGCAGATCAAACCAATGAATAGTGGTCCATCGAGAATAATTGAATTTGTACAATGCAAAATACCACAAGAGATACTTGAACAGAGTTTGCACATAGAGTTCAAAATCACCAGTTTGGATTGAACGGACAAAAATCAAAATTTGAAGCTCTCAATGTAAAATCATTTTCCAGTAACAAATCATTTGGCTTGCGTTACTCTTCTTGTCTACTCTTGGGTGACTAATAGACGTCCCCCCCCCCCCAAAAGCTGATTAATTTTTCAAAATTTTCCACCCAGGACATTCTTATTCCAGCCCTCCACTTATTAATTTTTACGTAATCTCCCACCCATGACAATTTTTTGATGAGGTACTTTGACAGGAAAGTAGAAAATGTCTTTATTTGTAGTTGATTCTAAACATTGATTCTTAACTTCATTTTCATTTTCCACACACCCCCCCTTTATTAAGTTTTTGCCCCCCCCATTTATTCCACTCTTTGAATGTGCCTGTGTGACAATATTCAGTTGGCAAGGGTCTCAGAGTCAGGAGGAAACGAAGCATAATTTGTGTTCATTCGGACCCTCATTTTTGCCCCATAACGTAGCATATAGCCCCCTAAATTCTGTCTCCAGGTGAAAATTGATACAACATACTTCTGAGAACATAACCTGAAAATTTCATTCTGGTCTGAACATTCTCAGTAAAATGGTCTTCTTGATGCCACCCCACTATGAAGGAAGAGAAAATCCTAAAAGACATCCTCTCATCCAACAGATACAGTCAGAAAGACATCGGAGTGGCCTTTCCTACATCAACGGAGCCTCTGGAACATGTATATATGCCTTTCCTACATCAAACACAAAGGCGAAGCCATCAAAAGAATACTCCAACAATAAAACATCTGATGCACACTCTTTACATTGTCCATGTTATGCAAGACTGTGTCAAAACCCAAAGATCCTGTCCCAGTAGAAAAAAAACCCACATCGTGTATAAGATACAGTGTATGGAAAGTCCAGTGACCTAAATTTGCAAGTCAAAATGTTCTTGCAAAGGAAGATACCAAGAGTCACGAGAATACAGAACATTGCTGGAAGGAAGGACACACATTTGAATGCGAAATAAATTGAAAAGCATCCCTCACAATATAGATTCCTTGGAGGTCTGCAACTCAACTTCATAAATACAGTGACACATTTCAAATCAGACAGCCTGAAGACGGTAGAAATTTCTCTCAAAACATAGCATGCAAAAAGACAGTGACTCCAGACATGATAAACTCCACCATCTATGACAATGACTGAGTCGAAAAGTGTTAAAATGTTTAAATCTTTTACAACAGTTGCCAAAACCATTCTAAGATTAGTTGGAACACAGAAAAATATTTCCTTCCCATTGTTAAGTACTATTGTTCAGATATATTTTTGCAAGAAATTAACGATCATCAAATTTAGCATATTCATTTTAGCTGAAACTCTTTTTGATAAGTCTAAAATCTTTCGCAAATTAATAAGTGGGGAAAATACATTCCTGAGGGAAATCACAATATTCATATCCAATAATTTTTGCTTTTGTCTTGCAGAATTATTGCTTCTTCTTCCATTCCTCCTGTATTTACCTTTCGATCACTTTTTATTTGACAACAACGCTACATAACGTGTATGCAAGAAATAAGAAAGGTCTTCGTGAGACGCTCTTTTTCTGAAATGCTGGGAAAGGCCATTTTAGGAGGCTCACTGTATATGGGCGCAAAAGTTGTTGCGAAAGTTGATGCCTTTTAAGTATATTAGTAAAATAGAGTGCTTACTTGCATAATACAACAGTCGAGAATGTGAGAGCTTTCTTGGTAGTGATCTACCTCTCAACGGGCCGATGATTGTCTTTAACGTCTTGAGTGACGTGGGTTAATCACACTGGGGATAAAAAAACGCAGGACCACGATAATTCAGATATCCCGTCCCTTATCGTTGCAGTTCCGATGCTAGCCATTGCACTATGGCCCCATACCATTGAGAGGGAGAAATCGGGATAGCTTTTGTTTTGAAAGACTTCACTGTGACTCTTGCGGGACTCTCAAGGGACTGGACCTTTTGATAGTAACCGCTCGTCGCCTCTATATTAAAAGTACTCCCAGATAGTACGCAAAACATATAATTGAATGGTCTATCAGGCATCAATCTGTATCTGGTAGGCACGCACCCGTGGCCAGGGTTTGAAATTCTATTAGGCGGGTATTCTGATTTATTGGGAGGGGCAGGGGTGGGCTGACTTCACATAGCAAATGCTTAAGTAAAGCTTACTTATGATTAAATTCTGACACGACGATTTGGGGGGCTGATCGTATACATTGGGGGTTTTAAAGTTAATGCCAAACTGGTTACGCATCTTCGCAGGCCTACAATGCAGCTGAGGCCTAAGAATTTTCAGAAACTTTTGATTTTCACTTCTGATTTTCTTTGCAATCTTTCTGAATGACTTCTGCAATTATCAGTAAGGTCACCAAACTAACTACTTCACAACGTAGTTTCACATAGACTTTCCTTCATTCCCATGTATTCTCTATTTAAATCAGAGTAGTAGTTCATGTTTTATATGATATTGATTATGTTTCCCTAATTTTCCATAAATTGTGGTGGCACTTCGGGATATCCAGGCCCCTGACACGTGGCACTAATAGGGTTAAGATATTACTCTTAGCCATTTGATCGCTTCATTGGAGGATTCATCATTTCATAAGAAAACTTTCCTCAGAAAAATTGTAACCGCCCCAAAACTTTGAAAGTCTTCTGAATTCTCAAATTTTGGCAAAGCTTGCACACAAAGATCTGGGAACAGTTAACGTCATGGATTCCAGCCATGAACACTTGCGCGTTTTTTGACAGTGTGTCATGTGTGGCGGAAATAGCTCTCAAGCATCAAATGCCAAAAGATGTCAATAATGAGTCGGTGTCACTCCAAGGTGAGCATTGTTATGACGAATGCATGAGACACGGAGACTAAGTGAGTCCAAAGTATGCCAAGAAATAGGCAGCGAAACTTTGCTGCGAGATAATAATCGAAGGTAAGCTTTGTAAGTCAATGCCATGTAGGGACAGCCGTTCATAAACTGTTGTGATTACTGAATCATACTGTCACAATATCACATTTCATAGATGAATTGAACGGTGTTTAAGCGACATGCTGCGATCGTTTTTCTGTTTTGTAGATTCATTATCAAACAAACGGAAGGATGTTAGCAATCTTCGGCTGTTGTTGTGAATGTTGTTGTGTGGTCGACAATAGCTACAAGATATTTTATCTTGACTGGTAGCTAATGCTGCTGCAGTACTTAAGCTCTTTTCTCTCGAGTTATGTCCGTAACTTGATGGACGTTGTGTTATATCAACAGAAGCTATGGAACAACGCTCCCTTACTTCCAGTTCTTCCTTCATCATGGTGATAATTTTTGTTAGATCCCATGTTTCTTTTTTTCCAACCTTGCGGCTGATTATTAATTTTAATTCCTCTGGAATTTTTCCTAACATGAGCGGTACAAGTAAAGTTCCATACTGTTCTGCCGTGACAACCAGATTTTCCAAGCAACGTATATGATTTTCCACTGCGTCTAGTAATAAACGAAGCCTCTGTAAATCACCCATATTTTTGACTTCATTGATCTTTAGTAAGGCGTCCATATGTGCGTTGATAATTCCTTGCTTATTCGCAAATCTGTCTTTTAAAATTTTAATTGCTGCTTGATAATTCACATTTGAGAGAGGATTACCTGCCACTGCAGCGGCTGCTGCTCCACTTAAAATCATCTTCAAGTACGTAAACTTTTCTGAACTACGTAGATATGTATTCCCATCTATTGAAGAGCTCAAAGAATCCCACCACTCTCGCCACTCCTTAGGATCGCCGTTGAATTTCTGAAGTGTGAGTTTGGGAAGCGTAGTTGCCCCCGCTCCATTTCTCAATCTTGTTCCATCAGATGAGGAAACTCGAAGAACATCCTCTTCTTCCGAAACAATTTTGTTAAGTGTAATAATAGTTCTATGGATCTTTGAACAAATTTCTTCCGACAAATTTCTACGCTTACGAGTGCAACGATATGTGAAGGGTTGCCTAGAGAAGTTTCAGGCTGCAGGATAGTCAATCATGGGTGCCCAGGAAACCTACATTCGATGTCAATGCTCCGCCGTTCTCGTCTTACGATGTTGGGCGAGGCCAAAGTTGCCAAATTCTGTTATCAAGCGCAGAAGAAAGGTTATGTCCTTCTTGTGCAGTTGAAAAGAATGTAGCTAGACAGAAATCCCAGAGGTCACACGAAAAGGAAGTGCAGCCTGCAAAGAAAAAGGCACCACTATCGGTATGTAGTAAGGAGAAACTTATCGTAACGTTAAAGGACAGCCGTTTAAAATGTAACCAGTTGGAGACAGAGCTAAAGAGACTTCAAAGGGAAATAAGTGAACGTGGGTAAAATGTCAGTGATGACTTTCACTCGGACTTAACGTCAACTTTTAAAAATTCAAGCATTAACATTACCCCTCATATGAAACTTATGTGGGAGCAACAACAAAAATTATGTCAGATAGTACCGATGGCAAGACGATACCACCCTCAATTTATACGCTTCTGTCTGTCACTACAAGCCAAAAGCTCGAGTGCTTATGATGAGCTGTCTGAAATGCTCATCTTACCAAGCCAAAGATGCCTTCGAAATTATAAGGATGCTTTCCAACCAAAGCCAGGACTAAATGCCGGAAATTTGCAAAAAATTAAGACTGTTACTGCAAATTTATCCGGCCCAGAGAGATACGTTGGTATCGTATTTGATGAAATGAAACTATCATCAGGTTTGACCTTGGTGACCCATTGATTGATTATGTTACTTTTAATAACTGCAACGAATTTGCAACCCATGCTCTTGATTTTCTTGTTTTTCTTAAAATCTGTGCTGAGCTATTATCTCACGGGTTCATCTAGAGTTACATTATGCAAGCTATGGCCCACTTTCTGGGAGGCTCTGTTTATACTCGAAATCAATTTAAATCTCTGGGTTGTATTTGCTGTTGGTGATGGCGCCAGTCAAAACAGAAAATTCTTTAAAATGCATCGGAACATGTCATCAGCAAGTGAAAATATGAGCAGTGTAGTTTTAATACATTCCTTATTTGTTTATTATAACAGGGCTTGTCAGTTGTTTACATAATAAGGAATGAGTAAGTCTAGCACCATTTGAAAATGCAGAGCCCGGAGGACACGGGGGAGTTGTACCATTGACTAGGAGTCTGGGCAAGAGCTTCATACTCGAAAGAATTTTGAGATTGATCTTTCTGAAAAGGGGGGACTTGTCATCCGTAATCCCCCAGGGGTAACGCCCCAGAGTTGGAAACAAAGGGAACTAGTTAAATTGGGAACCGACTGATCTGCAGGTAAAGCTGAAAATGTGATTATCAATCAAGATGTTAAATATCTGATCATATGAACGTCATTAAACAACATAGCGTTTCCTTTTTTATGTAAACCTTTTGCTAGTGTGTCGGTCACATCTTTAAAGTATATACACAGGCCCAAATCAGGGTTAGGATTCTGGGTGATAGTTTGAATTAGGTGACTATTTCAATGTTGGGGGATTACGATGGCATTTGCTTCAGTAAAGGCTATACATTTTTGAATTCTGACCTGTCAGTTTATGGTGGCGGTTGAATTTAGTCCCATACTCTCTACAGAGCGTGAGTGGTGTGATATAGTCGAGAATTGCGTTCCGTGTTTTGTACATTTTACTAACTGGCTTTTCGATGCACGGCTTTTTTTGCTTCCCAGCTAACGCAGGTGCGCATTGTCCTGCTGGGTTGGTAGTAGGCACTTAAGGACCTGAACGTAAATTAGGGGCTTAACTCCTAATAGTCCTCCCACACACGCACGTCTGGTTGGTTTTCCAGGAATTTTATAAAGTACAAGCACGGCTTATGCCGTTCCGTGTTTTGTACATTTTACTAACTGGCTTTTCGAAGCACTTCGAACCGATTACAACATTCAATTAATCGATCAATTTTTTTTCGCTCGCTGTGAAACAAAGACTTTGCCTTGAAATATGTGCAATTTTATGCTCCCCTTCCTCACATACGATTTTAAGGGCTGGTTACCCCACTCATTTCCTCAGATACGGTAGCTACAATCCAAGGTACATCCCATCTGGAGATACAGTGTTAAATTTATCTCCACTTATGCAATCTAACTCTACACCATTTTGACTTGCTTTTTATCAAGTCACAAAAACCAACGACAATCCTCTTTTGCGTTTTCTTATACCAACCTCTCCAATCAGCCCACGCCTACGCATTTGTTCTGGCTATGTACACACAGCAGGGACAGGTGCAGTGGTTTTGTAGTTGAAGGCATTACGCTCTGCAAGGAAATGGTATGATGTCAGTACGCAGAGACAATCTAGACGAGACCTGCTTCTGAGAGAAAACTGGAAATAGCGAGAAGAATTCTCTTGTCATTCACCCAATGTGCGTCACCGAATCTACTGGGGTTAAATCAAAAGTGGGGGGCTAAGAGAAAATAAGCGTTTCGTTTCTTCGATTTCCATTCAATCTTCAGAGACGGTTTCGAACATTTTAACAATCACAATTCAACATAAAATAATATTGCTCTACTAATTTATCTTCGAGAAGAGAGGGTTTGAAATGTCGGTTTTAAAAAAAACCTAGAGAAATAGAAAATATAATAATAATTTTAAACTTCACGTATTTATTTCATTCCGACTTTACAGGCATAACGGTTACATGTATGACGTATATTTTCCTTTACAACTACCATACGACAAGTTCGGGATTGGGCCAATCATTATTTCTCTTACAAAAATGAAAATAGGTTGTTCTTATTGCACAAAATATAATTTGAATAAAAGAAAATTACAATTTTAAGATTAAGATCCTTAAGCATCGCTATAAAACATTCACTGTCCCTTGCCATTCCGCCAATACCACTCATACTTAAATTAAACATCTTTATCTACGGCAGACAACTCTATTGAGATTTTATTCAGATGGAGATAACTTTGGCAGGTAAGAAAGCTTATCGCAGATTATACTTGAATAGAAAAATTATATTTCAAAAGAAATATTTGTTACCCAAGTTGAGAGGCAATGGATATATGCTGACTAATATCACATGACGTTTATGAGCATACAGAATTGTTTCTTGGGTCTAGGGAAAGGTACGCAGCTGTGAAATACAAAGCTATTTGGGATTGTTGTCGCAAGAACAAAAAATGCAATCAAAGTTCTCACCTGAGGTGACTCTTCTCTGCCTATGCTAGATGATTAACGTTAGAATATACAGCAAGTCGGTGCTCTGCAAATCCCGCGCGCCGACAGAAACTACTGATGTAGTTATACCCACTTTAGCTGGGATAGTCTGCACGCCGGCTATGCTCTACATAGCAAATAAAGGAACAGTATGAACTGCCTCTGTTACTTTAGGAACAAATTGGCATCCTTCGCACAAACAGAAACAGAGATGAAAAACATTTCTGGTGAATTTAAAGTGAATACTAAACTTGGCATTACAAGAACTGAGCAGTACCGTTTGAATCCAACATAGGCGCATCCTTTCTAGACATTGTTAATTTTTAAACGACGTTTGTCATTGTGGCAAACTTTTTCCCTGATCTTTTTCAATTCACCCTTTTTCTGACGCATCTGTCACTGCCTTTTAGAATATGAACACATTTCTTTGTTTTTGTCGACAAAGTAGAGTCTGTACCCATGCAAAGATATCCATTCTGCAATGGACCGTTGCTCCCTCTATGTCTTTGGGGAACGTATCATTTCCTTAACAAGGCTTGGCCCGAAACAGAAGGAAATTAAACTAGGCTAAGCTGAGAACTTTAATATGCGCCTCTAAAATATATCCTTCAACCCTTCTAGATGGCAGAATTAAGTGTCCCGAGATAAACGCTTTAAAAATGTTCCACCAACAGCGTTTCCAAGACCCTGACTGCCCCCAGCTGAAAGATTAACATTCCTTGTTCAGTATTTTTCGCCTTCTATAACTAAAGGACAGCTACGGAGCTTCTCTTTAATTTGGGAATAAGCTACTTGTGCTCATTTTCAGTCCCCTAGATTAAAAATGTATGCTATCAAAAATGATTACCATTTATGGCATGCCAATCTCCATTTATGTTTATCCTTGGTATTGTCCTAAATGCTGTCGATGACGTGGCAGTAATATCCCCTAGGTTTGCATAGAGGGAGGTGCTCCCAATAGTAATACAAAAGTGCTTCAGGGACAAATATAAGGTTTAAAATGTTTTGAAAGGGTACTTGTCATACGGTGTCCTAAAGTAAAGTGCCGTGAGATATTGAAACTTTTTATAAGTACAATAAAACTACCTGCATAGATGAAAAAGACCTGTGGAGTTATTCACAGGGGCTGGTGGAGAAATGAAAGGTTATGACTGGACCTTGATCACGTCGTTAACCAGATAGTTGTATTCTGTCTTGATATGCTTAAACGTTCTTAAACTGAGAGTGCATGTAGGAGTATCGTTTTATATGTCACCACTTTTTTAACGTGAATGCCGTTTTCAAATGTTTGGAAATCATATCACTACTAACATGATAGTAATAATCCTAACAAAGGTTACACTTGGCGATCAAGTCTAAGGAAGAACCTGCATACGTTTATAAAAGCTGAACCGTCTCTGTATTAAAAGGATATGACCAATTAGAGTATAGTGTGAATAGTGACACTTTACACGTTTCTCGAGAGACCCCCAAATTATTCTCATTAATCAAGTAATTTTACTTTGGGGGCATGTAAGCCATATAAAGTTTAGAAGTGGAAGGCTGCTCCTCAACAGAATCCGATCCGTCAGAAGATGTCTGAATTAAGTGTGCCTCACTCACATGCTATAAAAAATGAGAAAAGAAAGCTACAGAACTGGGCTCGGCATAGGCTCAGCTATTGAAAGTAGATATCACTGCGGTCATAGTTTATCTGCTTTTGATGTACACTTAGTTTCCGACTTAAATTACACTGAATCTCTAAATTGAATCAATTTTTTGGGCTTGGATTGCAACTTGCAATCTAATGAAGATACGGTTTACATATAAGCCTGTAAATATTACAGCTGTAGATCTATTTAAATAAATAGCGGTCTGATAATCACGTGTCACTCGAAAAACTCGCCGCACAAGGAGAATGGTCATTATTGACTGCACTTTGGAAATCAGTACTGTTAATATGTCTGTATATTCACTTGTATGGTTTCTGTAGCCTCTATAATGAGGATGGAATGTTCTTGTATAGATGACAGTTGAAATCTGTAAGGCTTTTGTTACAAAGACTTCTTATCTATATTCATTGTTATCTATTTGTATTCACTACATGTACTTAACTAGAAACTGTGTAAGCAAGCTTTTGTACACATAGCATCACATTATTAACATGTCAGTACAATGCTCTCTTTAGAAATAATCTACTAGAGGACTTACTTGAGACTTTAACTGTAATTGTCAACTTGATTGTCGAGAAAAGAGAAACATTTACTTGCTTGTAAGCAATTATCTGTTTCTTTGTCAAGACTACAAACTTTAGGAGGTATTAATATCAGCACACATTACGGAGGTGTCATGACTTGTCTTTGTAAACCTCTGGCTCTCTTGCGAAACCACATACAGTTAGAAGACCATATTTGTTAGTATTCGGTTGAGACTATTTAGCACTTGAAATTAATTACTTACCGCCTAATGAGTGCAATTTTAATTTCCCTCCAAAAAGAGACTCTTTATTCGAAACGTATTTTTTGACTCTGCTTTACTCTAGGAGAGACTATCTCATATGCAGATTAAGTTACTGTCCTCTTTTATTTTCTCGTTTTATCAAGTAAAGAAAGGTGTCCTTTCTCTAAGATACTGCAATGCTATGTCTAAACGGGCATCAAGTTACCTTAACCCTACCTTACATGGGCTTTTTGGCTCTTCTCATACATGGGAGGGGGGTAGGGGCTAGTAGGTCCGCGGCTCTTTGACACACTATAACTTTAAATCGGCTAATGCTATGACAAAGATTTTGGCACTTTTCCTACAACTTACAAAAAAAATTTCTTAATTTGGTGTGAATGACGTCATCTATGGCTATGAAATGTAGTGTAATATTCAAAATTTTCAAAGACTTTGTAAAAAGGCCCCAAAACATACTTTTTGAATTACATTTTGACTTTTTAAGAGCTTCTAGTATCTCGAGGGTATTTCTACATGTATACGTTATATTAAGGCAAGATATTTTAGATTATTAGAAAATTATTTTCAAAAATGTATGTGTTTTAAAACTATCGACTTTGTTTCTTACTTATTATAATCCACCGGTTTTTATTTTGAGCATTATGACTGAAAAATATCCTCTAAACATCAAAAATATAACTCTTAATTCACTATTGGTAGAAAATTCATCTAAAGACATGATTTTCTTATAATTATTTTGCATATATTGTTATAAAGGTTCTCTAGCGAATTCCACCTTATTGCACAACATATTTTTTTATATTTTGCGAAATTTCAAGAAATTTTACATTTGTCACCTACAACATTTGAGAATACGAAATCGTCAGTACAAATTCAGGAAAGAAAAAGCTAAAGATATAATATCATGTTTTTCAAAGAAAAATAACAAAATCGAAAGCTAAAAAACTCCAGGATAGGTCAGCAAATCGCCAATCTAAGCTATTTTATCAATCACATTTTATGTTGCTAGCCTTTTATAATACGAAATCACAATGACATATTTTACTAAGATTGTAACTAATCAATCTGATTGTTTTTCGCATTCTATATTTAACCGTTGGGTCCATTTTAATGTTAACCATTGATAATGTCTCAAGGTAATGGAGACGAAAGCGCTCAGGCACAATATATTCCTTTTAAAACCGTGCGTGGTTTTTCTAACCCGGAACGTTGTCTGTTGACAATGGTAAATTGCTCTGCTGCATCGAGAAGAATTGCAAGGATTACATAGAGTGTGAATCGGACACCGGTTTCTACGGTTTTGCTACGATCATAAATTGTATGTAAGAATCCTTATTCAGGACTTTCGAAGTGGCCTGCTATCTCACTAAAAAAATCCTAAAACGGCTTCTTTCCCTCTTAGAAAATAAACCTCTTTAGCGCCAGATCAACTAGATAATACAGTATTGTGTTGCAAGAACTTGGTTTAGCTCTTGGTCTGTTGACTTAACCAGCTCAGCCCATTACAACTAAATATTTAGGCTTCCAACTGGGAAACAATCTTAATTATAAATCTTAACTCGCATGGTTGTACTTGGGTCACATTGAGATCACCATATGGTAAGCCGCGGCGTTTAAGTGTTACGAGATATGATAAGTGAATCTCTGGGGGGGGAGGGGGGGGGGATAATAATCATTAGGAGGTGTTACACAAACAGTCATCGTACGGTTCACACATTTTATACTCTGCCTCTTCTACACCTGGTGAATGTTAGGGTCGTATATGGAACTGCTGAAACTACTTCCCGGTGAACAACCCATCTGTTTGTTTACATTGTAGGAACTGTACGTACTTTTACCTTCGAGAAGACCAAAGCGTGCTAGTTTCCCTGTACGACAAAAACTGCTTTTAATTATTTAGCAAAACAAGACGTCATAATAACATTGAAAAAACAGTTCATCAGTTTATCATAGATGTGAAGTAAAAAACCCATTAGGGACTTCTTTATCCCGTTGCTTGCGTTCCCAATATCACTAAGAAATAAAACTATAAACAAACAAGAAAAGTAACCCCGACAGGGCACAAAAGTGTAAGTTACTTAACAGGTGCAAACTAATGGCCTGAGTTTATGTCACTAAAACGAATAGATGTAGCCCAGCGCTTCTTCAATAGTGACCCAATATCACCCTTCCCTCCTAGCGCTACTAAAATTTCGGAGTACCTCTTAGATCAAATGTAGTACACTCACGGATTATCCACTCATAGGAAATGTGCCATAAACTTGCAATAAAGAATCCCAACTTGGTAACAAGGTGTAAAACGAAGAAGTTAGCAGTGTTTACGAAAAGTGGAAACATAATTTTTAGTTTGATTTTTATGTTTAGATGCAAAAATAGCAATAAAACATACTACTAGTTTTCTGTAGCACAAAAATTACATTTGAGAATTTGCCAACAACAATGGGAATCTACTAGAAAATCTCACTTGCCCCTTTGATACATCTTGAACCACCCCTAGTCACAAATGCCCCCCTTAAAATCTCAAATACCCCCCCCCCTTAATATCTCAAATACCCCTGTCCCTAGGCTCCCGTTAAGAAACACCAATGTATTCCATAGGAATTTTACAAAGGCCTCAAAGAATAGGTTGGTGATTTAATTAAATTTAGAAAAAACTCTTAAGATCTGTAGACTCGACTTCAGTTGTATAATTGTCAACCATATCAGCAAGTCGCCGAAGAAGGTTCACTCTTTTGGTCTCAATGCTTTGAATAATAATGATTAGTGATTATTGACTTAGTTCAATTAGGTTGACTTTGTCTGTTACAATACTAATAATTGGTTTTAGCTACAATGGTTTTGCATTTAGTCTACCGAACTGGATATGCATTAGGTCCACCTAATTAGATATGCATTTGTTCCACCGAACTAGATTTGCATTTGTTCCAGCGAACAGGATTTGCATTTGGTTCACTGAACGGGATTTGCATTTGGTTCACCAAACTGGATTTGCATTTGTTCCACCGGATTGGATATGCATTTGTTCCACCGAACTAGATTTGCATTTGTTCCACCGAACTGGATTTGCATTTGTTCCACTGAATTGGATTTGCATTTGGTTCACCGAACGGGGTTTGCATTTAGTTCACCGTACGGGATTTGCATTTGGTTCACCGAACGGGATTTGCATTTGGGATTAACGGAGTTACGACGAATGTTACATTCAATCTCATTAGGATTATAATTCTTAAATGACAACCAATTCTTCAACAATAAAATTGATAAGTTCTATCAACAAATACCAAAACTTAACAATACCAAAGTTCCAACTTACTTTGCCAATGACATGTCATGCGATTTGATGTGGACAACCCATTCAGAAAGAGCACATTTCGTCGTAATGTAGGCGCTAACATATTCCTGTTAATTGAAAGTTTGAGATCATGGATAAATAATAAAAAAGGCTTACGTTTAGCTGGTCATTTTGAAATGAGTTATACGAAATGCAAGGAATTTATCAAGAAATAAGAAAGTTGGTTAGTGGTACAAAATTTGAATATTGTGTTGAGAATGATTCCGTTGCTTAACGAAATATTCAACTAAGAAAGTAGTATTGACAAGCAACTAATATATACACGTCGTTTCCCGTTTCAATTATTATATGTATTAGGATGTCCATTGGATAAACTGATTGACTAGACTAATAAAATCAACTAATTAGACTACCTAATTAGACCAATTACTTAGACTAACTAATCAGACCAACTGATTAGACTAACTAACTAGACCAACTAATTAGACTGACTACTTTGACCCATTAATTGTACTGATTTGATACGGCTGATTGGGTTGACTGATTAGTCTAAAATGGGTGATATAACCGATCGATTAGACTGTTAATCCAATTACAATTGTCCATTTTCAAGCTAAAGAAAACCATCCAACAAGTCTTCATTATACTTGCTGTAAGGACAAAGTTTTCACGAAGGCTATTAGGAAAGTAATGATTGCAGGATCTTTTTTATGTCAGGTAAGAAAACTGCTTTGTTTTCGAAGCAACCAGCATACTTTCATCCTTGGCAGAATTTGTGTTAAAAATAACTATTTTGAGCACGATGATAGGGTTTACAAACAGACAAGGGGCACTGCAATTGGTACACAATTTGCACCACCCTATGCAATTATATTCCTAGCCGACTTTGAGGAACGGGCAATAGGTGGTTTCGTAGAAAAGCCAACGACTTGGTTTAGGTACATAGATGATATTTTTATGATTTGGAACCACGGGGAAGCCAAACTGCCCCAAATCATGTCGTACCTTAATGCCCTCCACCCTAGTATAAAATTAACTCATAATTATTCTACCATTAGCATTGATTTTTTAGATGTTAAGTTAGAATTTATTTCGCTATAGAGAAATCCTTTCAAGAAAAATATTTATCAGTTTCGAGTTACAAGAAGAATAATTAATATGTTACCACCGGGACTTACGCCCCTGGCCAACGGTTTTGTAGTGTGTGCTCTACCAAATGAACTAGGTGACCCCAGATGTTAACATACTCCATTTTTCTTGTCTCGTACTGTGTGCTCTACCAAATGAACTAGGTGACCCCAGATGTTAACATACTCCATTTTTCTTGTCTCGTAGTGTGTGCTCTACCAAATGAACTAGGTGACCCCAGATGTTAACATACTCCATTCCTCTTGTCTCGATTCATATTTGTACGTGTCCAGCCAAACTGTAGACTAATTTTACATCAAATATGAAATCTGGACGAGAACTTGCAATGATAAAAAAGCCTGGCTTTCTGGAGGAACCTGCTCCCTGTGATACTCTTTCGGAGGGACCAAAGCGCCGATGGCCTTTCCTGTATTGTCAGAGCTAATTGTAATGGTCAGGAGTGCAGTAACTATAGACCGTAACAGCCTCTCGGCCAGTCGAAGCTATCAATTATAACCAAACGCCATCAATTATAACCAAACGCCATCAATTGTCTGATCCCGCAGCAACTGCAGTACAGTATTTAAGTGATGACGTCACAAAGGTTTCTTTGAAAAAGTCATGTCTCTACATGTCATTGTGAGGCCAACCATCATGATGCCAGTAAGCAAAATATTACTGGAAACAGATTTTGCTGATTTTGCTCGGTTTATAAGATTACGAACTTGATTACGCAGGTTTTCGATAGGCTTAATTCAAATTTTGAAATGAATTACATCGATGGTTTTTTAGAGAGAGTTGTCGACGAACTATCAAAATCAGTCATGGCCAAACCGCGACTCGCAAACGTCGTATCTGTGGCTCGCAGAATTGACGGGCAATAGAACAAGGAACCTTGTTAGCGTCAGTTGTTTCAAAACTGGATACATTTTCTGCTTGCATGCGGCTCATAAATCACACCAGTCTGGCCATCCCAAATCCACATTATCAAGAAGGTTGCAGGGATTGCAAAACGCTGTCGAGCTTCTCGGGCTTTTAGCAAGGAATGGATGTAGTATCTGTTCTCATTAATAACGGATTCTTTCCATGATCCTTGAGAGGCGGCCCACAGGGCGGTTTAGGCTGCTTCATGGCTCGTTTGTCTGCTCAGTAGTCTATAATAAGGACCGTTGCCCATAGACGCCCCAGCCGCCCCAGTTTATTTAGGGTAGTTTCAAAATAGGAGCCACTGCTCATCAGGGATCTTTTGTAAAGAGATTGTAGAACTTTGTCGAGCATTTGGTTTTTATAGCTTTGTGACGTCTCGATTGAATACTGTAATTATTCCATCCACTTCTCTGGTCGCTTGTAGAATATTGCGAGTAGGCTCTTACTGAAGGAGATTGTTATAACTGTACCATTTTCAGCACTTGTAATTCCGTTCTATTTGCAACGAAGCAACGAATAGCTAAAACGAAACGCGATGATGTAACGGCAAGATTCATGAAAAATTTATGAAGAAACTCCATCTTTTGAAAAGTCTCTTATTTGTATTTACTGTATTTGAATAGGGGTAAGGTGTGGTGTTAGCCTATTAGAGGCTGCTTGCCTTATATTACCCTTTCTGCCTTAAGAATGGGTGTTGGTTTGAGGTTGAACAGTAGATCTAACAGTTATTCTTTGCTCCTTACTCGCAGTTTCATTTGGTGGTAAAGATGATATTCTGGGAGCGGGTTTAGATTCGAGACTGAATCAGAGATCAAGTAGTGTAATATTTATGTAGTCTTTAAGAGGTTCATAAAGTGTACCACCTTTCGCAGCAAAACAGGTTGAGACTGAACTGATGTCTTGACTTCAGGCACAAGTTTATTTTCTCAGATGCCTCAAATCAGCCTGGCAAAATTGTTGTCCAGATTGTACTAAAACTATCATCCGTGTGTACTCTCGAGTGCCTAATAGACGTTCCCTTGACAACTTTTTGCGGAGGTACTTTGGGGGGCAAGTAGAAAATGTCCTTATTAAAATATGTAAATCACACATTAAATGATGACGGTGGCATTTTACGAGGCTCGAAGAAGTGTGAAGACGCCCATTACACATGTTAGCAATAAAACTGTCGATGAGCAGGAGGACGAGGGGAACATTTTTAAAAACACAAACTCCTTTTGTCGGCAAAGTAAAGGATCCAGGGTTTTGATGAAAACCGCTTCTAAAACTTTCAGATGGAATGCTGATCTAGCGTTTGCTAATATACGAAAATTGTAATTTTATTTTTAAATTTCAACATTTCTTTCTTAATTTTACCATATTTTTACCATGTACAAAAACACTGAGTCAGACACTCACTGAATAGCCAGATCTGACTTTTATGGTAAAAGCTACATGGCAGAAGCACATACAAAAAATAACTCCTCACAGATAACACAGTAATTGGTTAAAAGTTCTGGATATAGCCATACAGTAGTACGTTAAAAAAATGAAATACGATGTGCGAATACAACAACTTATAATTCTTTAAATCATGCATTCTTTTCTTGCGGCATCAATTTGTTCAACACCTCCAAGAGCGGTTTACTTTCTTTGTAAAGGCCTCCAATGTCACTCATGCTCAGATCAATAAAATTTGCAGCGAACTTTTTATTTAGTGTACAACAAATTTTGCCAATTTCCTTTTATAATTAATCTCCAATCTTGTTTCAAATCCAACTGTCAATTCTATTGTATTTAAAACGTTATCATCTTTTATGATCAAGTTGGTACGGCACTCCTCACCAGTAATTATCAAAAGAGAACGAAAACCAGGTAAACAACAATAGATCTGGAAACGTTCTTTTAAGGGTGAAAAGTGATTGCATATGATTTGTAGTATTGAATCATGTCTCCAAATATATCGCCCCTCATTTAAATGTGTAGAGCAGCCAGATACTACGTGTTGAAGGGTTTGAGTGCCACCACAAGAAAAACACTGCTTGTTATCCAAAGAGAAAGATAGATAGTGTGGGCAGGGTGTTGTTAATATATCTACAGGCAAAGTTATAGATATTACGCGGGAAACTAGAGTGACTCTTTTGCCACAGTTTAATATGTTGCGTGTTACAGTCTTGAATCAGGGCCTTAAAAATGAGGCCTTGTGACCTTAGCAGCTCTTTCACACAACATTCGTTCTGATTTCTGATTTCTTTTAGCAAGTGCAAACATTTAATACCAGCTTTTTTAATGGCATTTTGTGGAAAGACTCTTAACAAAGGATTTGAAGGTAAATTTTGCATTCTGGAAGATGGCCGACAACATTCCTGGACCTTGATGGCAGATAAAGTCAGTTTGTCTTGATAAATTTAATTTATTGACATTTGAAAAGGTAATTTTGCTTTCCTACTTGTTAAACTTTAGAATCTAATGTGCAATTCCCTCTTTCCACAGCGGTCCGACTCTGAGACGTAACACCCACAGGAGCAACAAGAGAATTGGCCTGAAAGTTTTCCAAGCGATAAGATCCAAACGTTAACACTTGCCGATGTACATATATCTTTACATACATCTTAAACATCCTATTCACAACCTCCAAACCCCTGAGCTACTTTGTAAATATGTTTCCTTTCAAGGGGGCTTTACTCCCGGGCCAACGTCAGTCGTCAAAGTCATATTGTGTTGCCCCTCCCACCGCCCCAAATTTTAATATCCTCTGCACAGCCCACTTTTAAACTTAGATACAGGTAAACCTAAGTTGTTGGATTTTAGCCTATCTGGTGAATGTCGTATTGACGTTTAAGTCGGTATTATCTTTGACAATCACATGTTTGCAATATTTGTTGAAATTCAGATATCACATAACATGTTGCACTCAAAATTATCCCAACGACGCATTCCAAGACCTAAGATCTAGTACCACATTACATTCGCCTTACGTTGACGGGACCACGTGACCTCGTGGGTGATAGCTACGGTCTTGGCGTGGCGGTTGATGTAACTGTCTCCGATGTTTGACATGAATAGATCGTTGTAAAGGATATAAATTTCAATTTCTTGTAAGAAAATGTATTTTCTGAAATTTTCATCACTTGCAATAAATAGCAAGAAACTTCATTTTTTTGCAAAAAATGGCAAGAAACTTCAATTATATGCAAGAAATTTTATGGCAAGAAAAAATGGCAAGAAAGTTGATTTTTTTCCAAGAAAATTCTTTTCTGAAATTTTCATTGTTGCAAGAAATGGCAGGAAAATTCATTTTTTGCAAAAAATAGCAAGAAATTACATGTTTTTGCAAAAAATGGCAACAAATTTATTTTTCTGAAATTTTCTTTTTTGGCAAGAAATGGCAGGAAAATTCATTTTTTTGCGAAAAATTCCAAGAAACTTCATTTTCTTGCAAGGAATTTATTTTCTGAGTTTTTCATTGTTTGCAATAAATAGCAGGAAAATTCCTTTTTTTTGCAGAAAATGGCAAGAAATTTCATTTTCTTGCAAGAAAGTTGATTGTCTGTAATTTTCGTTTTATGCAAGAAGTGGCAAGAAAATTCCTTTATTTGAAAAATATGGCAAGAAATTTCATTTTCTTGCAAGAGAATTTAGTTTCTGAAATTTTCATTTTTTGCAGAAATGGCAAGAAAATTCAGTTTTTGCTAGAAATGGCAAGAAAATTCATTTTTTGTTAGAAATGGCAAGAAAATTCAGTTTTGCTAGAAATGGCAAGAAAATTCATTTTTTGTTAGAAATGGGAAGAAAATTCATTTTTTTGCAAGAAAATTTATTTTCTGAAATTGTCTTTTTTTAGGAGAAGTGGTAAGAAAATTTCATTTTCTTGCAAGAAAATTCAGTTTCTGAAATTTTCATTTGTAACAAGAAATGGCAACAAAATTCTGTTTTTTGCAAAATATGGCAAGAAATTTTATTTCCTTGCAAGAAAATTTAGTTTCTAAAATTTTTATTGTTTGCAAGAAATTTCATTTAGCAGCAGGTACTTTCATTTTCTTGCAAAATATTCATTTTCTTGCAAGAAATTTCACTTTTTCAATTTCAGAGGAGAGAACCACGTCTCTCAAAGACCTAAATTTAGACAACGAAAACTTACCGACTGAACAGGCTCCAGGGGTACAGTAGGATGTTGAAACAGATAGCCTTTATTTAACAGTTGGACAAAAGGACTATACCCCAACTAGACGAGGGATTTTATCATCAATTGTCTTGGTATTTGAGCCCCTTGGGATTGCTTCTCCACTTCTCCTCCCCGAGAGGGAAATCAACCAAGACCTGTGCAGATTAAGTCTTGACTGGGATAGTCCCTTGCCCCAGGAAATTCCTTTCTCCTTGGAAAGTCTAGAGTAAGGCCACTAAGAGCAGGAATAACAGTCCCAAAACTTGAATTAACAGCTGCCACAGTTTTGGTATCTTTGAATCAGTTGTTGCTAAGGGAGCTTAAGTGAAACCTTAGTATCCGATTATAATGCTGACGTATTCAAGGAATCATGGTCGCCGTTTTGATTTCCTTTGTGGCTAATAGAGTAGCGAAAATCAGAGAAGGTTCAGATATTTCTCAGTGGAAGCATGTAAGATCAGAGTCAAACCCAGCTGATATAGCATCTAGAGGTATGCATGCAGATGAGAGTAAGAAATTACAGTTGTGGTTACATAGCCCGACTTCTTGTGGAAAGATGAGAATGAGTGGCCAGATCAACCAGTTGAGGTGTCAGATCCATTAACCTGCGACGAGGAAGGCTTAAAAAAGGAGAGAGTTGCTAAGAAAGCAGTGGTGAGTACAGTAGTGTTTAACCAGGATTTGTGGTACTCTTTGCTAAGTCAATTTTCGTGTTGGAGTAAATTGAGGAGAGTTTGTGCATGGGTTTTAAGAGCAGTCAGAGTTTGGCTTAAGAAGCATTATAGAGAAGGATAAAATCGGTGGAAAGTGATTTGGAAAGAAGGATAAGTCGATTTGGAAAGGGTGGGCAGACAACGTATGTCATTGAAAGCAATTAGGAAACATCAGCTTGGATTTTTGGGCCACTGTGTGTGGAAAGGCGATTTCTAATGCTTGGTTTTCACTGGAAAGATAGTGAGGAAGAGAAATCGAGGGTGTCAAAGAACAACGTTTTTGGGGAGAGCATTGCAACATGGACTGGAATGGAAAAGATTCAGTTAATTAGACTGGTAAGGGACAGAAGAGCCTGGTATTTCATGGTCGTCAACGTCACAAGATGGGGCACTTAAGAAGAAGAAAATGGCACTTCAGAATCTTTACGTTGGCTACAGTACTTACTTGGGTTAACCATGCATATAAACGCCCGTATAGAAAGGACAATAAGTGGTTTAACTATATTAAGGAAATAGTAAATGTGTCTATTTTGCTACATTAGCACTTATAGAAGTCTTAGTTTAGCTAAAACTGTATTTACTTGTATCTACTCTACCCAATGAAATAGACTCTCGTGGAACAGTTTTGCTCTTTAAAGCCGCTTCTGAAGTTAATACCAAGGCCAATCAGATAAAAACCTCACTTCTTTGGGAACGCTGAATTGAATTGCCATATTAAATATCCTCTTATATAACGTCCTACCTCATCTCTCGTTGTTATGGCTTCTGTGCAGTTATATGGTTCTGGTGAATTCAATATCAACAAACTTATTGATACCCGACATTTCAGATTACTTGCGCTGAAAGAGCTTAAGCGCTTATTTAACTTCACTTACAGTAACTTGTAAATTATTTACATTTATCACGTTTTGGACAAAACATTTCATTACATTGAATCGCTTTCCCTATGCTTTATAAGATCCTTAAGCATACGTTCAAGGTTTAATATAATAGCAAAATAGTGGCAAAATTATTTTGTTACTTCTGGTCTTAGTAAATTTTGTATTTCAAATGGTCAAGAAAACGGAATGTTCAATCGTAGAATACTGGGGGTCAGAAATTTCATTTAAGCCACGCCTTCAACAACTGGATGCAAAGCATTGCTCAAGTGTTTGATCGTTATCACTATTAGAGATAAGCTGGATCCTTACAGACACCTTTGTAACTATGTAACGTTGCCTGTTATCAGATCTGCGAAAATGTGTTAAAACAATACTCGTATATTGACAGGATCGATTTCTCTCCTTTAGTACCGACTACGTACGTATCATAAGCTTGCATTAATCTCTCCTTATATTCCATGTGATCAAATAGATAACATATGAACGTTATTCTTTTGAAACATTTATGGTTATTCACCTTTTCAGGATATTGTTTCTGTGCAAGATCACTGACATTACTCTTGTTTACAGATTCATTATACCGCATAAGAATAGTAAAATGTGATTTTCTTATCAAGAATCGGACAGCGTTACATTGAAATTGACAATTAAGCAATACAATTATGACAGCATAAGGTCATAACCACCACAGGTGATTTGCTACTGTACTTACAGTCCAGACTTTACCCTTAGAAGCACAGCTTTACATATCCTATGATGATGATATCTAGACGTAAAATACAATACTAGCCATAAAATTTAACACTATTTAAAGAATGCTATATCACTCCCATACTAAGTCATAAACAAGAGCGATGTCAATAAGTAACATAGAAGTTTCAACAATCGCTTGTGACCAACATCATTTCTTGAAAGGTATTAATCTAATTGATTCACGTTGCAAAATTTCCAACGTATATATATATATATATATATATATATATGATACCTTGATGGCTCAATGGTTAAGGCGTTGGTTTAGTAATCATGAGGACGCGGTTCGATAGATTTAAGTGGTTTGAAAAAGGAAAGGACAAGGGAATTCACATAAGATAAAAACTCATCTTTGCAATTTCTTGGCGACAAGCACGCCTTTTAGCTACGTCACTGTTCTTCACTGTTAAGTTATGTACTTAATTTTCTAGCATAGGTGAAGAGTAGGTTATATTCCTTGTTCTTCCATTAAATCATATACTGTTGTTATATGGAATAAGGGCAGATACAGCAATTTATAGTGACCTATGTTTTTTGTACTGAAGCCTTTCTGACAGGCAAGTCTTGCTAATGTTTGTCTGGCTTTTTGAATTGGCTATTGTTTTCAAAGGGGGGTGGAGCTCTGGGAAGGGTCAATTGTTGTATAACTTGGAAGGAACTGGCGTATACATAGCTCATAATTATCTGCTTATCATCATAATTACCATCAATTATATGTATTCCACATGGCTGCATGAAGTATGAAGCATGGCAATATACTAGTGGTAACAATGAAATCCTCTGAGTTTTTATCACTGATGCACAAGAGAGCATATAGCTTTAACAAATGCAGCTTCCTTTTTGGAAGGTGAGAACATTATTAAACACATTGAACTATGAATTAGAGGCCACTGAAAATATGGCAATGTTTTGAATAGATGTCCTGTTCCTCTTAATGACACCTGCTTAAAATGTATGCTTCGGACATTTATTTGAATCATTATGGAATAAATATATGTACATGTATATTTGCAATAAATTGCTAGTTTAATTATTAATTCCTACCTTTGGTGATAACATTGAAAAGTATGCCTGGCCAGTGTTCCTCCTATAAAGGTAGTACATTTTCCCTGGTATTTTCTTAAAGTTGCACTGTGCATGATGAAGGTGGTTGGCCTCTTTTGCATCTTCAAGAACACGTCTAGCCTGTGAAATAAATATACAGCAGTCTTAAAAACAAAGTACTGGATAACAACCATTAAAAATTGCCAATTGCCAAGTTTATAAAACTTTAAATTTTCTATGAGGTCACAGAGATCAACACACATTTTAAATTGTACGCAAAACCTGGTAACTGCAATCAACATTTACAACAAAGAAGTGGCTCATGAAATATAAATTGGATTAGGGGCTACTTATATGCCAGAGTGCTCACCTCATCAAAGTGGGCTTGACTTTAAATTTCTAAACTCAATATTATCCCCCTGTCAGGCATGAACATGTGTGAGGTTGGACAAGTGCTTAGGCCTGAAACAAGGACAACTTCTGATGGGTCGGTGACACGATACATGGTACTTATTGCCACTGTTGAAGAAATAGGCAAACTGCTCATATGGTGATTATCGAACAGAGTTGTAATTCAAGAATGATCTACTGGGTTCAAGTTTATGAACATGCAAAATAGTCAATATGCTAGCGGAGCATTCGGTATGACTTTGCAACTTTACTGCCAGAGCAGTGAAGTGCAACAACTTAAATAGAGGATGCATGCTATTGCAACGTAACCAAAACTACAAAAGATAAGGGAAGAATGTCAATAAAAATTGGGTAAGGGAATTCCTGAACCTTAATTTACTTAGGGATTTCTACACTGCAAAGTACATGACTACGTTATCTGTAATATGTTGTTTACAACGTGACGTATTTGTCAAACTGTGTCCTGAAGACAATTGAGTGTTCTTGTTGGTTGAGTGCAATCACGTAGAATAGTAACATAAGTTCTTGTATGTATTTTTGCATTTACAAGGGTCCTCTATGCATCATATACTCCTCAAAAAACCAGTGCAGATTTTAAAATGATGAAGATATTTGATGGAAGTCGTTTTAGTTTGTTCATGAGGTATATACCATCTTACAATTGAGGCAGATAGAATATATTTTAAATGTAAGAAATAATAGTTACGTCTCTCTCATTGAGACCGTTTGGTTTAATTGTTTGCAACTTGCATTGCCAAAATGCTTCCCTTTCGCGTAATTTCGTGTCACTGTCAGGCGTGTCGATGAGGGAGAACTACCAATTTAGTTGCCCCTTATGATCAGAGGCGTTAAAGTGCGCGTGGAAATCGGCTTGAAGAACGTTAGTTTTGTTCGTTGTTTCTTGTTTTTTTCGCAAAATTAGTGAGCGCCGACATGTAATTATTAACTCTGATTCTAAATGCTCTTTTAGCTTCCTACATATTGGACAGCACATGCTGTTTACATTCTAGCAAGATAACGACCAACTTAGAATTACCATGCTGTGGACCCACCCGAATATCAAACGTGCGAGTTTCTAGTCGGTTGGAGAACTTTTTGTTTCCTTGTTAAGCGGACAAACTATGCACTTTGATCTGCCTTTGCAGCCTCTACAGCTTGTCTGTTTTACTTCTTGATCTATTATCACTCAAGTAAATTTTTCAGACTTTGCCCATTACGGTAAGCGACGATTGGTGAATTGCTAAATACTTCTCTTTGTTTTCGTCGCCAGCTAGAATGTTAAAATTTGTCTTTAGATTTTCACGTGCTTTCGGGCTTAAAGCTGAATGATTCGTTAAAACAAGTTGAAACAATTCACCAAAGAAATGATTGAATAACAAATTACAAGTGCAAAGAATAAAGGCAGGAATGCAGTACTCCATGAGGAGCGACACAGAGATCCGCAAGACAAGGATGTATATTTGTACATTTATATATTAATATGTAGATGTATATTTATGTAGTACTCACCACGCATGCGGTTTGAACATCCTCCTTGTCGAATATCCGTCTACTTCGATGGTATAAAGTGATGCATATTACTGAATGATTTGCTGCGAACTTCAGTGTTTCATAAGCTTAGATTTCCAACTTCATCTATTACTCTTTGGTCTCTGATAAAAATTTGGGGTCGTTTATTAATTTTTGGAATTTTTCCAACCCTCCGGAGCTTATTAGAACCCGCTTATTAATTTCGGGAAATTTGGTTTCAAAATAAGCACGGTTCAGACATAGTCAGGAAACCGTGTTCCAGTGAAGGGACAACATCTCATGCTAACAGTCGGTTTGCTATACCAAAGTCTTCACGAAGGATGGTTTTATTTATCATACCTTGAAATCAAACCCTGCCTTTATTCAGATTAATTTCCTGTGTCAGCACGAAGAAACCTCTTGTCTACTCAATGGTCTCTTATGTACCCTGTTAAGTGGAACGAAACCTAAATCGTATGAATTATCTTCAGAAAATTCCTCACACCCCGTTCATTCCACACCTACGTTTGTCGATTTTCAAAATTGTTTCTGACCCCCAGCGTCTATTCCAACCTCCCCTCCCCATGTTTATTAGAGACCAAGGAGTAGTTAAGTGCAATAATTAAACATTAACCCATATCAAGAACACCGAATATAAACACTTGCCTACGTTGGTGAATCAAACCTTGATCAGCTCGCAGCTACTTTGTTTACAATTTGGCGCGTACAGAAGCGGGAAATTGGAACATGCCCTATACTATGCGCTACGCTACTGTGCGCCGCAAAAAGCGTGCAATGTGAACACTAACAAAGTTTCCTGCGGGAGAATCGCGTACAGTGGGTTCAGTGTGAAGTCAGCCTAAGGGCAACTTTATCTTCAAAAGATTAATGTCTTGTACTTCCCTTCCCTATTTGGTGACCACTACTAGGCCTACATGTTTTGTTACATTATCTACGTAAAGCAAGCGATAATAATCGCACTTTTTTCACCAGTAAGCACGTCCTGCGTCAAGCAAGAATAATAGGTTAGTTGCTGTTGCGCATATTTGATGCCACTAACTTTCTGACATTAAATTCTTTGACGTAAATGTTTTGGCATGACACATAAGTTCTCAGATTCATTTTTCTGACATTAAATTTCTGACGATAATTTTTGTCAGACGTTCCAGACATCAGCTGTCTAATACTAACTTTCTGACATACACTTTTGTCACTATTCCACAGACATTAACCCCGAAACTTAGGTTTCTGTCATTTGCTGTCAGTCACTTATTTTCTGACGCTAATTTTCTGACAAAAATTTCAAATTTATTTCACATTCAAATTATGAAGTTGATGTATGACAGAAGTGTCTGACATTGACTTCTGACATATTTTGGGTAATTTTCTAATATCAATTTTTTGTCACTATTCGTCTGACATTAATTTCTATCTTCACGTGTCTGACATTAGCTTAAAGATACTTAATTTTCTGACATGAATTTTCTAATATAAATTTTCTAATGTTAATTATGTCTATCTCTGACATACATTTTCTGACGTGAATTTTCTGATATGAACTCTCTCATTCTAATTATGTTTATTTTCAAATATGAGTATTCTGATGTACATTTTCTAAAATGAATATTGTCTGACGCAAACTGTCTGACATGAATTTTCTGACGTGAATTTTCTGACATGAACTTCCTAATGCAAATTTTCTCACGTGGATTTTTGGACACGATTTTTCTAATGCTAATCATGTTTTATTTTCTAGTGAGTTTTTTGACGTGCATCTTCTGAATATTGTCTGACATAAATTCTTTGTCATGAATTTTTTGACATTTTCTGACCAATTTCTACAAGTTTTAAGAAACTTCAACGAAATCTGCAACAGTATGAGTTAAAAGTATGCGAGATAAAATATGTTGGAACAATAACAAGAACGGACATAAAGAATACAGCAGTCAAATGTTTGTAGTAACTACTGTCTGAGGAAAAGTCCAAAATTTTTCGTTTTATGATGCACATAGCTTTATGATGAAATTATAACAGAATTTGTAAATACGCTGTCTTACTTGTATATATATTTTGTAATTATGCATTAAATTTCCACAATCAAGCACAATATAAATTTCCCAGAATAATTAAATAAATTTTTGCCATATATAAAATGCAGTTGATAACACAATTTATTTTAGGTTATTGTAAATCGATTTGCAAATTTATGTAATATTTTATCATAATTAGCAATAAACAATTCTTTTAATAACTTTTTTTGAGATGATAGTTTTATTGATCAAAATGTGATCAAGTTAGGATATACTGCGGGGTCTTAAATATGAAGAGTGTAAAATCTTGGTGGTGCTTAGGGTGGTAAAATTGTGGGTGTGGTGAAAAGGTGGTATGGTTTTAACAATGTTCGTTTTAGAGTTTGTAATTCAAGTGTTTGAGATTTTTTGATATCCAGAGACTGTAGTGTTCAAATGACTTATTAACTCTCTTTGATCTTTTTGCTGCTTGCGTGATGGGGTGGACTTTTCGAACAAATTCTCACTAGTTTCTCTTCCTGATAGTATTATAAGCATGCAAGAACAAAACTCAAAAATTCTCAACCGTTTTGTCCAACATTCTAGCTGCCAATGTAGCTTGCTCGCCACCTTCAAGGTGAACTCATCTATCTTAAGTACAAGAGTAGAATCCACAGGAAAACAATAATTTATGCATACGTAATCCAACATGCACCTAATTTATGCTTTGTGCAATCTTAGTTACAGGGTTTCAGGGTAGTAGTGTAGATTGTCGAGGAGTTTGAAAACGAAATACAGAGGGTACTTCTGAGTCGAAGAAAAGGAAGCAGACCATTGCATAACATAATAGCTAACTTTGGAACTCAGGTGAACTCATCTGTCTTCAGCGTATGGTTTGCTCAGTTGCCACGTTTGTTTTGACTCTGGTTTGAAAATCAGATAATTATAGATACTTTTGATGAAATAAGTGAATCAGTGATACAGTCACCAGTCGGTCGCAAGAAAAAAGGCAGCCTAGCAGCTTTAAACGAAATGAAGCGAAAAAAGCTCGACATAGTGCTGGAGGTAAGATTCCCACTATCCGTTGCATTCACAACAATCCTGGAATGTATGTGGCGTCTATGCTCTGACACTTTTAGTTTTTATCAAAATTTCAATATTGACACTGGTACTTCTAATCCTTTAAAATGTAAGTCAAACAACATGATTAAATTACCTGCAACACACAGCAAGCACAGAAACCGAAGTTATCATTTACCTAGGATCAGGGAAACTGAGGAATTTAATGTGCAAGTGTCCAGCAGTAGGTGAAAATGCCTTAAACTACGGCAACTTAGGCTATAAAGTTGAAGCACTGAATCATCTTCGCTGCAGCTCAGAATTGTTTTAATTACAGTTTAATGCCATTTCAATGGGTAAACAATGCACTTGCATTGTTTAATTATGTCGTATAAATACCTCCAGTATTTGACAGGGATTTGTCTGTTTTTACAAAAAAATGACCCATGGATTTATGTGTTTTTGACAAGAATTGGTGGAAAAAGATTAAAAAATAAAAATTTGGCAAGAGATAAATTTCAAAATAAACAGTTATTTTGTAACAGACATACTTAGGAAGGTAAAGCACCACTTCACAATTTAGGTCCATGTACAAAAAGGCAAAAAATAGAAAATGTCAAATAACTCAAAATCCAAAATATGGATTTATGGGTTTTTGCAAATGAACTCTTCATATGTAGATTGTAAGAGTTAAAACATCATAGACAGTAGTGATACTAATTGTTTGTTTAACAATATTGTCATTGTTAACATGAGCATCTCAATTCAACTGCATATTGCTTGACTTTGTCGTACACTGTATCTTTTGTTGTTTGTCATTATTTTTGTCTAATTCTTGATTAAGAATTTTTACCATAAACAAGCAGCACTTATGTGTACATTATATGGTTCATCAGAGGGGTTTGAAATCGACCACGGAGTGAGACAAGCCTGCATTTTTTATCCCTGTCTGTTTAACATATGTTGTGAAATTGTGACGAGAAACACTGGACTCACACAAAAGAAATAAGAAAGGGTTTAATGCTTTGCAGATATACTATGACCAATTTTAGAACAGCAGTAAAGGACAAAAATACCACACTGAAAACTAAGATAAGAGAAAGTAAAGCACTGGTAAAGACCAGGAAATGACAATTTACCTACTCTGGCCATTCACACAAAGCAGACAACAGTTTAGAAAAATTGAAGGAAACAGAGGTACCGGAAAGCCTGCAATAAAATGGGTTGGCAACATAAAGACACTCTCTAAGAGAAATATTTACCAACTAAACAAAGATACCAGAGACAAAGCTAAAATGGAGATGGCAAATTCATGACATCATTAGAAGTTGAATGGCCTGAGAGATGTAACAACTTAAAGCAATGCTGTTTGTCTCTGATTGGTTAATTTTTCTCATTCACACATTTTGGTGGGAAGAAACTTCCATTGATGCCCACTCCATTACTACCATCATACTGTGCTTCTTTATCATGGAGTGTATCGATGCTCCAGGAATTCTTATTTATTTGTTATTATTAATGTTATTGATTTGAAGCCTGAAATTGATCAGTCAAAGACAATGAACATCAACCATAAAATGGTCATCAGCAGCAGGTTATGAGGTGGCGTGATGAAAGCTAGCAGTTCACAGTTGAAATGTCCAGTCCCAGGAAGCAGCAATATCACAGGACAAAACAAATATACAAATTGTAAAGCAGGTTTAGATTTTCCAGAAAATATTTTCACGGAAGGGGGGATTTCCGGAGTGATTGGAAATATAATCAGAAATTTAAGTCTTTTTCATATGGAAGTATGTTAAGGACAATTTTTCCGGGGAATTATATGGTGGGAGGGGTGTATTTTACATGGAAGTAACTTTCACGGAGAAGTTTCCCGTAAAGGAAGGGAGTGTTTAATGTAGCGTGAGCCAGATAAAATATATAGAGGGATTTGTTAAGCTAAATCAAAATACACTATGTGCTTGCCGGTTGTCAAAAGGGTGCATCAACAATATCTCATGAATGGCTTCGATGATTTTGTTGAAACTATTAGGAAATACAACTTTTATTGAAACTCAGGATATGAAACACTTAAGACTTACTGCTAATGCTAATGCCACTACTAGTGTTATGATCACTGCTACTACTACTGTTTGAGTCTTAGGCTATTTGACACCAGATGAAAAGGTACTAGTTGGAATCTGATTGTCCAAACGGCAGATCAGGAACGCTAAGGGCGTTAAGTTGAAACTCTCAGGGCTGCTGCTACTACTAGCCTACTATTTTACAGATGCACTAATAGGGTATAAAGTATAAAGTGTATGTAAAAATAAAAGTAAATGAAAAGATACTTAATAATTGTTGGTTTTCAAAATAGCAAAGTACATATTTTGGCAAGTACCTTTGCTAAGGTGTCCTTAGCCCTAGAAAAAGGGAAGGAAAAACTAAAAAAAGTAAGATGAAATGGAAGAAACAACAACCAAGTCAAAGCAGTGAAAAGACCGTTCATAAATTAGGTTAGGCAAACACTCCTTTGCTAATGACCAGATTTGAGTCGCTTGTTAATTATAGCGACCACATCAATATTTGGGCAGTCTGAAGTTAGAAAACAATTCTTACTTCATAAAACTCAGAATAATTGTAGCTAATTAGTTTTGCTAACCCGCTGCACTTTATCCCTCCACTCTACTGTACAAATACATACCCCAAATCATTCAGGTTCAATGCGCTTTGTCACCTGTCACTTGTTTTTCGGTTCTTGTTTCGTCACAGGGATTCAAATTTCAGGCACACAAATTGAATCAGGAGAGCTGCATTAGGAGAATAGATAGAAAATTTGTAAATTGGGCTATATATTTGTGCATTATGAGGGTTGGGGTAGGGGGTAAAGTGTAGCGAGTCTGCATGTAAATTTTTTTTTAGCTAGAATTATCTGCATATTATGAAGTGGACCTGGTTTCTGACGGCAGTTCTTGGGTGTGGTCGCTATAATTAACTTTTCGGGTGCGGTCGCTACAATTAGCAAGTACTCAAATTTGTTCTAAAAATGATAAATGTATACTGTCTTAAAATTTAATATTTTTTATCCGGCTGAAAGTGAGGATTGACATTAAAACTTAAAAAGAACATAAATTATTTTGTATCCAAGAATAGGAGGCTTCCTCTTTCTCATCCCTCGGTTTTTACTCTGAAGTTTAAGCTTTTGTCCCAATTCCTTGAGAACGAGTCCCTAAATCAGAAAAGCTGCTGAATTGTAACCAGAAACTGCTAAAAGAACTGAAAAACTTTAATGTAACAAAGAAGAAACAGAGGAGATGGCAGTCCTCCTCATACACGGGATAATTTCGGACCTTTTTAAAATCTTACTATGGAATCCCCCATCCCATTGTAAAATCATCGTGGAAAAATCCCTAAAAACCTTTGATTTCCATGAAAATTATCTCCGTGGAATACCCTCCCCCATCTAAGAAAACAAATTTCTAATTTGTGGGGCGTATTGTCATTCCCAAAGACATAGTTATTGGATCTTTCTACTATGCCGACTCAAATAGCTCTCGTAAATTTTTATCAGGTAAGATGAAGTGCGTGCCCAAAACTTGTGGCACGCACCTATTGTTGTATTGTTTTCTGCTTGGTGATCGAGCATCACATAGGCAGGCACAGCAGGACAATGTTTGATGTTCAGTGCAGGCAAGCCTGGAGTAATCGTTGGTCATCGATAGTTATTAGAGAAGTAAGAATCTCAGAATCAGAGAGATGACTTGGCAAGTACTCATTAGATTGCAAGGCTTTGGAGTTTATCGATATTTTATCATGACGAACACACTGGCGAAAAAATGGAAAACTACAAGATTGCAAGGGAATCCATAATGCCAGTCTTTGTTTTGGGAAAACTCCGGTGGAAGAAGAGATGGAAAACCTAAATGGATCGTATTTTTCATAGCGTTGCAGATAAATCATTGTTAGGATTACTGTACAATCAGAATAGTGATTGATTAATCTTCGTATTTGTAAATCCATATGAGCAGCAGACCCGTAGTCCGAAATCATTACGGCTAACAAATATGAAATCGGGAACGTCCTTGGCCAATTTTCTTACTGATGGGCTCAATGTTGTCCGAGGGGTATGACCCTTAGATGACTTCTTGGCCGCGGGCTTGATGAGCAGAAATATTATGACTGCTTTTCCTACTGTACTATACGTATGGCGCCACAAGTATGATTCATATTGCAGAAATTTCGATCTGTCTTTAGTCTATGGTGAAGTGGTTTATTTAGGAAAGGAAAGTAACTTAGACTAGACAAGGACCTAAAAAATGGGTGGGAGGGCGTACAGCCAACTTGGTCCCGTTTCTCGTTTACTTAGAAACCTTGTTATGCCGAGTAGCTATTCCTTTGGTACCAGGGCATCATTTTTTTCTTTCTTGAGAACTTGTTCTTAATGTTTTACTTGCACACTATCTATAAACAGATTTGAAAATTATAGTGAAGGTTAAAGCCCCCTTACCCAACCCTTTTCTCCTAGGCCCATAGCTACGGGGCCTTTACCATCAGACCCTCCAAATTCGTTTGTTAAGATCAAAACATCTATAGACTTGTCTTAAGCTGTTACAACGTCAATACCACATACACAAGTTCGGAATAGCCCCTCTAAAATTTCTAACCCTGGCTACGGACTTGTTTCCGATGCCCTTGTTATTAAGTTCAGTAACAGTATGAATAGCCTTAGACGTTATAAAGAAAAACCATTTGTTATTAGGAGTTTACCCGAACAGCTCGAAATTAAGAGTTTCGGACCCGGCCATTTTGTGAAGTGACATGTGGAAATCGTACATATCAAAACGAACGGTATACTTTACTAATCAATAAGGCTGGATATAATGACTTTTTTGACAAAATATTTTTTTTTATTTATAACCTTTAAGTATTGAATTTCTGAGTATTTTGAAATGAGTAAGGTTCGACTAACAGTTTCTTTCAACACAGAACAACATGTGCAATTTTTACCTCTGTAAAACTCCAATGGTCACGCCTAGTTCTGCTCGAATCCTTGGTTACGCCCATGATTGCACACACAGACATTTTGACCACGAGCCGCCACTGATTGAGAGTTCAAATAGTTACCAACAGCTTGTAGTTAAAGTCTAAATAAATTGTTTCATCTATTTGTATAATCGATTCATTCAATTTAAAAAATGAATTGAGAAAACGAAATTAAAATGATTGAAGATAAATGAGAGTAAAATATCAATCCCAAGTTAGTGACGTCACGATTGCGGGACGTGGGCAACCTTGTTTAAGACTAACAGTCATGATGTGATAGTTAATAATTTATGTTAAGTGATTTCAGCAAGGTCCTCGCGTAGATATTAGAAACAATAATTACAGAGCTATATATATGATAGAATATATAAAATATAAAAGTTTATGATTTCCATCAACGACACCGTGGTGATCTTCGACCGGGTGCGCGAGACCCTGCGCAAGTACAAGAAGCTGCCGATGACCGACCTGCTCAACAAGGCTATCAACGCCACGCTGACCCGGACCTTGCTGACCTCGGTGACGACCCTGCTGGCGCTGATCGCGCTCTTCCTGTTCGGCGGCGAGGTGGTCCGCGGCTTCGTCATGGGCTTGATTTGGGGCGTGCTGATCGGCACCTACTCCTCGATCGGCTTGGCCGTGCCGGTCCTGCTGATTTTGAACCCGCGCGGCTCGGTCATGGGCCGCAGCAGCGAAGACGAGGGTGCCCAAGCCGAAGGGGCCTGAGGGCGGTGGAGATGGTCTCCGCCGTGCCGGCCGGCCGGCAGGTGATCGAGAGCTACGGCGATGGCCGCTTTCGGGTCGGCGGCCAGGTCCACGACGGCTCCCTGCTGGTGCTGCCGAACCGATGCCTGGCCTGGCCCGTTACCCTTGTGGAAGAGATCACACTCGAAAGCCTCGCGCCCCTGTGGCGGGACCGGGAGGGCGCGGTGGATCTGCTGCTGCTCGGCGGCGGCACTCGTCCCTGGCCGGTGCCGCCGACCCTGCGCGCCGGGCTAAGAGCCCAAGGGATCGTGGTCGAGCCCATGGACACGGGCGCGGCCTGCCGCACCTACAACGTCCTGTTGGCCGAGGAGCGCAGGGTGGCAGCTGCCCTGCTAGCGATCGACTGAGGATCGGTGGCAAAGTTAACGATTTGTTAACCCCTAGGAACTTGAATTGGTTAACAGCCTTACCGGAGGTTGTGAGTATCTATGGGGAAAACTTGTGGACAAGGTCGAGAACAATACGTTTTGTCAGCATGTTAGTGCTAATCTCTCCGGCGTGAAGCAGAGCCTTCGCTGGGTTCAGGTAGAGAGCGAATTTCGTAAAATTCGAGCAAACGGCTGGGCCAGGGAGCAGGATGACCGGGTCATCGCGGAGGAGGCCCTCCAGGCCGTGCTGGACGCCTTTCCGGACATGAGCAGCAGCGAGGCGGCCACGGCGGTGAAACGCTTGCTGCAGACCTGAGCGGCGCGAATAGCTTTCCCCAAACAAGAAACGGGGCCCCGAGGCCCCGTTTCCCGCCGCGCCGCACCATGGCGGCTGGGCAATGCGATCAGAACAGGTTCTGTGCCGAGACCATGGCGAACAGCATGGGGATCGACAGCAGCGTATTGGTGCGCGAGAACAGCATGGCCGTGCGCGCCGACTTGGCCTTGGTATCTGCGTCGGTCTCCACCAGGCCCAGGGCCCGCTGCTGGTTCGGCCAGATCACGAACCAGACGTTGAACCACATGATCGTGCCGAGCCACATGCCGATGCCGATCATGGTGTGCTTCGTCACGCCGTCCGTCAGGCCCAGGGTGACCGCTTCCACCAGATAGCCGTTCATGGCCGCCAGGATCAGGCCGGTGACGATGGTCGCCATGGCGCCCCAGCGGAACCACCAGAGCGCGGCCGGCGCGATCACCTTGCCGATCGCCGGCTTCTGCTCGTCGGGGATCTTCGGCATGTTGGGGATCTGCACGAAGTTGAAGTACCACAGCAGGCCGATCCACATGACGCCGCTCAAGACGTGCAGCCAGCGGAACAGGAAGGCCCAGAAGATGTGGTCGAGCCCGCCGCCGTCGCCGACGGCGTAGATGAGGAACAGAACGACCGCCAGCACGATGCCGGCGATGATGGTCTTGTTGAGGTCTGTCAGAATGGCAGCCATGGTCACCCCCTCCGATCAGTTCTTGGCCCTTGGGGCCACGAGGCTTGTTGGTTTTTGAGACAGCGCCCGGACTCCGACAGGCCGAGCCACGCCTGGCCAGACCTCAGGCGCGTTTACCTGACACATGATCAACAATTACAACATTCTTCTAGTGACTAACTGAATGCTTCTCGTGGTTGACAATCACAATTTCCTGGCTCCAACAACTTTGCATCCTCTGCCTCTTCCAACTTTTCCTGTGCTGAGGTGTGCATTACCAACATAACTGAACTACAACCTCCTTCTGCTCTTCCTCTTTTAGTCATTACATCATCCTGTCTATTAGTTCAAATAGCAGTGGCACACCTCTCTTCCTGCAAACTGGACATTACTATTCTATGCTGCAGGTTCATCTCAATGATATATTTTCATACTTCAAAGGTTATCATCACCAGATTTTGTTTTAAGACGTAGGAGATCTTAATTGACATAAAGATAAAGAATTTTCACTTTCAATGCCCTTAAAACTTGATCTGTTATCTTAACATATTCTTGGTAGTATAAAACCTAAACACACAATTAGGCAGATAACTCATTTAAATCAAGAAGATTTTGCCCACGTCTCTCCAAAGTAAATCATCATCATCATTATCATTACCATCACTATCATCGTCATCATCATTATCATCATCATCATCATCATCATCATCATCATCATTATCATCATTACTGTCATCATCATTATTGTCATCATCATCATCATCATCATCATCATCATCATTATCATTATCATCATTACTGTCATCATCATTATTGTCATCATCATCATCATCATCATCATCATCATCATCATCATCATCATTTATTGTTAATTTTCCATGCTTGCATGGGTTGGACATTTCCTTATGTATGACTTCCAAGCTACCCTGTCATGGGCTAATTTTGTATTCAATCTTCTTTCCATCAGATCTCTCCTGTGGCCTTCCTTTTCCTACATTTCCATTTACTATCATGTTCCTGCATTTATTTGGCATAGCTGTTTCTCCCATTCTTTCTATGTTGCCATACCATTCTAATCTTTTACCCTGTATAGATTCTCATATATATACTCCTCAATATCAGTCTGTTTGTCAGTTCAAAACTAAACCAACTGAAGAGAGTCAAGGAGAAGTTCCTTGAACAACATGAGTTGCCTGCTTAATTGTGTGATTCATCTGTTAGACAATGTATATGCCAAGAATATGTATGCAGAATGAAATTCTAAGCTACTCTGCAGTTTTACAGGCTTCACTGCTATGCGTTCCACATACTTGTAGGGCTGCTTAACTTGTAAAAATCTTTATTTTATTTTATCAACACAACTGTTTTGGTACTCTCTGTTGCCACTGTCAAAGTGAGGTAAAATAGCTTGGGTTTGCTGTACATATAAAATTACAAAGTCTTGTGTGGAATAAGCACCTCAACATCACTCCCCTTGATAGCACTCTCAGATACAACCAACTGAGATTGGCAAGACACGTCTGGACTAGCGCTCACTGTTGATGACAGAAGTAGAAAGAGAAAACTCAGGTAAACATGAAGTGGCTCAATTACTGGAGATCTCCGTGCTTTTTACCTCTCCATAGAGTGTGCCTAGGGCAGAGAAGAATGGCAGTGTATACAGCCTACAAACCAATCACTCCAACATTCATACAGGATAATGTGATCTCAACTAAGAACCATTCAAGAGCAACTACCTGCTCTTTTAATAATTCCCAAAGAGGAACAACTTTAGGATGGGGTTCCCTAGCAGTGGGCATGGGAGCCCCATTAGTGGGTACTTGAGACTTCTAAGGGGGGGAATTGAGAAAAGGGCTACAAAGGTGTTCATAAAAGAGCTGGGGGGGTTCAACAGCTAATGGCATGTTCCATTGTTTTTCTTGGATCAACATGCCAAAACCAAACAAAAGGATAAACAAACAGTCTCCCATTTCTCTGCTATTGCTAATATTTGTTGTTTTGCTTTAGTAATTAATTTAATCATTTTACGATGAATATTGCGTGTATTAAGATAATTTAGATATGCCTGAAAAGGGATTATCTAAATTGTATAACAATGAGAAGGAAAAAAAACATCTCAAGTTAAAAAAAAAAAAATTATTATTATTATTGCATGCAACAACAGGTAAGGTACGATTTACTACTTCGAATGGTGAAGTTGCCTGAAAATGAGCAAATTGCAATTTAGGTGGATATTTCTGTTGATTGATTCACATTTACGAACTTACAGAACAGTAAGGTACGCAAATACTAACTTTCCATTGTTTAGTCCGGCCACATACAAACTTATCAACCCTCATGAGTTTTCCTGCCCACATCATAGGGATTTGATTCATTAAATTTTGTCCTCTTATGCCAAGTCGAGCAGCCTAGCATGCTTGATACTTGGTAGTCTGTTTCCAGCATAATGAAAAATGAACCATCACCACTGATAATATGTTACAAATTGGATAGAAAGAGAATCGTACAGCCATAAATATGTAACTACTTTTGCATTCACCGTTCCCAAAGTTTATTTTAAAAGTGTATGTAATCATCAATTTGGTATGATGTTTCTTCAGCCGTTTTCACGATCAGGAACTTCCCGACAGTGAAAAGTTTAAAAGTACAT
The DNA here is from genome assembly GCA_010016025.2 of Alatinidae sp. Z8VKAUB7J3. Lineage (NCBI taxonomy): Eukaryota > Metazoa > Cnidaria > Cubozoa > Carybdeida > Alatinidae > Alatinidae sp. Z8VKAUB7J3. The sequence goes on from JAAAKM020073195.1 coordinate 17,868,650, forward strand.
TATCCATCCTTCTTTGCAAATAGTTTTGATTTTAAAAGATAAAAGAAATAGGTTTTCTTTTTCATTGTTTTAAGTATATTTGGTTTTTGCAACGATAGTCGCGAGCGACCTTTTCCATACAAAAGCCCTTTTACTTTCTACGTGTCTTTTTTTCTAAGATTTCTTTAAAATTTAAGAATCATTTTTTTTCAGAAGGAAATGAGGTATCAGAATAAGTAAATGATCACAGATTAATTAAGAATTCGAAAAGAATCGTGCTCTTTTCACCTAATTTGTAATCATAGCCCCTTGTATGTAGGAAATAAAATCAGGAGTAAGAAGGGTCATAGGTCATAGAAATACCGTTGAAATTATCCAAAAGTTTTATATTGTTAATGCTCTTTCGATCCAAAACGGTTCTTGAATGCTCCCTCCTCCCTCCCGAGAGGTTTATTGTTAAGTGGTACCTTCTTAACCTGATGAACATTTATCAAGCAGCTCAACCACAAAGACATCAATTCTTTCATATCTGCTTTGACGATCTTTGTTTTTATAATACCGCAACTACATCATTGCCTTACGACTGATCTGCAGTTTTAACACCACCTCAAGTAAAGGCTCACTTGTATACACAGATTGGTCGTATGGCAGTCCTTCCTTGGTCAAGTCGCACGGCTCAAAGATAGACGGGTCGGATGTCACAGAGAGGCTAGTCTCCAACTGCTTTGAGCTAAATGGTGATGTCAACCTGAGGATTATTGGGAACTAATGTGGCAACTAGAGAAATCGAGTACATTGACATTAGGGGTCACCTAGTTCAGCTGGTAGAATACACGCCACGATAGTGTGAGTCATGAGTTTGGGTCACTATTTCTTTATTGTCTTTTATGTACCCATGTATTTCAGGTCATGTCATGTCATGTCATGTCATGTCATGTCATGTCTTTCAGGTCATGTCAGCGGGTAGCCTTCACAGTTTCCTCCACGCCTTCCAATCTTGTGCTCTCTGCATCCACGTTCTACCAGCCTTCTCTTCAATCTCATCTCTCCATCTCCTCCTTGGTCTTCCTTTAGCTCTGCTTCCTTCTCTTGGCCGCTACTCAGTTGTTTTCTTGACCCATCTGTTGTTTTTCATTTAGGTGAGATGTCCTACCCAATGGCCTTTTGTGAATTCTATATTCTAGGTGATGTTCTCTCACTTTGGTTCTTGATCTTATAACTAGGCATTTTTGACACAGTTTGCATACACCAGCAGCGTAAATTCCATGGTGCACAAAGTGTTCAAAAGAGGATAATAAGGCATATATGACATAGTTTCCATACACTAGATGCGTACATTCCATGGCGCACAAAGCAATCAAAGTAGCCTAATAAAGCATATTTGACATAGTTTGCATACACTAGATGCGTACATTCCATGCTGCAAAAAGCGTTCAAATCAGCTAATATGGCATATTTTCACACTTTGCATACACTAGATGCGTACATTCCATGCTGCACAAAGTGTTAAAAATATGCTAATATGGTATATTTGACATAGTTACAATACACTAGATGCGTACATTCCATGGTGCACAAAGCGTTCAAAGTAGGCTAACAGGGCGCATTTGACACAGTTTGCAAACACTAGATGCGTGCATTCCATGGTGCACAAAGCGTTCATAATAGACTAATAAGGCATATTTGACACAGTTTGTATACATTAGATGGGTACATTCCATGGTGCGCAAAGCGTTCAAAAAAGCCTAAAAAGGCATATTTGACATAGTTTGCATACACTAGAAGTGCACATTCCATTTTGCACAAAGCGATCAAAATAGGCTGATATGGCATATTTTACACAGTTTCCATACACTAGATGCCTACATTCCATGGTGCACAAAGCGTTCAAAATAGGCTAATAAGGCATATTTGACATAGTTTGCTTACAGTAGATGGGCACATTCCATGGTGCACAAAGCGTTCAAAAAGGCCTAATAAAGCAAATTTAACATAGATTGCATACACTAGAAGCGTACATTCCATTCTGCACAAAACGTTGAAAGTAGACTAATAAGGTATATTTGACACAGTTTGCATACACTAGATGCGTACATAATATGTTGCAGAAAACGTTAAAAATAGGCTAATAAGGTATACTTGACATAGTTTGCATACACTAAATGCGTACAATCTATGGTGCACTAAGCGTTCAAAGGAGCCTAATATGCCATATCTGACATCGTTTGCATACACTAGATTCGTACATTCCATGGAGCTCAAAGCGTTTAAATAGGCTGATAAGGCAAATCCGAAATAGTTTGCATACACTTAGTACGTACATTCCATGGTGCACAAATCGTTCAAAATAGGCTAATAAGGCACATTTGACATAGTTTGCATACACTAGATGCGTATATTCCATACTTCAGAAAGCGTGCAAATCAGCTAATATGGCATATTGTCACACTTTGCATACACTAGATGCGTACATTCCATGCTGCACAAAGTGTTAAAAATATACTAATATGGCATATTTGACATAGTTTCAATACACTAGATGCGTACATTCCATGGTGCACAAAGCGTTTAAAGTCAGCTAATATCGCACATTTGACACAGTTTGCATACACTATAAGTGTAGATTCCAAGGTGCACAAAGCGTTCAAAATAGGCTAATAAGGCCTATTTGACACAGTTTGCATACACTAAAAACGTACATTCCATGGTGAACAAAGCGTTCAAAAATAGGCTAAGAAGGAATATTTGACACAGTTTGCATACACTGTATGTGTACATTCCATGTTGCACAAAACGTAGAAAATAGGCTAATAAGGCATAATTAACATAGTTTGCATAATTCAGATACGTACATTTAATGGCGCACAAAGCGTTCAAAATAAGCTAATAAGGCATGTTTGACATCGTTTGCATATACTAGATTTGTATATTCCATGCTGCACAAGGCGTTTCAAAGTAGGCTAATATGGCATAATTGACAAAGTTTGCATACACTAGCAGCGTACATTCCATGGTGCACAAAGCGTTGAAAATAGGCTAATAAGGCATATTTGACATAGTTTCCATACACTAGATGCGTACAATGACGTCAGTCGACACACCTGAAGTCACTCGACAGACAAACAGACAACTTATTTTTATATATATAGACCCAATTTCCAATCAAATGAGGCCCTCTCTGAAGTGTATACGAGCATCCGTTCCATAAAAACCATACATGCTACCTGGGCATAACTTACAATGCCTTTGCTCTTCGCTTTGAGCTGCATACCTTAACAAATTTAGTGTAATCATTTGCAATACTTTTCTCATGTGATCAATCCTGGCTCTATCTTTTATGATGTTTGCTAATATGGACCGCAGTCAATTTTTGTTGAACATAGCAAACCTCTATGTGTCCTCCTTTTTTAATACCAAGGCTTCCTACGCGTAACTAAAAATTAAAGGCATCATGTAGGCCTACAGCTTAGTCCTGAGAGCAAGTGTCAGAACTTTACGGTTCAAGATATATCACGGCTTCAGATTGTAAACTGAGCTCAGGAAAAAGGTCAGCAATATTTAAGTGCTGCTTTACGTGAATGAAGGTTTAAGAGTTAGGCTGTTGAATAGGCTGTTGAATAGGCGCAATGTAAAACAGATCCACGCAGGAATAGGAAACTATTGTATGAACACCTATAGTTTAGTTTGATGTTTTTACGTTCGTGTATTTATTTCTGGCTATACTATTTTATTTGAGGCTAAGACTTTCTAACGCTGCTTCGATGCTCCAACATTTACTGCCAAGTAGTGTATTCATTATATAGGGACGAGTGCCCTTTAAAACCTATTGCGAACGTTTGGTCAATTAATAACAGTGGTCTTATCAAGTGCAGATTAAGTCACTCTCGAGCAGGGGTTACCACTACAAAGAATCGTGGCCTCTCCATTTTTTGTGTTGTATATTCAGATTTTTAACCCTGGACTATATTGCAATTAAACGCGATACAACTTATCATGACACAGTATGTTTCATTACAGTCCCTTCAAACATTGACTCAATCTTTCTCCCGTTATTCTAAAATTTAACATATTTGAAGGTTCAATGAGTAGCAATCATACGTGTAAGTTCTAATACGCTCGTTGCCTCAACGCCCACGCTTGTTGAAACAAGAGCAATTTAAAACAGTCATTTGCATAAGAACAGGGACAATTGATCTTTCCTCCCTTCTCTTACTTACTTCTGTTCTTGTTGATTCTAAAACAACAATCGTTACGTCTTTTTCTGAGGAAAGACTCATTACTTTGTAGCTACTCCTCACCTTTAGGTCAAGGTAACGTAAAGACGGGTCCATGGAGTTTGGCACAAGGTGTACAGGATCTGTTACCTACCTTAGGATTACGTTATTCGCGCAAGAGGGTCCCAGCGACATCATTGCTAAAAAAAATTAAGAGTTTCCAATATTAATATGACAAAAACTAAGTAAGATGGCTCCTTTATATTGCTGCTGCAAATTTCATAGTAACGGTTACTGTTGGAATCTATGTGACTGGGTGATAGAAGGTTTTCACTAAACTGACGTACTACATTTTCCAATAATAAAAGAGAGTGTAGCTTCAATTCTGACAGTTTGTGTAGAAGCCATGTGCAGTTGTAAGTCACTGCATTGTTTAAGGGGAAAGAAATTTATAAAAAGGCTTAAACCTTGGTAAACAGGGAACAATCCCATGCAGTACGAGCTTATAGCTGGCTGTAAACCCTGAAGTGTTTGCAACCTTAGATGACAATAAGAATGATAAGTTGAAGCTTAAGGGAATGCATATCAAACGTTCTGATCATATTTTTATAATGGCTCACCTAATACCCTTCAAGATAATGATGCCCCTCCCTTGCAAAATTTGAATAGGTAATGCACCGTTTTGCGCAAATAATTGTTAGGAAGGAAGTTAGAGAAGCACGACAGTGCGCTTCGTGCGCGTGCGTGCCCGGGCGGCGAAGCTCCGTACGATCGAGGAGAGCCCCTACCCGGGTGCGGCCAACGCGCGGGTCGTGCGCGACGTGCCGCGCTGGTTCGACGGCAACCAGCGCTCGGTCAGCGACGTGCGCGACAGCGAGCTGCTGGGCAACGACAACGCGCTGCTCGTGCCGCTGCCCCTGCCGGGCTCGGACACCGGCCGCATCGTCGTCTTCGTCACCGTCGAGAAGGTCCAGTAGGGGCGACCTAGGCGGAGGCCGAAGGCCGGAGCCGAATGGTCGCCCTTCGATGCACGGTGAGCCGTGCCATGGGCACGACCACCCTCTGCACGGTGAGCCCCGCCATGGGCACGACCACCCTCGTCGCAAGGGCGACCATCTGCCGCCTCGCTCCGCTCACCGGCAAGGTCGCCCCTACCCGTCGTGTGGCGATCGCCAAAGGCGCACGGCGTACGCACGCGAGCTGGACCCAGCACGATCACGGTCGGCGCCGTGGCTGCGAGGCGGGGAGTCGATGAGGAGCCCGACTCGTGGTCTTCCACTCGAGGGCGATGAAGCGACTCAGCCGCCCGCAGCCGCGGTGCAGCACGTACCCATGCCAAGGGCGGCGTACCGACTACCTGCTCCGATCGAACCAGGCCTGCAAGCACTCTTCGTCGATGCCGAACATCGCGTGGAGGTGGTGTGCGGCGTTGCCGGCGACCGGCAGTTCCTCGCGACCCTCGGGCTGCAGGATCTCGATGCTGCCCGGGCGCTCGCCGTAGCGCAGGATCCGGTCCCCCATGCGACGCGCGAGGCGCAGCGGCATCGGCCGCCCGCGATAGAAGGACGCGAGCCACGCCTGCCGGTAGCTCTGGGGCGGTGCCGGCACGGGGATGATCGAGTAGATCGCCCGCGCACCACCCTCGGCGACGGACGGCTCGAAGATCTCGTGCCCGGGCGGAACGGCGCGATCGCCGCAGTGCATCTGGATCGTCACCGTGAGGGTCGGACCGACGCGCGGCTCGAGGCGCACGATGCCCAGCGGATCCTCGAGGGTGCCGCCGGGTCGGACCGGCACGGGGCCGCAGACGAGCAGGGCCGGGTCGTAGAGCAGCGGTCCGTCCTCGGCGTACAGCACGACGGCGGCGTGGGCCTGCTCCGTGACCAGGTTGTAGCCGAGGGTGCAGTGGGCGGTCAGGCCGGCGCCGCGCATCAGGTCGCGGAGGGCGTAGGCCATCGAGAAGCTCGTGCCGCCGAAGCCGTGCGTCTGGTTCTCGCGCAGGAGGCGATCGGTGGCACGCGGCCAGCGCTCGCTGCTCTCGGGGGCCGCGGCCACGGCGCGGTTGTTCGAGAGGTTCTCGTACGGCACCCGCTCGAGGAAGGCCATGTAGATGGCCTGGGCACGCTCCGCATCGGAGCTGCCCGGCAGCGCATCCGGGACGAGGCCCAGGAGCTTCAGCCGATGGCTCGTAATCACGTCCACGTTGTGCACGGCATCCCGTCCCCAGGGACGAGCGACGAGTCTACCCCGGTGTGTCGTCCGGACGGGTCTCCGGCGTCGATTCGGTCTTCATGGATGGGTCCTCGACCCAGTGGCGTTTGCCGATGCGCTCGAAGACCCAGGGCACGGTGCGCCAGACCAGGGTGCCGACCAGCACGCCCACCGTCAGCCCCACGATCACGTCCGAGGGCCAGTGCACGCCGGAGTAGACGCGGGCCATGGCCACGAGCAGCGCGTAGATGCAGGTGACGACGCCCAGCCAGCGGCTCGCGAGCACCATCGTGGCGGCGAAGACGCCCGCACTCAACGCGTGCCGGCTCGGCATGCCCGAGCGACGCGAGACATGCTTGCGCACGACCACCGCTCTTTTTTTGCGTTAAGAGATTGCGTTGTTCATCTAATTCTTTTTGAGTCTTACTTGCTAGAGCTTCCGCTTGATTTCGCTCGGTCTTCTCGTCTTTAAGTGCCTCATCTCGAAGAGCCACCATATTTTCCAAACGTTTGACTTCTGCTTGCAAATCTTGATTATCGTCCTCAATTTCCTGACTGGAACTCACATCTTTCTGAATTTGTTCCAGCTCAACGACCCGCTTACTCTTTTGGGCAAGAGCAGCCTTGGCATCTTTGAGTTCAGACTCCATCTTTTGACTGGAAGCCAAAAAAGACTTAAAAGCCCCTACTTCTTTTCGCAAGTACTCCAACTCACGATCTTTGTTGAGCAGTTCATTTTGCAGGTCTTCACCGGACAAACCGGTATAGGTATCGTTGTCGTTCTGGGCTTGAGCCTTGAGATCGCTTTCCCGGAGTGCGTCTTCGTCGGCACCAGGTGTTAGGGCACGCAAATGAACGTCCACATCCAAGAGATCGACCACCTGCTTGAGGAGACTTTTATTGGTCACCGGTTTCATCAAGTAGGCATCGGCCCGCCCACGCAGTTTTTTGTGCTTCTCAAAAGAGGCATCGTTGGGATCACCTGAGGTGATAATGATTTTGACCTGGCCATAATCCGGATTATCGCGGATTTTCTTGCAGACCATATAGCCATTCATATCCGCCGTTTCCGTCGAAAGCACCACAAGCCCCGGGTTCATTTCCTTGATCAGGGCAAGCCCCTCTTTGCCGCTGCGGACCGCGGTGACTTCTAACTGAAGTGGATCGAGCAGTTGATGCAACGTTTCATGAAAGGCAGATTCGCCATCGATAAGAAGTACGTTATCGCTCAATGTGATCTCCGATAAAAATTGGGGCTTGGAACTGTGTTCCATTTTAGGTTCTCAGGCCCATAGATGAAAGCCGTTTTTATGAAAGTCTGGCCCCAGCGATCTGAGAATATTGGCCAGAAGCAAAGGCAAGACTTTATTTTTCAGCACGAAACAAATTTACCCACACACTCGAACTTACCTGATAATTTTTCTCCGGCCACGTGGATTCAGGACGTCTGCCTCAAGCTTCTTTTTTCTCAAACAAAGATCTTTGTCGGCCCATGAATTCGCAGCAAGATAGGCACGGATGTGGGTTCTTCGGAGTGCCGCTGTTGTGCTTATGACACAATGGAGGAAAGTCCGAACTCCACAGGGTACCATGCTGGTTAACGACCAGGCGGGGAAACCCGACGGAAAGTGCAACAGAGAGTAAACCGCCAACCCCCGCTTGTCGGGGCGGTAAGGGTGAAACGGTGCGGTAAGAGCGCACCAGCACGGGTCGTGAGATTCGTGGCTCGGTAAACCCCATGGGGAGCAAGACCAAATAGGAAAACACGAAACACAAGTTTCAGGAGATGGCCCGTCTCCGGTTTTCGGGTAGGTCGCTTGAAGTAATTCGCAAGAGTTACTCCAGATGAATGGCACTCACCCACTTTAGGGTTACAGGATTCGGCTTATAGAAGATCCCACATCCCCTCTCGGGGTTTCGAATCAAAGGAAAAGCACGTGATTTTGGAACGCCTTTACCTCCACAACTCCCAAATCTTCATTGGCGCAGACTGCATCGAGGAAGCCATCGCCGACACTGGCTTGGGTCAGTACAGCAGTCTCTTTGTGATCAGCCAACCCAATATATGGGAGCTCCATGGATCGCGATTAACTCAAGCACTCGCCACGGTCAATCGGACCATGGAACTCAAACTGGTCGACGATGGCGAAGCCATCAAGAATTTGACGACCGTCGAACAGCTTTGCAGTTGGCTGACGACACAAGGCGCTGATCGCAAAAGCGCACTGTTGGATTGATTTAATATTCACTTATTCCAGCTATTAAAATTTCTTTATTAATTACGTAATATCGAACAGGTAAATACTTTCGAAACCAACATATTTCTGCCATAACGGAGACTAACGGGTGCATATAATTTTACAGAACTTTCAACCTGAATATTTGCCCTTTAGTACTTCCGTGACCCTTCAAACAAGTCCCCGATTTACTCTGACAAATTCCGCCTCATAAACTGTAATTTATCAAGTGATGCTTGACAAAGGTTTTGACAAGAAAATATGCCCAGATCATTTTTCATAGGTTTAGTATAATTTGTAATCAAATACAACTTAATCACATTAAACGTTTTTCTTACCTAAGTTTTCAGACAAAAACCAATCTTTCCAAGGAAAAGCAAAGTAGTCAAGGTCATTTTTCGAATTTCAACAAATATGTCTGAGAACAAAATTCATGAGGTATTCCCATAAAACTTTAAGAAGAATGTAATTCAATTAATTTTATTTCACCTTTTTTATTGTTCTCTCTTCATTTATTATTTCCTTTCTTATTTTCATACGTACTACATAGTTGGTACTATGCCTCAGAAGAAGAGCAGCAAAAGGTTTTGTTACATAGTTTTCCAAACGGTAACTCCTGTTACCATCATAGACAGAAAAGAAGTTGGAACCTCTTAATAAAAAACTAAATTTGCCCATGAAATTTAAGACCAAAACTATTACTCCTCAGACCCTTCTTTTAAACATGCATGCGTCAGAACTCGAATTCCCCTAAGAATTTCCACGTTTCCTATCCCAAACGTGAGTTATTCAAAAGCAAAAGCATAAAAAAAATTATGGGAGTAGGGGAGGTAGGTTTTTTTGTTTTTTTTTTTTTCGAAAATTTTCAAAAAAATTCTCAGACAATTCCAAGCCCAAGCAAGATTAGTGTCCCGCACAACTGATTTTCCCTTTTTTTTCAATTATGTACGACAAATGGTATTTTCAGCCCCTTTTGATCTCAGCTAGGATTGAAATGAGGAATGAAGTGATAAAATTCTTCAATTCTAATGTGATTTTCAGTCTTCTCAGACTTGATTTAATAGGAAACGATCTTTCAAACCAGAAAACATTGAATAAATTTAAATTCGAGATTCCCCTCTCCCTTTTTCTGACCTCTTTTCCCTGAAAAGAGAATACTTCTGCACGGCCGATTTTCGATACGTTATTAAGCGAACTTTTCTGGTAATTTGTGACAAAACATTTTGGTTGCTCAAATGCCGGGTCAAGATCGTATTTTTACTGGAATATTAGTCCTTAAAAAAAAAGTTAAGATATATACTAAGCCGCTATCAGAAACAGACATTGAAACGACAACTAACATATTGAATAACGATTGTAAATTTGTTTGGACGAAATTCAGTAAACTTTGTTGTTGAAAAGAATGAGTAAACTTTGTCTTTAGGAGAATGTAAACGAACTACTAGTATGTAATGTAATGAGGGATAAGTACTAACATTTTAGATATACGTTGCTAACGGGACTGTAATGGACTTCGTATCTAATGGAAACAGTTGCTAGCATGCAAACCAACACTTCACGACACCTGAAATAAAGATTTCCGTGAGTGACAAGAAAATGAATCCTTTTTTGCTATAATTGGGGTTGAGGTATCAGAGTGAGCTGAGTATTCTTCGTCATTGAGAGTCGGTAGCAGAACTGGATAACATCATGTTTTTTGTAGATACAAGATAAAGCACTCCCGTTGTTATTCGTCCACAAGAGAGAACATAATAGAAAATGAATTCTTATTTACAACATTGATTTAATATTCACTTATTCCAGCTATTAAAATTTCTTTATTAATTACGTAATATCGAACAGGTAAATACTTTCCGGACATAGCCGAGGCCGATGGGTTTGCCGATGGTGTGGCCGAAACCGCCACATGTGAGGTAACCGGCGAACTGCCCGTTGCGCAGGATTGTCTCGCGCCCAAGCAAAACGATTTCCGGATCCTCGGTGGTAAAGCAGGCCAGCACTTTCTTGGGAACGCTGTTTGCAGCCTTCTCCGCCTCATCCCGGCCAAGGAATGGCAACTCAGATTTCAGTTTAACGGCCCACCCCAGGCCAGATTCGAATGGCGAGTCGTTCGGGGTGATATCGGAACTCCAGGCCCGATAGCCCTTCTCCAACCTAAGCGACTCGATGGCACGGTAGCCGACGGGTCGGACACCATGCGCCGAGCCAGCCTCCATCAACGCATCAAACACCAGTCCTGTTGCCTGCAGCGGCACATGCAGCTCCCAACCCAGCTCGCCGACATAGGTGACTCGCAAGGCGCGGACGGTGCGGCCGGCAATCTCGATCTCGCGCACATGGGCGAATGGGAAGGCGGCGTTCGAACAGTCGTCTTCGGTTACGTCCTGAAGCACCTCTCGGGACTTCGGGCCCATCAGAGAAAGGGTTCCGAAATCCTCGGTAACGTCGGTCAGGGTGGCATCCATTCCGTCAGGTATGTGATCGCTGATCCAAGCGCCGTCATGGACTCGGAAGCCAGTACCCGTGACGATGTAGAACAGGTCATCGGCCAACCGCGCGACGGTCAAATCGCATTCGATTCCGCCCCGCGTGTTGAGGAGTTGCGTATAAGTCAGCCGTCCCACGGGCTTTCCGACGCGATTGGCGCAGATCCATTCCAATGCCGCCGCGGCGTCCTTGCCGGAGACTTCGAACTTGGCGAATGACGACTGATCGAAGATGCCGGCGGCCTCCCTCACCAGCCGGTGCTCGTCGCCCACGGCATCGAACCAGTTTTGCCGACCCATCGAATAGATGTCGTGCGGCGCATCACCTTCCCTGGCAAACCAGTTCGGCCGCTCCCACCCGAGTTTGGAGCCGAAGACCGCGCGATGCTCCTTTAAGCGTTCATACAGCGGGGAAACGATACACGGGCGACCGCTTTCATATTCCTCGTGTGGAAAACCGATTGTGTAGTGCTTGCCATAGGCCTCCAACGTCCGGTCGCAGACCCAGTCCCGGTCCCCGTGCAGATCGGTGAAGCGCCGGATATCGACGACCCACAGGTCCATGGGCGCTTCACCGTCCATGACCCATTGTGCAAGCACCCAGCCAGCTCCCCCACCCGCGGCAATGCCGAAGGCGTTGAACCCTGCGCCGACATACATGTTGGAACATTCCGGTGCGGCACCGAGAATGAAGTTTCCATCAGGCGTAAAGCTTTCCGGCCCGTTGATCATCTGCTTCACGCCCGTGTCCTGGAGTACCGGTACGCGGGCTATGGCGTGATCCAGATGCTGCTCGAAATGATCCCAGTCGTCTTCAAAAAGCTGGAAGGCAAAGTCTTCCGGCACGTCCTGTTTGGTCCAGGCAATCGGGTTTTGCTCATAGCCGCCCATTGCCAGCCCGCCGACCTCTTCCTTGAAATAGATAAAACGGTCCGGATCGCGAATGGTCGCGGTGTCGGGCGTGAGGCCGTCGATCTTCTCTGTAATGATGTACTGATGCTTGACCGGCTGTAGCGGCACGTTGATGCCGGCCATGCCGCCGACCTGTCGCGCCCATTGGCCGGCGCAGTTGACAACCCGCTCACAGGCAATGGAGCCTTCGCTTGTCCGAACCGCTGTAATGGCATTGCCTTCCATCTCAAAGCCGGTGACGCGAACGCCTTCGATCAGCTTTGCACCGTGCATGCGGGCACCTTTGGCCAGCGACTGGGTGATGTCCGAGGGGCTGTATAACTAGAGAATATTTGATAAATAGCCTATATGGTTGTATTTGTTTATTTGCTAGATAAGCTAAATTACCTTAAATTGGGCTTGCTAGTAACATGGGCACATCCAGTAGGCCTATATGCCAGTTATTGATGATAGGGCAACAGAACATCTGAGCATTCCATATAGTGAGACATGGCTATGTTGCCCAGTCCTTATTGAGATTTGATTTGAAGCTATCAATTGTGGTAGATCCCATCATCATCTTGCTTAGGCCATTCCACAGGCTTATGATTTGAGTATAGAACAAATTGTTTCTTTTTCTTGTCTTGGCATGCTTACAGAAAAGCTTTGCTGAATGACCTCTGGTACTTGAAAACTAGATAGGTTTAGACATATCTTTGTCCTCAGACTAGAGCAGCTTACAGGTCATTATCATATTGTCTCTGCATCAACAGAAGGCCTATGTCAGAGTTGATAGCTTCAGGCTCTACAGTTGACATCTATACTCTTTATCTTTGAGACCCTTTATGCATTTTGTCACCCATCTTTGAACAGCTTTGAGAGCCATCTAATCTGTTAGAGCCCCAAGAGCACTACAGGTCTGGAAGACCTTAAAACTCTCAGATGGATTAAGGGGTTTTAGTAATTAGTGTGGCAATGCACATTCTATACTCTGATCTAGGTCTTGCCAGGCTTTTATAGAGATTAATTGCTATTGCTGAGGATCTACTAGTGATTATGTGCCTGATGATACCAAGAGTCTGGTTAGCCCCTGCTACTGCAGCATAGATGTAGCAGTGGAATTTGAGGTCTTCATCCACAGCAACCCCCAAATCTCTTTCTGCATTACTCTTGGAAATTGGTTACCTCTCACCAGAATTGGATAACACAGAATATTGGCATTGTGGGTTATTTCTTTCAAAATGGAAAACCTTGCTCTTTTCAACATTAAACTCAAATCTCCATATATTGGGCCATTTGCAAAAGCAATTCAGGTCTGACATTAATGAGGCTGACCCAGCTAAGTATCAACAAGACAAATAAGTTTCAAGTCATCAGCATATAGGTTAAGTTTATTAGTCATGTTTTTGAAGCATTGTTAATGTAGATGTTGAAGTGTGGATCCCAAAATAGTTCCTTGAGGCACCCACTTTAAGACCTCAATGTTGTGGCCAAATGTTTGAGAATGCCAGCATTTGCAATGCCTTCTAGCAGAGGCACAATTTGGGCCAAATCTTGGGGTGGGCATGAACTCCATCTGGCCCTTCCCCTGATTCACTTTGTGTTGTGTAAGAAAAAATGCAGGTTTTGGCAGCACATCAATCAAATATTCTGAGTAAAAATGTATACTAAAAATAATCAAGGGCTAGCTGATTTGGGGACAAGAAACTCGTTAAATAAATATTTCAGTCACTTTTGCCAAGCGATGTGTAATTTTTGCAGTTCAATTTTGCCGGAGCACATCACAAGGTTGAGGTTTTTTATCTTAACTATAACATGAACACGTTTTCCAGCACTTGGGAATTTTGCTCGTTGAATTTCTTGGATAAGGCTCAATTTCTCTTTGACCTTAGTAGTTCATTATATACTGTAAACTCAAGCACTTTATTAGCTATGTCCCTGATGATTTCGGCAACGAGGGTGTCGATCTCTGTTTCTGCGAAAGACAGGCAAATAGATGGTATAACTGCAAAGAAGCAGCTAACTTCATCTGATACTATTGACGTGCCATCGTTATTTTGTGTCGTAACACAAAATCTGCCATGGTTACCAGTCAAATTCCTTATTTCAGAATGTTTCATTTCTACATTCTATCACGGTGCGTGAATTACCAACTAAGCCACAATGTCGAACGAAAATAAGGTAAACGTGTACTAACCTGGGGCAAATGCCCTTCTACTCCAACCCCCTAAAACCACCATAGGCCCAACAGCAATTTTACCAAAATGAAGCCCCATTGCCCTGTTACAAACTTTTATTCTTACAAATTTACAAAAAAGGGTCATTCTACCGAAAAACTTCCAAATTTATTTTCTCTCTCTTGCAGAATTACAAACGAAGTTAGATGCACCCTTTCGGTTTGGGTACGAGGACATTAACCTTGGCACTGCAACTAGTTCCCTGTTTCTTCTTTTAGCCAAAACCATCAGTACCCTAAAATATCATAAACAAACCTACAAATATAGGCATAACTTAAAACTACCTGTTTTCCCATAATTGTACAGTAATGTTCTTGAACACATCTATCAACTGGTGCATCATCGTCAAAAGTGACAAAGCCAAAGCCTAGTCGGATATGAAACAAAAATGTATATCATTAATAACTTACTCCAACCTAAAAGCAAAAGCGCCATCTCCATGGAGCTAAGAAGATTAGACCATACACTCAACACTTTATTTTCTTTGATGGTAACAAATTCCGGACTGCAGAAAGCAACAATAATTTAATGTAAAAATAAATAGTCTTCAAAAGACTAAAATCAGTTACTCACAAATAGGGTTGACTGGTTCGCTGCTTATTAGCAACCCATTACACGCAGTTACAAATCTATTGGTAAGTCGAAACACATTGGCGGCAATATTTGATTGAATATTTTTTTTTATGTTACCATCACAGAACTCATATGTCTAGGTAGGACCGTACCCAGGAACCAGGTCTGAAGGGGGAAGGCTTAAGATACTTTTTATTACTTTATACTTTTTTATACTTTTAAGATATGTTTTCCTACTTTTTCTTTTTCGCTTATTTTTGTGTAGTTTCCAAAGACTTTTATGCGTATTTGTAATAACAAAAACTTAAATAAGTGACAGTTACAAAAACTATATAATTACCCCTTTTAAAACATCAAATTTGCAGTTACTCGGGATATAAAATAGGCTATAAAATAGCTATACACCGAGTTTTCGTGCTTTATTCACTGAAGTCCTTTTGAAGCAGAAGGTCCTCCGAGGAGAGGAATCGGGCCCTCCCCCTTCCTGGTACACCACTGTGTAAATGTATGGTCTTTGAAGCTCTAGGATACTAAATATAAATCTTAATCTTTTCCAATTATACTGTTAGAATTCTAACTTCTAGTACAGTATATATCAAGCATTTTTTTCGTGTCTAACTGTCAAAACAATTTAGAGTCCGAATTTAATCTTAATAATAATAAGTCTAATTTTTAAATCAATGGCGAAAAAATCTACAAATACATAGCTGAATTTGTCTGTACTTTTTAAGAGTAACTGAGAGTTGAACTATATTAATCTTAGCTATATAGCAGTATTATGAGTAACTTTACTGATTGATGTTAACTTAGTTTAGCTTAGAATATTTTAGCCATAGTTTTAACTTAAACAGTTCTAGTGCTATAAAACGGCAACTAAAGCCAAAACGAAAGATAACCAGTAATGTTACATGACAAATATAGAATTAAGTCCCTTTAGTAAAATCAACCACTTGAAAATCATAAAAAGAGCATTTTGATTTTGAAATATCTATGAGCCACCAGTATAAGACGGTGTCAGATCAATCATCCCCTTTCGGGAATTGAAAACACTTCCCCAGAACTTCCATGTGACAAAATTTACATCTTCTGTTCCAACGAACATAAATCCCCCCTCACCCTCCAAAAAAAACCTTTTTGCTCTTGAATTCTACAGCACCAACAAGTGAGCCACCACTGATTTTAATTTGTGCAAAAACAAAAATGTATTCCTTACAACGGATTTTCTAAGGTAGGAATAAACTTAGCAAAGAGGGCATAGATCTTCACAAAAGTATACCAAAATGAAATTTTTGAAAAATTTGTGCTCTAAAAAACAGTTCTATAATTTTTAAATTATGGTTTTCTGATTTTCTGAAGAATCGTCCAGGTTTTTGACTTTATATACAATTTACGGTGAAGAAAATATAAGAATTGATTTTAAAACAACAGTCAACAATAGCGAACTTTCAGAAACTTAATTTCAAAATAAATTGTAATAATAATGGAAGACTAGTCTGAATGATGAGGGCATCATTCTACGGTGGGGAGGGTGATATGCAACATCAAGCCCTATAATCGCCCCTAAAATCCACAAAGGTTTTGAAAATTGTTATTTTTCCAACCTGAATTCGAAATAATGAAAAATCATTTCCTTGAAGTATTCAATACATTGGCCCAAAAAATGGAATAAAAACAAGCCGTAAAGAATCGAACAACTTTTTGTGACTTAAGTCGTGACTTGCATAAATTTGAATACACACTATAAGAAAACAACATCTTATCAAGAAGAAAAGAGCAAAGCCATGACTTAAAGTATCTTTTAATTTAATAAATTTGAATATATTTGAATATATTTCTGTCAATGCCATGAGAAGACAACATTTAATTAAGATGAAAAAAATTGTGATGTTGCGAAGTCGTGATATTCTTCTTTAGAGGGAAGTCAAACAGCTAATAATCGCGGATTATATATTTGAGGACAGAAGGCTTGTTAACACAGTCAAGCCTTAGCTTTGGAAGGATTCTGAAGCAGAAGAGATTTATCTCTAAGTCTAAGTATATGGCTTTCGTTTCTTTATCTGAATACTCAGTTTATTGAAGTGTGTGTATTTATTAGACAATTTGAATGTAAGGACCGAAGTAAAGTTATTGTTTATCATATCATCTTTGCCTATGAATCCAGATACCAGGTATTTTTCTCGTGATTTCTAGGAGCTGTCGTTAGGAAATCTGTGCGATAAAGGTAACACAGGAGAACTATCTGTCTCTAACATGCTTGTCTTGTCGAAAATATTGGATATTATATGCAGTCCATCACTATCTGAATCATTCGTTAGCTAAACCTCCACTATCTACTCATCCAAAAAATTACCCCCTCCCCTTTCGTAACAGGAGGACTAGAAGGAAAATGAAGTATAAATTATTCAACCTTTTTGATAACAGAGTAAGCATCCCCTGATATTATTTTTTCTAAAATTTGTATTCAAACCATCAAAACGTTTGCATATCAAAATGAAAGGGGACCTTATTATTTTCAAAATAGTTTAATTTAATTAATTGAAAAATAAGGCTTAAATCATTGATGTGAAAAATTTTGTTCACCTACCCCTGTTTCATTAATTGGAGGTACTGATTCACAGTTAAAACAACCGTAATTGCATCAAACGATATTATTAAAACATTGGCTAATCATACTTACTTGGCTGGGGAGCTGCCTTCATCATGAAAGAGACGCTCTCAGGGTTGGCCTTTCTATTGCTTTTCGGATTGGATGTCTGAGATTACCCAGAGTGTTATTAAATCAACAGATTAGTATTTTGTAGTTGGGGACTGTGTACCCAGTCTCGATATATCCTGCAAGTCATACGACGCTGGCCCTGGTCAGCAGTAGGGATGGATGACTACCTGGAAACACTGTGCTAATTCTGTATAATTGTCACATTTCCTATTAAAAGTACAAACCCACTCAAAAACAGATCTACTTGTATGAATTTGGAAATAAACAATTTTTGTATTGTTTCCAAGTCCTTTGGGGCTACGAAAATTAAAATAATGAATCAGAAATTTGTTTGAATGCATGGAATTATTTTTCAACGGATTGGACATTTTTTTTGGGGGGGGGGCCTGTCACCGGCGATGACCGACCCCATCAGTGAATTCCAGCCAAGCGCCTCAATAACATTGATCGTCGCGTTTTCGGCCTTGTTCGTGCAGATGCCCAGCCGGTAACCGTCATCGTGAAGGTCTCGCAGCGCCTTGGTCACCCCTGGAAACGGTGCATTGGCACCCGGTGGAGCGGCGCCATAGAGCGCGTGGAGCCTTTCCAGATGAACGGGAAACTTTTGTTCGTCCAGAGCGCCACGGGCAGAAAGCGTTTGTTTCAGCAGATGGGGAATGCCGTGGCCGATATAACCCACGGTCTCATCAAGATCGAGCAATGGCAGGCCAATTTCCGCCATCAGCGTGTTGATGATATCGCGTATTGCCGGTGCGCTTTCGATCAGCGTTCCGTCAAGGTCGAATATGACGGCCGTCACCTGCCGATCCCCATGACTGTTTCCGATTGTTGTATTGTTTACGCTGCGGTGGCCGCCTGTTCCGCTGCCTGCCGTATGGCGAGGATATTCTCGCCATAGACGCGCTGATCGTCGACCGAACCGCCCTTGAAGACTGCGGATCCGGCGACCAAAACATCGGCGCCCGCTTCAGCAACAAGCGGCGCGGTCGCCGTGCCGATGCCGCCATCCACCGGCATATGAATGGGCCGATTGCCGATCAAGCGTCGAACATTCCTGATCTTTTCAACTTGGCTTTCGATGAATGCCTGACCGCCCGCGCCCGGATTGACCGTCATGACATTGATCAGATCAATCCGATCGATGACGTAGGCAAGCGCGTCTTCGCTGGTCGACGGGTTTAGGGCAACGCCAGCCTTCTTTCCCAAGGACTTGATCTTCTGCAGCGACAAATCCAGATGCGGCCCGGCCTCGACCTGGATGGTGATGACATCCGCGCCAGCCTTTGCGACATCCTCAATGAACGGATCGGCCGGCGCGATCATCAAATGCACGTCCATGCATGTCGAAATATGTGGGCGCAGTGCCTTGCACATATCCACCCCGAACGTGATGTTGGGCACGAAATGCCCGTCCATGACGTCGACATGTATCCAGTCGCACCCCTGAGATTCGATAGCCCGACATTCGGCGCCAAGGTTGGCGAAGTCGGCTGCCAGAATGGAAGGGGCGATTTTGATCGAACGGTCGAACATGCGCGCTAGGTTTCTGTTGATCCAGGACAACGAACTATAGTTTGCAGCCGTGTATGTTGCACGGCTCGCGTTCGTCTGATTTACACGGCGCATATCATTCGGGCGCTCACACCACAATCAGGATCGACAAAATGGCTACTTCCTTCGCCAGCGCCGGCGACATGGCGGAAAAGAAAATCAGCTTTTCGGAGATCGGCAAGGATCTGTGGGCCTTCACGGCAGAGGGCGATCCGAATTCAGGTGTGATCGTCGGGGAAGACTCCGTGATGGTCATCGAAGCGCAAGCGACGCCGCGCCTGGCGGCCAAGGTTATTGAGAAGGTTCGTTCTGTAACCGATAAGCCGATCTCTCATTTGGTTCTGACGCACTATCACGCAGTCCGTGTATTGGGGGCATCCGCTTACGGGGCACCCACGATCAACATGTCCGACAAGGCCCGCTCAATGGTTGTCGAAAGGGGGCAAGAGGATTGGGACAGCGAATTCGCCCGGTTTCCCCGTCTATTCGAAGGACACGAAGAAATCCCCGGCCTCACCTGGCCGACAACGACTTTCGCCAATCGGATGAGCGTCTATCTCGGTTCGCGGCGGGTCGATCTGATGCATCTGGGCCGGGCGCATACCGCCGGCGACATCGTGGTGCACGGCTCCCCCCTGTAGGCGCCGCCCGCCGCGAGGCGAATGGCCGCAGCCCCGGGAGACCGGCGCTGCGGCGGTTCGGATCCTCGGCGACCGGCGGTTACCAGTTCATGCGGGCAACGCTCAAGGGTCTGATCTCCGAACTCGGGCTGCGGCCGGCACAGAAACTCGACCAGGACCTTCAGGACCGGCTGGCCTATCACCTGCTGATCCGCCGCGGCTTCCACCAGTTCATGGAAGGCCGGATCGACCGCACCGAGTTCGGCAAGCGGCTGGCGATGGAATGGGCCTCATTCCCGGTCCTGGCCGCCACCAGGGGCGAGCACCGCAAGATCAGGCGCGGGCAGTCCTATTACGCCGGCGACGGCCGCAACAAAGCGCTGGTCGCTCCGGCCGCGCTCGAGGCGGTGATCGACCGCGCTTTCAAAACTCAAGGAGACACAAAAATGGAAAACGACAAGAAATCGTTCCTGCGCAGCCCGCAGATCTGGGGCGTGCTCGCCATAATCCTGGCGCAGTTTTCGCCGGCGATCGCCCAGCTCCTGCAATTCCTGTCGGAACTGGACACCGAGACGGTCAGCAAGGTCTCCGGCCAGGGAATGACGGTCGGCGGCGTCCTGGCGGTCGTCGTCGACCAGATCTGGGGCGACCGGAAGAAACTGCGGTTCCCGAAGATCGCGTTCTGATCCGATGACGCTTATCAGGCAACCAGCACTCGTGATCTGGCTCGCCGCAGTGCTGTTATTTGCCGCCGCGATAGAGGCGGCGATCGCGCATGAGTTCTATTCGTCCTACTGTTGCAATGAAAGGGACTGCGGGCCGGCGCCTGGCGGCGCGGTGATCGAAGGGCCGGACGGTTATGCAATCCCGTCGCTGAAATTGACGGTTCCCTATCGCGACAAGCGTATACGCTACGCACCGGATGGCCAGTTTCATCTATGCATAGTCGCAGGCGAACTTCGGTGCCTCTACATTCCGCCCCGGGGCTTTTGAACATGCAGCTGGAAGTGATGTTCGTCCCAGAGCGATTGACCGCCCGGTACCGAGCCCGCGGCTGGAGCGTCGTTCCGGACTGCAGTCCCCCGCACGACGGTTGGGCGGTGCTCATGCAACGTGAGATTGCTGATGACAAAGCGCCCGCCGAACGAGCCGCAGCCCAGCGGCTGGAGGCGGCATGAATGACCGAATTGTTGCCGTTGACGATTCAGCCGATCCTCGATCGCCTCGCGGCAGAGCTGACCACGTCGTCGCTGATCCTTCTCCTGGCGCTCGGCTGGTCAGGATTCATCGGGCACCGGAAAACAAGGCGCATCGACGAACTGACCGACAAGGTTTTCGACCTGTCGCGGGAGCAGCTTTCTACGTCGGCCGAACTGGACAAGACAGTTGGTGAGAATACTCGCGCGATCAACTCAGTGCTTGATCTTGCTCGACATCAGCGGGGTCCGGATGCGTAAGACGATCGCCGCGACGGTGTCGGCCCTGGTGGCCATCGTCATGCCCCCCTCGGTACGTTCGCGCGAAGCGCTTGACCTGGCTGACAAGGCAACCGAAGCAGCGCGCTCGGTCCGGCTGACCACTCACAAGCGCAACGGGGCAGTGAAGACGGCCGAGGCGATGATTTCCGGAATCGTCGAGGACATGAAGAAGTGACCGCGTCGGCGATCGT
>JAAAKM020073195.1:17890043-18030180 GCA_010016025.2 Alatinidae sp. Z8VKAUB7J3
TGCCTATGCTGTCGCGTGCCTGATCGTTGCGGGGCTGTTTGCCTGCCGCGCACAGATCGCCTGGCGGCGCTTGGACAGCGACACCTCGTTCATGATGATTGCGATAGCGGGTGCCTCCGCGGTGAACGGACTGCAGCGGATGTACTGGGCGCCCTGGTACTGGGGCCAAATGGCCGGAAACACTGCCGTGGTCGGCTGGCTCAGCGACCGCGTCGCCGTGCAGATCCCGCTTTACGTGGTCGGCATTGCGTTCATTCTAAATTTTGATGTTGTGTAGTCAAAGTCCGTTGGGGTTACATGCTCTGCACTCACTTGTGCCCAATCGATCTGCCCTATCTACGATATTGAAGCCAAAAAACCAACGGACATATTATAACTATATAATCATCATCATA
Source organism: Alatinidae sp. Z8VKAUB7J3 (assembly GCA_010016025.2). NCBI lineage: Eukaryota > Metazoa > Cnidaria > Cubozoa > Carybdeida > Alatinidae > Alatinidae sp. Z8VKAUB7J3. Next base: position 17,890,439 of record JAAAKM020073195.1, read on the forward strand.
CACAGGAACATATTGATCATTTCTTTCCAGATAAATATACATATGTGTTCTGCTTGTTGATGTATGATCATTGATGAAAAGCTAAAGAAATTCATCAGACTTTACAAGCCGTAAAGGGCAAAAGCTATCAAAAATATAGCAGCCAGGAAAGTAGAGACAAGCTATATAAAAGGGGACAACATGGGAAAGTTCAAAGCACGACTAGGAGCATCGCTTGCTTGATTGTGCTGTTAAGTTTCCTCTAAAAAGTGATGGAGTTTGATACGGTCGACTTGCATATGGTCAGAGTGTACTTAGTTAGACATACTATAGTAAGAAAATGTGAACCGCTTACCGCATCTGATGAGGTTGTAGTTTGAAAGTTGGTGAGCTTAAGATTATTAGAACTCCTTGATCAAACGACACATACTAGACAAGCAAGAAAACACTGTTCTCCAGCATGCTCCGTGTCTACGAAGCGTGATTTAACTTTTTTGCACAAGCTTTGAATTGAGTTGCTGTTTGAAGCACGTGTGTTGAGAACATCAAGTTGATGGGTTAGAATAGTAAATAGACTTGGATTGGTGTAGGTAAAGCTGTTTCCAGTGCAGTAGCGACTCCTTTTTTAAAAGCTCTATGCCTACATTTCATTTCTCCACCTTGTCAAAGGCTAGAGGGATAAAGAACAAGCACCATTTGAAAAAAATCCAGTGAAGACAAGCGGCTAAATCCATTTCTTGCCGCCATTTGAGAGTGATAAACGTACTCGGTCATTGGCTGATTTCAAGTGGACCGATTTGCATATTGCATAAGTTTACATTAGAACATTTGCCTAGCTACAACTTTGGACTACGAAATTTGAAAGTTTCCCCAAGCCCCTTTCCCAAATATTGTTCAGTTAAAATACAAGCATTTTGGGCACAGGCATGTCAGACGTCCCTTCTGCTAAGCGGAGAGGTCTAGAAAACAAATAATACCAGAGCTGGACACCCCTTTCATGTGGCAAGTGTCTTGCGTGGTTTGATAGTAACAGATGGTCATTTGAAATGAAAAGGGAAGGTAAATGTTTCTCAATTTAGGAATATAAAAGGCCGTGGCTTTTTGGCGTGGACTAATGTATCAGAATTTGTCCAGCATAGACTTGTGCAGAATTTATCGCAGATTTCAAATCTATCAATCATATCATCGTGGCCTTTCATGTGGAAAAGATATGTAAACATTTTCAAGAGTAGGCAGAACCCATCTAAACTCTATCAATGGAATGAATAAAACATGGCACAATGATTTATGTGTGAAAACTACAAAAGTAGCCTGATTCCGTCTTTTTGTTGGCAAGTTGTCATAGACATGTTTATGGGGACGTGTGTTCTGGATTTTAACTGGGCAGTCAGTTGTTTGCGTCAAGTGATAGTTTCTTTGCGTCTTTTGGCTTCGAATCATTCGTTTGCCTACAAAAGTAACATATCCGAAGTTGATGAATTCTGTGTAAATAAATCGAATGTCTCAAGTGTCTATCTATTTTGGGTAAATGCTAAATTTACTGGAAGACACACGAAGATCTCTGAATAAGATCATTGCCATTAATCTTGGAACATTTGCTTAGCTAGCTGTACACGCTTTTCGGGGCCACGTAGCAAAAGTGTGATTTCTGAGTATGGGTGACTTTCTGTCTGTCTGTCAGGCAGTAGAAGCATAGCTTCATGTAGGGGGAAGTCAAAAAGAATGATATATTCTTACCCGCATCTTGAAAGTAACGAGGTAATGAAGACATGCACATTGCATATATTCATGTGCAACTAGATTGGTTCTCCAGATGTCGCATTATATGAGTAAACAGGCGCATTTTGAAGTACGTCCTTCGAATATGCATTTTAAAGTAGGAGATGGCAACGCTAATGCTGCATGGATTAACATTGGTGTCACTGATGGTGGAGCATTTGCAACGTGGAAACTCAATGCGCTTAGCCTTTTCCTCGTCGCCATTTCCATTTGCGAAAGAAGTCAACAATTAGGGAAACATTTATAAAATCATAAACATTGATCGCAGAACAAAGTACACGTCATTTATAGGTCACCTAATTATTAAAATTATGCGACGGGAACTTTTTGTCGGTACGGACCTAGCCACAGTGGGAAGGGCTAGGTGGGGCTGAGCCTCATTTGATGGAATAATAGCCTCTCATTCTTTATTATTATTTTTTTCCCCTGAAATTAGGAATCACATGAACATGTTAACCTTTACATGACTTCAAAAGTGACATTTAATCTTGCTGAAAATTGTATGCGTCCTCATTGTCGGAAGTATGATTATGGTAATTAGTACCACATGCGGAAGTTGTGACCCATGTGATCGTACACACCTGTAAACTTTGTCTTGACATTCATTCGCTTATGAACTTGGTTGTGATAACACATCTTATGTTAATATGGATATATTTGATAACGGTTAATGTTCTGATAAAGATGTTTGTCTCATCATGTCGTTTCCAAATCTTCAACACTCATTACAGTATTTCGTCTAATTATAGACCCACCTATAATTAATTGAGGGTATCAAAAGGGGGGTCTATAATTAAAGGGGGTCTTTTATTTCCAGAACAAAGTTTTCAAAAAAAAAGAACATATAGAGTTTCAAGAAAAACTACGAAAGTATATTTATACTTTTCATCGTTACATTTATAGTTTACACTAATACCTTTTCACCACTGAATTGCAGCTAAAACGAAAAAACGTTTCCATACATACAGTGGAAATACAGTCAATTATTGTCAATACGTAAATGTTCAGAAGCACACATTTCGCGTTCCGTTTCTGTGGTTACAAATGAATTTCTAAGAAAAGGCTCATTCAGAGTGCCGAGTTACTCCTTGAGGCGTTGCACACCTTTTTCGCACGTTTGATTTTCCTTAACACAATGTATTTTGTCATCATCAGAGCCGTCAACGGGTAAAGTGAGTGCACAGAACTTGAATGACTAAACAATGATTTTCGTGGAGAGATTGTCCCAAGAAGACAAAATCCATATCTGCCGCTTTCATATAGATATAGAAGGGGTCTGTAATTAATTAAAGGCACCAAAAATAGGGGGTCTATAATTGGAGGGGGTCTATAATTAGAGGGGATCTATAATTAGAGGAAATACGGTATGCCTTATTAAGTTGAAAACTAAGCTTTATTGTTACGATTATCCCTTCCATCCATAATTCAAGACTCTTAAGCCCCGTGTCCACTGAAGGCGATAAAACCTATCTCTTTGTTATATCGTTTCTAGAATACAACTGGTTTCAGCGGACAAGAAGGCTAGGAGTTCTGTCTCTTCCAAAAAATTCTGTTGGGTTCTATCACAATTAAAGATAGGAATGGAAACGTTGTAAGTCTGTTTCCCGAGATTTAATTTTATTGCGACAATCAGAGAGAGTTCTTAATTCGCTGGCAATTTATGAGTCACTGACACGTCATTCGAGTGTCTAGACAGACTGCAATTAAAGTTTGTATACAAATTGTACAGACAGCTTTATCAGATACTGAATCCACAGTCTTTCAAAGAACTTTTAAAGTTTTTTATTGAAAAGCTCTGCTGAAACATTGCTTGTAATCAGTTCTTAGCTCAACGCGGGTCTTTATCCCATCAAATTCTTCACATGAAACATTTGATTTTAATATTTTGATGAGACTTAAATTGAACGAGGTTAAGACAACCACAACACGTAGCAATGAACGTACATATATTTAAAAATAGACTTAACTGCTCATAACACATGATGAAGTAAACGCGACCGCGGTCATGATACACACTAACCTGCAGCTCTTTTATACAGACTGTACTTACATCGAGTAAATAAGCGCCCACGTTCAAGTTCCGAGCCGTAAGAAAAAGACGGGAAGTTTAAATCACATGGTACTGAAGGCTGGTGATTCACAGTCACTGGAGTTAAAGTGCGCAGGTGACGATAAATTCTAACGTTGGGTTAGAGAAAGGCCTATTGACATACCATCCACATCCACTTCTATGAACTCCTGGGCAGTCTGGAAAAAAGATTAATTATTTATTTTCCATCCCTAAAACTGAAAGTGAGACCTAATCAGACATTAAATAGCTTCTTTTGAGTTCAAAGAAATTAGAATGCCACCATTGCAACTATTAGCAATGTATTAAGGAAACATGTTGGACTAGTTTGACTAGATTGCAATGCCAGTGAATATTGGATGATGAAAACAAGCTATAAGTTTACGAGTTTGGTTATTGAATCTGAAAATTAAGTTAAGTTGCAGATGCTTTATTCAATTTTTAGGGGTTTCAATTATCCTGACAGTTCAAATATATATTATTAAATAATAGTGCAAGAGGTTGCTGATCAACTATAGTTATAGGTAGCCATGTTTCTCATAGTTTACATAGTAAATTTTTGGAAAAGATCCCTGGTCCTACAAAGTTTGTAGAAAATATTTAATAAGGTAATCATCAGTGAAATGCCATTGACAGGTTTTGTTGCACCCTCATCAGAATGGCTTGTGCAAAGAACGAGTTGTTCAAACATTTAAGCATCATTTATGATAACTTGCAAACAAAGAAAGGGATCCAAACAAAAGTTTGTTGACCACTGATTGGGCAATCAATAACACCCACCAACAATTTGGAGGCACGGAAATTGTTAGAACAATTTAAGAGAAAATTTCTTGAGTGCAACGAAAACCGGTCAATGGTACCACAAAGTGGTCTATGTGAACACTCCCTAGAGTCAAACCACAAGGGAATGTCAGACTGGGAATTTAAACTAACAGATGGAGCTGAGACATGTTTACGGCAGAGAGAATCTTTTTGGTAGCACATGTTAAAAACTTTTAAACCCGATGGTTTAAATGAATGGGATGTAACAACTATATAGACAAGTAAGGTTTACAAATATGACGTTAGCTTCTGACAACCAGGATTGGGGGTGGGATCTCAAGACGGCTACTCTCATAGTATGAAGGGGTGTCTGACTGCCACCTGTCATGTGGGGTGACCCTTGCGGCATTGGTTTCTTTATTTTAATTAAGGGCAGTACCTTGATGGTGCTATCGCCCTCCCCACAGGGGCGGGGACCTGATGACAGCACCTCTCCATACTTTGCAAGTAGCCCAACACTTCCCAGTCTCTCTGTGGGATTCTCAAGACGAGGCTAAAGTCAACATATCTGTTTACAAATTCAACATCTCAAAAACAACTTTTGAAAACAATAGAAGCAACGAGGCTTTCCCGTATTCCATTCCGTATCTATGTCATTTAAGTTGAGAAACAGGAATTTTACAATCATAACATTTTTAAACAGCAACATTTCTGTTATCTCTTGTTTACATTTTAATTTCATGTAAGAATTTTTTTTTATTGTTTTAATTATTTTAAATTAGGGAAGGAACTTTCTGTACAGTTTTAGCCAGAAGAAGGAATTTTATTCCGAAAGCTCACCTTGAGCGTAGTGTAGTTAGGGGTAGGTAATGTAGTTAGGAGTAGTATGTAGTGTAGTTAGGGAGTAGGTAGTGTCGTCAGGAATAGTATGTAGTGTAGTTAGGGAATAGTAGGTAGTTCAGTTAGGGTAGTATGTAGTTAGTTAGCGGGTCTTAGCTCATGTAGTTATAGAGACATGCTCCATGTTATATGCTGCAATGATTGACTACAGATTTAGCCTGTACTTTACAAAGGTCGTGTAGGCATTACTTGCACTGTATGAAAGTGCTGTTAAACAAATTTTGAATAATATATAGGACTCAACGTCATTACTAGGACTTCAGCGTTTCCCCCGTCGTTATAATTTTCAATAGGAAGGCCGCCGCAAAATTTCCAATTCAGCTACTAAAGCATTTGACAAGGCGTTATATCATAATCGTTTTATGCTAGGCATGCCTTGAAGTCTAGGTAGGGTCAACTAACCAAGGTTATTGCTGTACAAGCGTTCCTTGCCTGAAAAGATATGACCATATTATTTTCCACTATATTATTATGTGCTGCGCAGCAGTGATTAATTATTACAGCAAGTTAGTATGAGCATGTTAAAGAAAGAAAATTAATGAAAGAAATTAAGAATATGAATATTGTGTTGAGTAATTTTTAGTGTTCAATTTGCGAAACGTTTTTGCCAGACACCCGTCATAGCTAGCGTCTTGGTTATAGTAAGAAAGGATTTTTAGAAGATGGGAGGACTGAAACACGACACAGAAATAACGCGTACGTCAGCGACGGCAACTCACACACTGAAGGAATATTTGGAGGGTCATCGCATAATATTCAAACTTACTTTTTAAACGTAATCTATAGATCTTTGAAGCTATGGATGAATCACTACAAACAATTTGTTAAAATAAAATGTCCCCTTTTTATATGTTTGTTGCTTTTTAGCTTTATCTCTATTTCACCAACTGGTCTGTACTTGAAATAGAAAGAGATTTCTTGATTTATACATGTTTAAAACAACGTTGGGTTGAAAACAAAAAAACTTTTTCATACCATTTTAGTATCTACTGACTCTAAAGTAGATGCACTTTCTGCAAGATTGTTATCTTTATGGTCAAAAAGACTGTTCCAGACTTTTTAATAAAAATTCTTAATTTGACTCTTTCACCATACCAAGGATAGGGTGGTTGGAATAGGAGGCCCTTAACCATTGGCCCTTGCTTATCAGGGGGGCTGGTATGAAATATCGGCCCTTAAGCATCGGCACATTTTTATAACTCCATAACAGCCTTTGCTGTTGTGGTGAAATCTTATGACTTTTTCCAGAAATTTATTGGCACGACTTACAGTAAAAGATATTTATCCAGAAAATCATAGAATGCGTATTTACGAGGTCATTCTTCCTTACAACATATGGTTACGTTATCATTTTCCCAGATTTTGACTTTTAATTTGACGTGATTTGGGCATCTGCTTTTCAATTTGTAGAAGAAATTCAACCATGAAATGTATAGAGTGGCTTTTAATTACCATCTTTTAACCAATAGTTTATGTTCGGCAGTAAGTAGTTTTTTGAAGACGAGGCATTTGAACAAAAACCCTGAAAAAGTCCAAAATGTTTTACACGTTTGTGTCATAATAATCATGCAATTGATAAACGCGATGATCCTGATCACCAGAGGGGGTTCTAGGGTATGGCGAACAGGGCGGTAGCCCAGGGCCCCGCGCTCAAGAGGGGCCCCCACGCTCAAACTATACTCTGAGATGTATACACACGCTGCACTGCATATAAGAATTATTACACATGATAGGCACTGTGAAACCCCCATATTATGTGAGCTAAATTGGGTGAGATATTGACAAATATACATCTTCTGAATGCCAACGATACTTCAAGAGGTCAGCTATCTGATGTTTAAAATTATAACCTCATGGGAACGCGGTGTACTTCATTTATTTCATTTGCTTCGATGCTAGTCTCCTTAATAAAAGCTGACTTACCAAAATAGGAATGCAAAGGACTCAAGGAAACGATACAAAAGTAAGACGTCTGTTAAACCTAATGATGTAGGGAGCAAAAGAAAAATCACGTGGGTGTTCAATATCCAAATAAAGCCAATCGCAGTGCAAAGAAATGAGGAAATGATCACAATGCAGTTGCTGTGTCACAGAAAAGTAATACCAGTTGATCCTGCACTAACCTCGCCCAAGGCATCGTATCTCTTCTGATTGTAGACTCGGTCATTTTCTTTTACATGAAACACGAAGGGTTCCCCAGTTTCAATATGACGTAATCGTTCGTCTATTTGAAGGCATAAATAGATATTGAAAATCTCATTGAAAAAAAACTGTAAAAATGTTAAATTTAAGTTTGAACAACAAAATCCTAAGTTCATTTGCACTAAAATTGGCAATGGCACATGATATAAAGAATATTACTAAAGACGCTTTGTGTTCCTTATAACAATACCCCATAAATACGCATCTGTTTTAACTACTGTGGCAAGTGGAGCTCCTATTCACAGAGCGTTATTGGAGAAGTAACGAAACACTGAGAAGCAGAAAGCTGCTACTAGGATCGGATTTGCATTGATAACATCCATTATCAAACCAAGGAAGACACAAGTTACTATGGACGACTAGCAAGTACAATATGGTAGGGTTCAATTCAAGTAAGCCAAAACTTTCAAATACCTTTGACTTCATCAAAACACGAGATTATTATAATATTATTATTTTGTTATTTATATAACGTGCTAAAAGACTATTAAAAAGAGACTTATCAGTAACATGTCACATTAATACGCAATTAAGCCCAACTCTACAATTATAGTACATAGGAAGAGTAACCAATTAAACGTACGTTCATCAAAATGATAGCCGAAGCCTTCAATTGTCGTCGGGAAACCTTTGTTGGTCTTGCCCTCTTCTTTATCAACCTTCCGTCTTTTGTCGGGATTTTCACTTGCCTTAAGACCTGAAGGAAATGAAAGCGTTTTATGCGCAACTTAAAAGTCACGAAACCAAGAAAATTTTACTTTCTTTAGATTTTACGAAGGCAAAATAAGATTTAACGTTCAAATCATCACCAGGCAACACACGCCATTACACGTGCACCTCCCCAAATACGTGCAAAATACGGTGCGAGAGAAAAATTACTCAAGCCGACACCAATTTAAATGGTGCAATTGCTGGAACTCAGAAGTTTCCGGCACTCATCTTAACTGCCACTTAGTTAAACTTTATCTGTAACCTGAATTCGTTGTGGAACATCTACTATTTGTTATTCTTTCTTTTCCCTTGTGAACGATCTATGATATATCTTGCCGTTTTTAGTGCTGAGCTTCAGTAGCTTTATTTTTGTCACTGACGCCTACCTCGCTCTTGATCACTACACTGGTGACATTTTAAGGAAAATATTTCATATATTCATATGTACATAAACCACAGATAAAGGCAATGAGAGACAAACCTTCAAATTTGAATTAAGATACTACACATACTACGAACATCAAACGTGCAACAACTTCATGGTATGAGCACAATGCACGTGGAATGGAAGTTGCATGCGCCATATCTTCTCTCGTGACCCAAGGATTCTCAATAGAGGCTGCATTTATAGTGTCTACCTGATTGCGTTTACCAGATGGTGTGTGCCAGATGGTATGTACCAGATGGTGTGTATTAGATGGCGTGTGCCAGATGGCTTGTACCAGATGGTGTGTCCCAGATGGCGTGTACGTTTGGTGGTTTTTCTGTTTATTTAGGGTAGTTTCAATGTCGGGCCCACTGCCCATCAGGGGTCTTTGATTGAGAGAGGAATAGGGTGGGGTACCGCAAAGAATTTATTTCACAATTAATGGTCCTTTTCAAGGTTAACTGTAACCTATTTCATATGTACAGTGCACCCTTGATAATTCGAACACCACTAAGGAGCGCCTAAAGCTCTCATAAGCGTGAATAACAATTTCAATTTTTGTTTCCCGCATCAACTTGATTTTCGCTTCCAACAAGTAGCCATTTAGTATTTAAATAAGAAGTTAGACAAAATTAACTCATTAGGAACGTTATACGCTGCCCATATTATCTTTGAATTTATCTGATACACAGCAGTAAAAGATCTAAGGTGGACATTTATGAAACGTTTTAAGCTTATAAGCAATTGACAAAAGCATCCACGAATGAAATAGGGGCACATTTGTATTGTCCATGATAACATAGGTGGAACCCAAAATGTGTATGGAAAAGTAGGACACTTTTACTTTCCTCACAGGTATGATTTTATTGTGGTCTGCTTGGTGTTCGAATGGTCGAAGGTGTAATCATCGAGGTTCCGGTGAACTAAGGATGCACTATTAAGATATATTAGTTTTGAAAAGAACACTAGAGAAATAGAAAATATGTCACTACTGGGGATCGAACCCGTGACCCACGCTTTCGCGGCGTGCGCTCTAACAACTGAGCGCATTAAGATATATCTACTACTTTTATGATTTTGTTCTGATTTTGATCAGATAAAGTACGATTATGTTGTCATGGAAAAGCCAGGTGTGTCAGGTTATTGCATATGAGCAATTGACCGACAAGTTATTGTATATTCTGTTTTTTTAGGTCGCAAGTGCTTGTCGTCACAGTTCTTATGCAAAAGGGCAAATCGATGCATTCGTGGATATTGGCGATGTGATGGAGCTGATGACTGTGGTGATGGCTCCGACGAAGAATGGTGCGCAAGTGGACCAAGTAAGTTGAATGATAAGCGGCGAAGAAGTTTTCAGTGAAAAAGTAAAAGATGACTTCATGATGTTGAAGTCACGGTTATCAACATGCATTTCTTGCGTCATGCAGGCATATTGAATTTACAGTATCATTTTCAGTTTCATTTATCTAATGTAAAAGAAGTGTGTCACCTAGCGCTAAGAATATAAATATTTTAAATTCCGTTTTAAAATTGCATTCACATGGCGTCAACTAAGACCCCACCAAATGGTAATACATACGGTAAGTCTTAAAGTAATTACTACATTTTTATTAGTTGCTATACTAAAACCCGTAAAGGCTCATGCCCACTGAAGGCGATACACTCGTTCGCTTTGTTGTATCCCTTTGAGATAGAACTGGTTTCAGTGAACGCGAAAACCTGAAGTTCTATTGCTTTGAAACAAGTTTCATTTTGGAACGAAGTATTCTATTCCAAGACGCAATAGGAATCAAAACAACGTTGTCATTCTATTTTCCCTATATTTAGGTTTCGTTGTTATGATCATAAAGATTCCTTGATTCACCGATAATTCATGAGTCTCAAGGAGAAGGGGTACAGTAGGTACATCACATCCATGACCCCTTTCAGCTTTATCCAAATTGAAATTGATTGAGAAAGACATTGTCTCACATTCACAGCAAGATATGCATATCGACACGAAATACCCCCGGTCACGAAGCTGGCCCTCTAAGAGAGGGGCGGCGATTGGGATTTCCAAAATATGAAAGAGGGGGCGGTCATGATATACTGCAGTGAAAAATATATATGCCGATCAGAATGTGGCGCCGGCTCACCTTCGTGACTGAAGACCCCTTTCCACACAATGACCGAAGAAACCTTGTTATCCTAGTAAAACCTTGTATTGTTTTCGAATCCGGGCTGCTAGAACAACCAAATTGCCTCGGAGAGCATACATTACTCTAGAATTGCCACAGAAAGGAGGCAGTATAATACTTCATGCTGTCATGGAAACTACGAAAAGTAACATGCAAGGAGTTACTATCATTGCACATCGGATGTCTGTGCCATTTGTATTGGGTTTGCGCACATTGATGCTCTCCAGTTTTGTGCCTTCAAATGCCTGGCAGTTTGTTGAAGTAATTATCAATACGTATTCTTCTGCAGGACATAGATATACCTTGTAACAGTAACTTAAAGCTGCCTCTTCTTGATGTTAGAACTTTAAAAAGGCAACTTTGTAGGCAATGTGCGCGAGTGGCTGCTTCATAGCACAAGGTTTTGAGTAGTTCAATTCCCAGCTGTTCTATAGTGTCATTAACCAACATACGAACTCTGTGTGCTTCACCGTACCAAGGTGTAAAATTGGAACATGGCTATCATAGCAAGAAACGCACAAGCACCATGTATGCGGCTACTTTGCGTCTACATTCTCCAATGAGTTGGTCAGAAGATAACAGATATGCGGGTTACATAGCAATTGTAACATGCCGTTGAATGTACCTGGCACAGAAATAGCACTATATAAATGCAATGAACATGACAGTAGGTAACTGCAAGTGATGAGATCGTTGTCAGCATTTGCCCATTCTTCTATAATTGCTTGCGTACTACCTTATAAATGTACCCTTAATAGCTTCGTCCTTACATTTACTCCACAATACCGTATATTTCCTCTTATTAGCGCCTCCCCTCTAATAAGCGCGGCACCAAGAAAAAGTGGCGCTAATTAGAAAACGGGGAAAAACATACAGAAGGGTAATTACACAATAAAATACTTGTTTGAAGCATAAAGTCATGAATTCTGTTTAGTTCACTGATTCTGTTCATATAGTTTTTTGAGCTTCAAATAAAATTTATTCTTATTCATTTTAAATTTTTCGTAAGCAACGCCCTCTTATTAGCGCCGCTCATAATGATCGCCGCACATTGTAAGTGAATCTTAAAATAAGCGCCCAGGGCGCTAATAAATACGGCGAAATACGGTAATGGTACTTTGTGATTACACGTTACTTGACTCCTGCCAGCCTTAAAGATCAATTTATGCTCCTTCTTCTTTTTTTAGGATGCGAATGACAGCCTTGCCAACTTTCTCAAGGTAACGTTTGTGCTCCAAGGCTTTTTAATGTATATAACAAAATAAGGTACCATTTGCTATAATGTTGCTTTACCCTGTGACGCTTTGGTTCCTAAGTGTCATTTCTTGTAGAGTTGTGGATTAAGATACTTCTTATATATTACTAATTTTATGTAGAGTAGTGTCTTCGTGGCTTGAATTGTTCTGGAAACAGGTTCAATTTTGCGGAAGTGGGTGAATTTTTTCTTGAAACCATGTAAGACTGCGCGCTTCACAATAAATACCGAAATAGAAGAAATTCTGTTGCAATCCGAAGTTACTGACTACTTGCAATAATTTTTATCTGGTGTTCTGATGTGCTTATCGTTAAATTTTTGTATGATTTATCATTGTAGAGATGCTTTACGCATATGGACAGAGGATTCGTCTTTCAAATGATCAATTACGTGAAAGATCAATTCAGATCTCCAGATCCTCAGGTTAGTCATTGTATTGGTATCTTTAAAACGTTTAAAACGTTGACGGCGGTGCAAACCTGTCGAATTGCATTGAACAACATGTACGTTTCCTTCAATTTAGTTGTGATGTAATAACAATAACATTGCAACAAGAATAGATGGTATAATCTCTCAGCTCCATACACATAAGCTGATGTTTCAGTGTTCTCACAATGGGTGCCTCTGTCGTCGCCCGCCCCAGCGACGTCCCGCGGCCGGCATCCTCCGTCGGCGCGGGGGGCTAAAAAGCTGGATGAAACCATGCCTTAGGTCTTGTATTTAGTTCTACTTGGGCAATGAATATTACATTAGCAAGTATGGAATTTGCAGTTGTGAGGAACAACGTTTATGTGACGATATTCTCATACGTTTCTTAAATCATCATGCAACGTATACATTTTGATATATATACTTAAATTTAAATTAGTTAGATTTGATAAATGTTACGTAAATGTTAAAATCAGATATAATTAAATCACCATAGCGAAAATGTATTTTAAAATTGGAGTGTTGTAATGTAACGAAATAATAACTTTAAAGTAGGACCACAAATCGTGAACCTTCCTGAGGGGTTTCCCCGTTAGAAATGTACTCTATGATATACAGAACGTGGTGAGAGGGATAAGAATGGAGATGCATTGTTTAAGGGTTAGACTACATAGCCGTATTTATCTGAAATGGTGACACAAACGTAGTTTGTTTCCAGCTCTCTCAGTTTGTTAAGAATTCAACAGCTAAACTTCCCGTAGTCCAGTGGTGTCCTCACTGATCTTTCACTTTAATACAAGTAAAGTTGCTAACTGTAATCTGAATATTGAACCGAATTAAACATGGTCATGACCGCTCATGGTGTTCAATTTGCCAACTGTTGTTTCTTTGTGAATCGACAAGGTATTTAAAGATATCAAAGTACATTTCAAACGATACATTTCTTCGGTCAGTGTTTTTCCTGAAAAAACAAAAGTCCCAATGCATTGTGTCCGAACTTTTAAACGTAAAGGAATAATTTCTATTCTCAGGAGAAAATGTCCAAAATCAAGAGTCTGTCACAAATTTTTCAATATCGAATATTATTATTTTCCAACTTTCTATTTTCGAAGCTATTCTCGTGTCCCTCATTTTAGGGAGTGGGGATAAATTTCATGTTCTGGAAAATTTCACTACCCATTTCATTTTATTAAGGTCCCTTAATAATGAAATTTTGCGAGGTGCATGCCTCTTCCTTACTGAGCCCCGTATTATCGGGTCTGCAAGGTAAGAAAAGAAACAACGTTTAAAAGGAATGGAACTTTACTGCTCATTAGTACTGAAACAATCATAACAGCTGCCTTCCTCTTTGTCAACTACAGGAGTTGTTTGCTTTTTACAATAAATTTTCCCTTTCACCTACGCGCCATTTATTATGACCCCGCCCTTTTATTGCATTGTAGTGGAAGCATCAACCCCTCCCTACTATTACATTCCCCCTACCTTTAGGCAGTCGAAAGTAGCAGTTCACTTACCAGTTGTTCCAAATGCACTGTAATACCTACTTTCTTCATTTTCCTCTTTTTTTAGGTACTCTCGTTACTTGTATTGCAGTGCCGAAATCAGTTTTGGTGTATATTGTGTACACCGTAATGAGCATTGATCACTTGAATTAACCATAAAATATTTCATTTCAATAATTCCTGTGACTCTTAAACTTTAGGCAACTACTAGTTTTGCATATTTATTGTTCGATAGCATTTTTTTGTTGAAAAGTAGTTCCCAATCATTCATTTTCATTACTTTCGCTAATACTAAACTAGCATATCGAGTATGAATTCCATGAACTATTCTATAAGGGTAACCCATATAATGTTGCAAAAGAGTGCAATTTTTTGGCCCCACTGCTTATCAGGTGGCCGCAATGAGAGATTGCAATTCTTTTGGTACACGTTCCAGCAGGTCATCCTGCAAATGTTCCGTTATTCATTCTGGTATTTTTTTGCCAGCTGTGTCGTGCTCGTACCGTTATGCTCACTTGGCTTTGCAAAGAGAACGCAACGACATGCTCAGCACAGTATTTTCCACAAGATGCTCATAATACTCATACTTGTTTTGTGTTAATAGCAACTAAAGAGATCTCTGTTTACCAATTACACTGGTACATTCACTTGATCTATCAAAGATCTTTGTCATATCTCGAGTGCTACCTCTTATAGTCTATCAATTTTTGCAATGGTATTAAAGGAAGGTTGAGTTAAGAATGACGTCACTGTCTCTTAACCAACGTTGTTATAGCCTAAGTAGCGTCTATGGTTTAATTACGTATATTAGTTTTGACAGATTGAAACCAGCATTTATCGAGCTAACTGATCTTGTGGACAATACAGGTATTCCAGCTCTGTATAACCTAACGAGACTTTTCATTTTAGTAGAGAATTGTCCCTGATACTGTTAAAGTTCGTACAGTTCTGTTTAATAGTTTTGCAAGGTTTTGCAAGGTTGCACTTGTTTTATGTAAACCTAAATAATATACCACAGGTTATTTAGAACACCTAATCCCTTGCAAAGATTGACAGACTGTCACTAAACGTGTAGGCAAAATAATGCCAGTCATCTTAATCTGTTGAACCCCGTATAGTTGAATTCTTAGGAATTATAAGAAAACGTACCTTGAATGACTTTTGCCAGCACCAAAGGTGAAACAAGCAACAAAACAATTAAGATCTTCATGACTAAAACACAAATGAGAGAATAAAATAGTTGATATGCTATTGAAATTAGTTCTATCCAATGTGCAACACAGAGATTACATGAACTGTGAAATTCCACTAGTTAAATGAAGATGGATTATTTTATAAATATGTGTTTGTAGATTTTTATATATGTAACATATATACGTATATACTGCTAAACAGATTCAAAAGCTAAAATCATACATACCAAAAATACATAAAAAGTTTAGCTGTCGAGAGTTTTCGGAAACATAGTTTCCAATCATCTGGCACTGTTCAGTTGAAATCATGGTCCTCGCATACAAAATAATACCTATTCACAATTTTAAAAATATTGTCAAAATAAAATTCATGTTAACTAAAAGAACAACATTCCTTAATGGCAAGCCTGTGAAGAAATATTGGCATAAAGATATTTAATTTCTCAAAATAGTAGTAACTTCGAGACAGAAACTTAGAGTAGCTTTGTGCTTGCCTAGTAACTCGTCAACATTTCTCTTTAAGATGATATACCGATAATAATTACAGCTTCTCAAATCTTCTACATGTAAGCAGGTGACAGTAAACTGTCAGAATTATAAATCGATCGCTGTATCATTTTGACTTAATACTGTTTTTAAAGCAAGGCTTTTTAATTCGCCGTTTTTTGGTAAAAGGTTCGTAGTTCGTTTTTACTCGTGACCATGCGAGTGTACCTTTTACAAAGGTAAAGGTCACGATTAGGTGCGAAACTGTTGTGTACGTTAATTCATAAGTGACGATTTTCTAAGTTACGATTCCAGTTAGTCTCCTTGACCATATATGGAGCAAAATTGGCAACTGTATACGTTCAGTATACGGGAATACGCATTTGTCAGCTACCAACCTGTTCGTAATTGGTTCAAACTTAGGTACTCGCAGTTGGTAAGCTTGCCATTTTCTATTTACGGTCAAGTAGGAATACGTACCTTTATTCACCACTTTCATATTTAAGCTGTCGCACGTCTATTGCGTTTTACTTATCACTGTCATTAGGACCAGATAAGTCCGTTCCGCAAGTTGCAGATCATCCAATGTTAAGTCGTATTCATGTTTATACTCTGTTGGTAAACGTATTTTACTAGTTTGTCTCGTAACTTCCTTGTTGCTGTTAGGCACGACAAGTTGCAATGTAAAGTTCATAACCGACGTATTTCGAGGCCCGAGAAAATTTGAACGTCGAATTATAAATTTAAAAAGTTTAAGTTTTATTGTGTGAGTGTCAAGAACCTCTGTTTAATTGAACGCAACTTGGATATTGGGTAATGGGGTATTAGGTTTGCTTATTCATTATGCTAGGTGTTGAAGAATTCTACGATGATCATAATGATTCTGATTCCATTGCAGAGTTTTGCTTTTGCGAAAGTTAAATGAAAAAAAAAAAGAAATCTCTGGTTATTCCACAGGCCCTCTTTGACAATTTTTACAAATTGTATTCGTAGTCTAATAATTGTATTTTAAATGAACACTAGTTGAATATTTGGTGTTAAGTTGTTAGACATGGCGAGTTTAACAGCATTCTTTCTGTCTGCTGGTACAAAAGACAATGATCCGGATACTATGGCATTGATGGAATCTCCGAGAGTTTGGCTCGCCAGTGCTAAATAGTTTTGATCAATGTAAAACAGGAATGTCTGACTTGATGAAAGTCACTCTTACTCCTTAAAAGTTTGAGGACATATTTTATGTTGAGTAGTGTAAAAAGACTGCACGTTTTTTTCATAAGCAACTCCATTTTCGGGGTCTGGCCTTGCGTTGCTTAGCAATTTTCAAAAATCAGGCCTGGAGTTGCTTAAGTAGTTGCTTAGGTATCACTAGAGGTTATCGTCAAATTTCGTTGTGCTGTCGGTTGACAAAATGCAGCCCCTGGCAGGTGTGTATTAAACACCTTCATGCCACTTACTGTGATCTAAGGAGGGTGGAATGCCGTTTTTTTAGGCGCTTTAAATATTGTCCCTCCAGAATTTGAGGTCTCGAGTTGCTTAACTTGTTGCTTAGATTTTGGACCAAATCGAGGCCTCACACCTAAGCAACTGAGTTGCTCTTTTAAAAAAAACCAACGTGTAGGCGATTGAAACAGAGGAAAGAGTTCCGCTACCGTTATTTAAAAGATACCCCCTCTAAATCCTCACTATTCCTTCATAAAGATCAAAAGTTATATATGCTATGATCACAAATGGCCCTTGTCTTGCTTTAACGGGACCTTTTTTACGGAGGAAATCTAGTTTATTATGTGAATGTTCCCGTTTTACTTAGCAAATTTTTCGCGGTAAGTTTCCATCCAGAACAAAAGAATTTCTTGTGCAATGAGTTACGTTTTCCAGCAGCTCTGTGGTGAATAGCCAATCAGGTAAAAGATCGTGGCAGTAGAATGGAAGGCACAATAGAAGCTGATGTGGATTTGACAACTCCCCGAAAAAAATTTCGGAGACGTAGATAAACGGTTATGCTCGACTTTAAACACCAAGGCAAGAAACACTCATATAACTCATCATATCACTCTCAATTATGGCTTTTACCTACAACTATGACCAGTTTTCAAACCAGTTTCCTCTTAATCATTTGCAAAACCAGTCATTAATGAAAGCAATATAACCTAGTCCCATTATATCTGAGGAAAAAGTACAACCACCACGAAGTAGCGAGTGTACAAGCGGGTTTTTTTGGAAGAAATTTAGCCCAATTAACAGGGATTGTAAAAATTCGTATCTGCAACTTACATTTCTTAAACAAATGTGTGATTGTATAGGGAAACGCTGAGGCTTTTCCCATATATGTACGGTCCCCATATATGTACGGTAACAATAAATGTACGGTAAGAATAAATGTACGGTCCCCATATATGTATGGTCCCAATATATGTACGGTAACAATAAATGTACGGTAACAATAAATGTACGGTAACAATAAATGTACGGTCTCCATATATGTACGGTCCCAATATATGTACGGTAACAATATATGTACGGTAACAATAAATGTACGGTCCCATTATATACGATCCCCATATATGTACCGACTACCTGAGGCTTCAGGGAATTACGCTGGGCTTTGTGGAATTACCTTCGGGTAATTTGTTATGAATATCGGCCCAGGTGAGAGGCGTCGATCACTGGTAGCTAACACTGGTTACTAAATTCAAACAACATAGAGACAATGATAGGCTTAGCCTTTGAATTATTTGAAGAGCATCACAGCAATCATATCATTATCGTGTTACGACTTGGCATACGTCTCATTGATGCTAATTACTCTTTACTCTCGAGTGCCAAATAATCGTACCCCATCCACTTATTAATCTTTTGAGATTTATACCCCCCACTCCTTATTAGGACCCCCCCGTTTATTGATTTCAAGGAATTTTCCCAGTACTCAAAATGTAAATTTTGTCTGAAAACACCTGAATAACTTCCCATGCAACATTTGACCCTGAAACAGTTGCTAATTAGTCAATTGGTACGATTTCTGTCCTCATGTGTGTCATCCATATCTAAAACTTTCACAAAATTGAGACTGGATTTCAGACCTCCCCGTTTATTTGGGCCTCCCGGTATATTAACTTTAGACGTTAGTGATACCCCCTGTTTATTCAGACCTCCCGTTTATTCGGCACTCCAGAGTAAACATACTATAGAACCTGGAGTATATTGTGATCATTATCCACGTCCCAAATTAGTACTGAGTCACTGAAGTCGTTGGCGGTGACTTCGATGGAATAAGGCAATCTCGTTTGACGAAGTGCCTAATCAAACCTCTCTTTGTTTAAGTTATGATGATATCCCAAGGTTTCTCCGATTTAGTACTGTAGACTCACGTTCCTTTCGTCACTTTTATTTTTTCCAGTAGATGTTTCCCGGAAGGAATATTATTTCTGATAGGACTGGTTATAGCAACATTTACAACTTCTAAATTTTTCCAAAAACGCAAGAACACATTTTGGGGCCTGTAGGGTATAATATGAAGTTAACTTATCATTAGTCTTTATGTGCATTGCCTATTCTTCTTAACAATTCATATTAAATTTCACAAATTTATTAATAGGTTTGTACTAGATCTTTATAGCATCGTGATTTGTCTGGTAAAAATGTATCCTACTATATCAAAATATGACATTGAATTAATGATACCATCACCAGTAAAATTATGATTGTAATATTAGTTTATATCAAATGTATTGTTTATATCAAATTAAGTAAATTAGTAACATCTATAGAAAAGTCCTTTTACTGACATGGCATAGTCACAGAAAAGGGAACCCAAATACTTTAAAGGTGTACTTGAAATAAACTTTATCCATTAGAAGAACGCTGTCATAAAATGAAACCTACCAAAAAATTTAAGTAATTTGATATTGGCTTCGACATTTTGGTAGTGGAGTTCACAGCTTAGTTCAATTAAGGAATCTTTGCCATCGATCACAATTTTAAGCTCCACCTTTGCTAAAGTTAATCGTTTAGGTATTAATGTGAATGATCCTTCGACAGCAGCAGTGAATTCGCATAGCCAACCAAGTTCTTTCTTCTCAATTCTTCCTCCAAAAGAAAAGGACGCAGTCTTTCCTATCTGTAAATACAAAAAAGTATAGTTCGGTTCACAAACGTTCTGAAAAAAGCATTACTTAGCATTTATGTGAACTTTGATTTATCTTCTTAGGTATCTGTGTGCAGTAAAAGCCGTAAGTTACCGATTAAGCGCCAAGGACTCAAATAAGCGCCTATGTTCAAGTAAGTGCCCAGTTTGGGAAAAATATTTCCTACAAGCGCCATGGTCTGAATAAGCGCCCAGGTCCAAATAATCGCCTAGGTCTGGACAGCGAAGACGTGGATGCAGCAGCTCCAGAGTTTACGCTTTTAGATGATGATACAGAGGACGATGAAGCAAACTCAGGTATAAATTAAACACGAATTTACTCATAAGAAACGTTTCGAAACGTCGGTACGAGATTCTCCCAAACATTATCAATATTTCCAATACATTCTGTTTTTGGCACTGAAGAATTTTTACTATCTTGTGGTCATGAACTTTACATATCCCGTAGCAACATCAAGGGAGAGGAAATTTTCAATGAATTTTCAATTCTTGAGACTAACAAAATATACACCGGTATTGAATCAGCCACTTACCTCTATAAAAGATCTATGAAGTGATTTGGCAAACTTGTATTTTATAGTACGTCTTACGAATCTCGCAATGTGCACAGAAAACGTTTGCAGGCCACGAAAACACTTCTCGTAACAAATTAATATTGTTTTTACCAAACCCGATGAATGGTAGGAATGGTTATTTTGAACAAAAATAGTTAAATTGCGTTTTCGCCATACACCGGACACAGCAATCGTATCGAGTGAGGTATGAAGCATATGAACCTATGAAGTGCCCAGTGAATTTGCGGCTGCCGTGGATAGGAACTGTTTCTTTAAATTTTGAAAAAGTATAACAATAGTCTTTAACAAATGTTGGCTCACGGTAAAATTTGCGCCTGGTTTGTTCCACCAAGACGTTCTCCCTGTCATGTAAGACTTTTTTTCGTAAATACTATGGTGACAATGACACAGACAAACTGTAGGGAGAACGCCAAGAAGGAAACTACAATTATGACAACGTTCGTCTTTTCTTTAAGACTTCGTCAGGTCCTTGTACATAACATGAATGAACTCTGGCACAAACATACAAAAAAATATCATTTTTTGAGATTTTTTGTATGTTTGTGCCAGAGTTTATTCACGTTATAACCTCCAATGCACAAGGACCTGACGAAGTCTTAAAGAAAAGACGAACGTTGTCATAATTATAGTTTCCTTCCTGGCGTTCTCCCTATAGACATTTTTTCGTTTACATATTCATTTGACTCTGTGCAAGCAATATATAGGTCGTACGTCGCAGGAAAGAATCGAGCATCGGCTTTTATAGTTTCAAAAATTTAACGAGTCGTCTAAACAAAGGTCGACAGATCCCAAAAGAAACTCGGCTATAGAGCAGCATTCGCTTGAAACCTAATATGTGCCGACAACTACCAGGAGGATTCGTTTAGGGTATTTGCAAAAGCACTATTTCTATTTTCATCTTGCCGCTGTACAAGCTGCATTCATTAACAATAGCCCGGTACTCTGTCGACAAAAGGGAATTTGTATACCACTTACACTTTTTTCAATAACACGTCTACGTTGCATTCTACGGCTTGTTTCTGTCTTATCGTTTCCTATAAATTCTTCGCTAAAAGCTTTCTTACTTCTCTCTATTACGATTACTGTGACCAGTGTATGACAAAAATATGTAGCGAAATAAACACTTAACTTAACGCAGTATTCAAATGTTGTATAACTAACAAAATTTTTAAAACTGATTATATTACGCGACTTTCACTATAACTAAACCAAGCAATTCTTTACAAGCAACATTTGCAATAGAATTTCGAACGACTTCGAATACATGGGTTAATTTAAGCATATAAGAAACACCTCCTCGTCCTATTTCGCCCATGACGGGCTTCTTAAAATAGGAGTTTAGCATAACATGCGTCCAAACGATCCAAACAACTTACTTTGTTAGGGTCTACGAATCAGACAGCGAAAAGCCGTCCACGCTCTCACAGTGGTTAAGTGTGCGCCGAGGCTACATTAATCAAGAGTCGCTAAGAGTCGCATTTGACTGTACCAGAGTGGAATTGTTCAGTACATTGTCACCTTCAAGCAAGTCACACTCGAAAGCTATCATCTTTTTATGTGCTGCTCCTTTAGGTTTTTCTGTTTATTTAGGGTAGTTTCAATGTCGGGCCCACTGCTCATCAGGGGTCTTTGACTGAGAGATTGCCACTGCTTATTATTGGATTGCAAGGAGAAATTTCGGAACAGGATGATCACAGCAGTCGTATGGAGTGAAATGAGAAAGCCTTTTGAATACCACGGGTGACAGAAAAGGTGTTGCACTCGTGACTGTTATTTTTTAGGACGTGTTTGGGTCTTCTTGTTACCTATATATTCATCGTAAAAGGTTTTTCACTTCACTCAGTACGATTGCTATGACCAGTGTATGGCGAAAAAGTTTAGCAAGAATGAATCTGTTACTCAACGCAATATTCAAATTTTCCACCACTAACAAACTTTTTAAATATAGCGTTATCGTTCCTATTAGGTAATAGTGAGCCCCAGTACTCCAGCTACCCCTCGTGACTATGGCAGTCAATCAATAGAGTACTAAAGTGATAACGTCACAAAAACCGTTTTTCGTGGAATCCTTATAATAACTGCATCACAGTGTTACCCTGCCACTAAATGCCCTAATATAAAATATTGAGTTCAAATCTTATATCAACCTCTAGAAACGGCTGTTTGAACTTGCAAATGTCCGCGAGGAAACACTGTTAGTTTTACTCAGCTAGTAAAGTTATGAACTGGGTTCAAATAACAAGGTTTTGATAGGCACGATTCAAACTTTGAAAGGGTTTTATCTCGACGATTATTCAAGAAATCGCTCTCGAATATGGACTGATTATTTCTATCAAGAAGAGGAATCCAACGAGTGGAGAAAGTCATAAACTTCTGATTTTCATTAAATTGTGACGTCACGCTTAAGTACTCAATTCCCGCTTGATTTTCTTGAGAGACTGGATTTGATGTCCTTGTAGTGTATTCTTACAGAACTTATGATCTGTTACTATTTCGTTATTTCTTTGTTATTGGAGATTTCTACCTAAACTAGTTTCTTCTGTTCTTCTTTTGTAAAGAACGCAACAGTTCGCAGAACAGATGCAGCGGACCAATCCTGAGCTTGTCAATCAACTAAAGAACCAGTTTGGACAAGGTACACAAAAGGGGCCGGACGATAATCCCCCAGGAGTGTAGTTTCACCAGTCGATGCTTTAAACGTGATAGGCATCTGAAGCATTGTGTCGTGGTTGTAAGAACTCTGTTCGGTATTAAAAGGGAAAAAAAGAAGCTAAGGGTGAGTGTGGAGACATGATATCAGCTTCAGACAATTTTCTAGCAGTCTGTTGGCTGTGTCTGCAATTCATATATATACCTTTAATTTGTCAAATAGGAAACAACAGCCCTAAGTTGCCATCGTTTTCACTTAAAATTTAGGTTATCGTTTTCCTTAACTGAGGACCAAGCTCCCAAGCAAATGGAACGCCCATTTAGGATGGAATCAGTACACCGTTGCAAATTCTAAGGGATATCATTCTCTATTGTTTGTTTCATATTGTCAACATGGTAACTGCAATTTTACTAGAATATATAGCTTTTATATTTACGAATTTACGAAGTGTAGTACGGAACTGCATTGAAACCACTAATTGCGGTTTCATACTATAGTTGGATAGGTGGTGACGACCTATTTCACAGTAGTTAAGGGTTTCACGCAACCGATGAGAGGGGAACGTGTGTTGGATACGTTGTACCTCCTTGTCACCCGGAATATGCCTACAAATTACGGACACTAGTAATGGTGGTTGCCTTGAGCTCGATTACGCAATTTATTAAGCAACTATTAGTTGCGGTTACACTGCCACTTTTCACGGCAGCGAAACAGCGGGTTTTGATCAGGGAAACGATTTTTTGTGTGTGACCGCAAATGCCTCTTCAGATCTGACGATGACCAGATACTCGTGAAGTGCGCGCACAGGCTATATTAATGAAACGTCACTAAACGAAAGAAGGCTGATTTCACTGTACCAGAGCCCATAGATCAATGCCTTGTCATCTTCAACCATGTGTCACTAGACTGGCTAGACAGGTGTCAATCTCTCATATGGCGGTCCTTCACAGTGGGGTCAACGGAACAACGGAGCTCTGTGACAAACACTGGTTACAACAAATTGTCAAAGAAGAGTATGGTGGTATAAGGTTGTATATGGGATAAAATTAAGCAGTCAGAGTAAAAGTGATGCGATTTAATTACATATCAGTGTTAGCAGATTCGTAAGCTTTCAACATACTTTTGTAGGTGAGAGACATGTCTTACCTTCGAACTTCTGTAGGTATGTCTAGCTGATCCAAACGAAGATGCGGTGCTAAATCGTCCAGAGTATTGATGTAATGTATCTTTTTCCCAAATTTCTGACTGTAAAAAAAACGCATGAATGTTACGTAGGTCTTGAATTACGTTAATACGAATTGCTACTTTTCTATCTAGTATAATGTGTTAGGCACGATAATTCAATAAAAGATACTATATCCCATACTCTGAAACCAAGAATATATTTTTAAACAGAAAGATGAGCGACAGAATAGTACATGGTATCACATAATCGTGTTAGGTAACAACTCCTATGGAAATCGGCAGTCAAACCATGCTCTATCCTGAAAAGTAGGGGGTATGTACATCCAAGACTCCTCCTTTAAAAGCCTCTTCGAAGGTGCGATCCTTGGAAAGCATATCGCGGAGGGCAAAACTCTTAGACGGGAACATGGGGCATACGGTACCCTTAAGGGGAACATGAGCCAGTGCACATGAGCTGGAGCAACATTAGGGCAATGAGAACTTAGCAGTCAACCTGGAAAGTGTAGACCATCTCATGCGTAGGACGATGAGAAGTTAGCAGTCAACATGGAAAGCAGTGATCACCACATGCGTAGGACGACCCTGAACTAAGTACGTTAAAGTCTACGTCCTAAACCAGTTATCTTCGTGTTTATTATTACAAAAATTAATAAACGTAAATCTTTGGTACTGATATCCTTGCTACACAGTTTGCAAATGTACATAATATACTACATACCTCAGAAACGGTGAAATACATGAATACACGAACTTGATAAAATTCGTCGAATGAACGATGAGAAGAGCTTTAATATTTTTCTTGAAACTGAAAACGAGAGAAAATGACAAAATTCAATGCACATAACTGCTTCTGATAAGGTTCCTCATCCCTCTCAACTTCCGTTATCCTGTCTCCTCTTAAATTTTCAGACTAGCACCCCCTTGAACACTAACAGCGCAACGGACACAACCCTTCAACTTCTCCATTCCTACGATCAACTGTCGTAAGCTGAAAATACCGATGAAGGGGGGAGTATGCAATGTTTCTGGCTTTTGTGGTCGGCTCTCAACGGCCGATTCTGATAAAGAAACAGATTCCTCCAGCTGTACACAATTAATTCACCATTGCATACCTTGTAAAAGTAAAATGATAACGAAGGAATCACCACAGCAATATCACAACATTTATTCTGCCTGTGCTTCTCTTTGCCTCTTACTTAAGGTCACTAAAAAACTATAATAAAGGGTTGATCCTACCCACCTTGCATAAAAACAACTGAGGTCTACACAAGTTCCCATAATGTAGCTGGTACCATTCGTTACCAGACTTTCTATTTAATATCTGCGTTGCTAAAAAAACTCAACTAAATGCCTTGGTACCTGTCACATGAAACTCTTCGTTTCTCTTCATGTATCCATAAAACATACTTTGTAGTATTTTGCTACGAGAATTGGTTTTAAACGATCAATCTGTCGAGCTGTAGAGATTAGGAAGATGGCTTCATAAAAATCATGGAAAAGTAATCTTCGCCTTCTTAATGTTTACACACGTGTTATTTGGATTGGTGAGTCAATCATTTTGTTGTTATTATGTTTAGCCCTTTACGCTAAAATACGCTAACATAATTTTACCTGCAGCAACATAAGCAATGTAACACAAAAACTTGGAAGCATCTGGGATATTGTTCCTAAAAAGAATGCTGAGGGTGTCTTGTACAACAACAGGGGGAACCCTGAGATTCTAGTGGGGCAGGGGTAGAGAGCAAAATTGTCTAGCATCTGAGCATCCGACAATTACAATACCTTGTCATGCCATTGGGAAAAATACGAATTCAGATCTCATTACAACGGGAAATACTATGGAAAGGATATCTTTGCCATATTAGACACATTTGTGGCTGCACTAGACGCTCCTAGGATAGAAATGCAGTTTTGTAAACTTTCAGTGAAATACAGTGTGTTTTTCAACGATTCTGTTTCTTTCTTAACATGTAGATACAGGTACTGAAGTGCTGTCGATATGTCAACAGAATATTGAAGGCAATTCCCACCTATTTAGGGCTGGTGAGTGTCATATTATTAGATGATTCTAGATCATTCTCTATACTTCCAGAACGTTCCATAACATTCTACAATATTCTAGAACCTTCTAGAACCTTCTAGAATAGTGATCATATTTCATAATTGATTAATCTAGTACATTCTTGTAAATTCTAAAATATTCCGTAACATTCGCTAACCTTCTTTGATATTCCATATTATTTTGTAAACTTCTAGAATGTTCCACAATGAGCATATATAAGCAAAATGACCCTCTACTGTTATTAGATTGTAATACAACAGCCTTACTCAATGTAAACAAGTCACAATGATTAGAAGTCAATAGATTATGCAAAAGGATCAAAAGGAGTTTTACTATTGAACGCAAACTACAACAGTGAGTGCTTACCCTTGGAGAAAAACCTTTTGGCTTGTTATTGAAATATACAGTACTGAATTTCTTACAAGTAGTAAGGCCTGTCTTACCCAGTCTAGATGTCTGTAGGTTTGTAATTTGTAGTGTAATTTTGGTTCAGACCTTAGCACACCGATTCTTCTTCTTATTCGTTATATATACATTTTATTTAATTTTCCTTATTAGTTTCAATTCTTTACTTCAGTTATGTATGCATCATATTTATTATGAGTTGTAGGTACCACACGTTTATGAGGCTTTGAAAACTCGGTTATATTAATAACCCTGCCCTTTTATCATCAAAGAAGACTCTATTGGTTAATAACAATTGACTCAATTGTTTAATAACAATAAACAACGTCACTTCTCCATTCCCAGCCTTGTGCTAACATCATAATTGTATGGTTTCTATTATCATTATCTGACCTCCTACTCTCGCTCTTTAATTCCCCTAAAATTTTTTGTATACCCCAGTTTCCCTTGTCATGTTCCAGGCGTATATATTCACCAATGTCATTTACGTTTTATCAGCTCTATTAGACAAGACATTACATTTATGATAAAACTTTCTCGTTTGAATCTATCAAGTTGCAGGTCGAGGTTCAGTTTAATATTTGTACTGTAAGTGTCCCAGTTCTTTTAAGCCTGTTTCCAAGGGGCCTGTTGCCGAACATACAGTTTATATTACCGCTTAAAGAGTACTTTATGACATGCAGTGATTTCATTTATAGTGAAAAGGCAACAAGTGGTTTATTTTTGTGTATGGTACAACATGTTTAGTGAAGAGTACAAGTTTGTGTGTAGCAGAAAAGTAGTAAAAGTAAGACTGTTCCACGGAATGGGGGAAAGAATAAAGGAACTGTTTGAGTAAAATTTTGTTAACATCGGAGGTCACCTAGCTCAGTTGGTAGAGCGCACGCCGCGAAAGCGTGGGTCACGGGTTCGATCCCGGTTGATGACATGCTTTTCTATTTCTCTACTGTTCTTTTCAAAACTAAATTAAAGTTATAGTACTGACCGATAAATTGTTCTAAGTAATAAAATTGTATCTCTTCGGAGTATTTTACTTATAAGTATAATCCCTTGAGTGCATGGTTCTACTAAAGACATGTAAATTGCAAGGCCCTGCTCCTGCAGCGGAACAACAGCTGTGGAACAACAGCTCCACAGTCCGTTCTTAATGGGCACTGCTTTCATTGCAGCAAGAAATATTCTGATTTAGGGTCGACAGTATCTTTAACGGCTTTCTTTCAAATATCCAAAATACAGTTACTTAGTAGGCATGGATGGGGTAACAGATGCCCTATTAAAACAAAAAAAAATTGGAAAAAATTTTTACAGAGTTAAACAGAAATCCTGTTCTATACGCAGGTCTCGTTAACACCGATGGATGTACCCATTCATCGATTTTAGCTAATACTTCTCACGACTGCATGCGTTACCAAATACTAGTCTAAGTTCTGTACCTTGCACTTGTGTTCATTTTTCTGAACTGCAGTGACATGTGGTTGATAACTCTATAATTTGTTCACTTTCAGTGGTTGTAGTTAATGACCATGGTAATCTCATTTTGATGATAAAATATGAACCCGAAGTACCACTATCGGCACTGCTGAAAGCTGTATGAAGCCATCACTATGAATTGTTAATCTTCTGGAACTGTTCTTTAGGTATTCTTCTAACTTCCTGCCAGTTGTTTAATGTTGCTAGATAGTTAATACAAGTACTCATGTATGAACCAATTACAGGAAGCTATATATTTTAATTGGTTTCTTGTATATTCAATTTACCGTTTGTTATCCTTTCATCATCTCACCGAAACTCTCTTTCCTTTAGATCCAATGGATGAGATTTTTTATTGCATTTTCATTTTTATGATTCCAACTTTACTGAGCACCTAAACCTTCATTTCTAACGATCGATGGAAATTCAACGTCTGAAATTCTACACATCAAAACACAAGCCCTACTTTGATTGGCTACGATACTATTCAAAACAATACCTGTTTATATGATACTGCTTAGGCAAATAAGTATGTTTAGTCTTCTATACTATAATAAACTAAGCGTACTTTTAACTCGTACAACAATAAGTGGGTATAAACGCAGAGAGGGTCATGCACAGCGCAAAGAGAGACCTCAACAAATGATCTATTACTTGCAAATTTGATATCTCTAAGGAACTGAGAAGAAATTTTTATCCGTGCTACAGTAACCGCTGTGTTACTCTGTGGCAGTCAAACATAGACAATAACAAATAAAAAGTGACTGACTGGCACATATGCCAGAATACTGAGAGCATCACAAGGTAGATGGTGGAGAGACACTATCCTAAGCCCATTCCTCTACAGAATGATTACATTACAGATTAAAGAGAAATAGTTACAGAGTCGTTACATTGATCATTCAGTGTTCACCAGCAAGGAAGAACGTGTAAATCGTAGCACACATACGTCAACATAGACCCACTTTGTGATGAAACCAGCGAGGATCCAGCTGACGAATAGAACGAATTAGAGAGGAAAAGGTATGGTAGTTCGTGCAAGCAGCGAGAACTGATGATGATAGTAATAACACAAGCGCCATCGTCATTGGAACGGCATGATTCTACCGACCTACAAAATTAATGAAATGTTCACACTCTTTACAAATTTGAGTCTTATAGAACTTTTAGTTTGAGTCCTTTTTTGAAATTGTGAAGATTGTGGAGCTGACAGTATCACAAGAAAGCAATGATAAATATTAATACGAAGAATGTAAAATGTGATAAATGCATAAATGCAATCAAACTTCTGATATTCATTAAATTGTGACGTCACATCTAATTACTCTATAATAAGATAAAAAGACAGAAAAAGGACGAAGCTTCCAGAATGAACCCCACCTAACATTTCCTACCACATGCTATGGTAATATTTTTAGTGGTAGCTATACAATGATTTTTAGTGTTAGTACCAATAACCTTAATGCATGTGGCAATGGAATGGGACCATTACAAAATATCAAAAATTATCAAGAGCATTCGCACGCCCAATAACAAAAAGTAACTTAATCAAAAGTACACCTTTGTCCGGCTAATGATCTCTTCACTTTCTTTAGTAGAGGTTTCACCTTTACAATTTGTATCTGCAGATTTCTTTCTTATGATATTAGAGCAGGACGACATCAATTTTGAAATCTAGTGTGTCTCAAATACTTCTCCTCTAATACTTGGATGAGGGATTCAGGTATCAAATAAAAAGTACTAACACATAGGCTTACGCAGAGGGGAAATTAGTAAGGGGATTGTTGGTGTGATACTTTTCTGTAGAACACTCCCAGCATTTTGCACCCTCGAGGGTTCCTCAGGATATCTGAATTCCATCCAGATCTTGGGTAATATAAGTAATGGCAAACGTTTCAGTGAATGAGCTATTTATTTAAGGCCTGCTGTTGGTTGTTGCAACTTTGAAGGGCACTCGTAGGTCTTCAACCTTGTAATATACTGGTTTACACAGACCTTCCCTTCCCCACATGTAGGCCGGAAATATAGGTAGCACTCAGACCTCCCTCCAGCATTTCCTTATAAAGCCGTGTAGTATAAGTGCACGAGTACGCCGTAAAATCACGGACGTTGAACATGTAAACAAGGTACCCTTAGAACTACGTGTTGCGACCGCTTACGGTGCAGAAATGGAAGAAACGTGATTGTATGTCTACAAACAAAGAAAATAGGCTGGCATTTACAATTAATCCTTTAAGTCGAGATGAATATGCTAATGCATAATTATCAAAGCTTCAGATAGGTCGCTGTTGAGCTAATGTTGAGTCGATAGCTAGAGTAGTCTCTAGAAAACAAGTCAATAAAGCTCTCAACACACCATAATAAATAGAACTATGAGCATCAATTCCAACTATTTCTGGAAATGTGCCAGAGTGGCAGTACAATGCAGGTCAAAGGAATAAGGAATTATGTTGTTTATCCATTCTTGCTTATACTGTGAAAAACATACGACGAAGGTATTATGTAGAGTTTGCATATATTAATGACATGTGAGCAGGGACAGCACCACCTAATCATGTGAGAAGGTAACAAAATACATCATGTATATTCAATGCAGTGAGAATAATAACATTTTTGTAGGTAAGTGAAGGATGAATAACTTAATTTGGGAAGAATTTGAACTCGTGACACACATCTTATTGATTTGTCAGTTGATTCGACCGT
The DNA here is from genome assembly GCA_010016025.2 of Alatinidae sp. Z8VKAUB7J3. Taxonomy (NCBI): domain Eukaryota; kingdom Metazoa; phylum Cnidaria; class Cubozoa; order Carybdeida; family Alatinidae; species Alatinidae sp. Z8VKAUB7J3. Next base: position 17,921,500 of record JAAAKM020073195.1, read on the forward strand.
CGACCACGAAAAAGAAAGTCTTAACAAACTCCATCAACAAACTATGGTTAAGTCGACAAGAAGGCAACTGCAATTTTGACAACGTTTCGTCTTATTGAAAGACCTGGTCAGTTCTTTATACACATTGGCGTTGGGACCTCAAGTGTACAAAAGCCTGACGAAGTGTTTGATGACGAAACATTGCCAAACTTGTAGTTTCATTCTCGGTATCGCTCTCAAAGTCTTAAAAGACAAGAGAGTTTTTATCGTTCCCCGAAAAATGCTTTCAAAAATCTGCTCAAGTTAAATATTTGCTCTTTGAGTTTCATTGAAGCCATCATAGGTACGTCGTCATTCAAAAAATTTAAAACTGTAACTAATTTTTTTTGTAACAAAACGTTTCTCCTAATAGACAAGGTTTCTTTTATAATTGTAAGGAGTTGCTATGGCAAATTTATGACAATGTGATCCTCACCATTTTCACCCAAAGTGTTTGATTTCTCACTTTCCGTCATACAGGGTTGCTAAATCATATTTTTTTAATCATGTATTTATTCATTTCCGAAGTGTTGGATTGTAAGAATCAAGGTAGTCTTGTGCTAATCAAATGGCTGACCCTTAATTTTTACGGCAGTGGCTGGGCTTAAAATAATTAATATTATTTAGAGGTATGCTATAACATTTTAGACACGTATGACCTCAAACTATTGTATGTGTGAATATACGTAAATGCACCCCGTTGAAACGAGACATCATAGACCTACAAGAAATGTTGCAATCAAAACAAGTGATGGAATAAGCTATAAGAGTGCACAAATAGGTGGTATGACAATATTTCTTGACTGATGTTTTACAGGGTTCTTTTGTAAATTATACAAATAAGATTTCCTGCACACTCATCAGCCTACTTCGTGCAAAGATAAATTCTTTTGTTAAAGAACGACTATAAGCCAGTGCCTTTTCCGCAATAGCGTTTAATATTTGTCACTGTTACTATAAAAGGGCAGATTTTAGCACCTTCCTTTGACGCTTGCTTTAGTTCGAACAAAGCAAAACTCTTGTTGTCCAGTGTGTTTAAACCATCAATTTCCCATTCGGAATTTTCAACGAATTTGTTGGTACCAATGTAGCCCTTGCTTTTCCTGGTGTCAAAATTATAATTTTGGTTGTACAAATTATATTGCTAATACCTTTAATGTATTTTACTCTTCAATCTAGACGATACTGAAGTCAGGAGATCATTTTTTGTGCCATGCATTAGTAGCTTTGAACAATGAGAGGAAGTAGGTCTTTGTTAGATTTGATGCCTAGAAAATGGGCCTTATAGAAAAACGATATGTAATCGTGTCCGTATGGTATATTTGGTGACCAAGGTAATCTTGTTTCAGTCAACTGGAAGGGGATGATGCCCTTTCATCTTTTCATAACTATATACGAAGTATCATTAGGGATATCAGCTTTTTGTTTCCTAACTTCTTGATAACATCGCCACCTTCAACTTTGTAAGACTTTCTGTCTATACAGAAGGTCATTGTTTGTTATTTAAAATCAGGGCTTGACTGTTACAAGTTACTTGGTAATTAAAAACTTATAAAATTAACAGGTTCTAAGGGTTTTCATATACCATGCTGTTGAATGAAGTTACTTAATCTGTCCAAAGCCGAGACGAAAGTAATAACATTTGAGAAATGACCCAAAATAGTTAGCTTAAGAAGAATATCTTTCTCTTTAAATTTATATCTAACAGCTTTTCTTGATGAACAGATCATCGTTCTACGGTAGTCGGGTCCGTTGGGCAAAATATGACCACAACTCAGTTAGATAACATCACAAGAGAGATTGCTGAGACCAGCATATAATGGATCAAGTCTAAATTTTCCAACAACGTTTTTACTGTCTTTCACTTCAATTTATTAAAATTTTAGAAACGGTCAATCGTTTATTTGTCATGGCCATTACCAATTTTACAGCAAAACTCCTTTTCCCCTTTCCCTACCACCAATAAAATCAAGTTGCTTTGCTTCTTTTCTTATTCTCTACTTTTTGAGACATATAGCAAGATTCAGTTTATTCCAACTTCCTTGCAAGATGTTAAAGTTTAAAAGAAACAATGATGTGTCATCTAGATTGATGAAAAATCTTTCCACTCCATAATGCATCCACAAAAACCATCTTGTTATCTACTATACCTGTTCATCGTTCTCGCGCAAGCTCTTAAAGTGACTAAGTCGCCGCTCATTTGCCAGCATGAATTAATCGATAAATTTATTTATTAGTTAGCCTGTTTGGTGGTTTTTCTGTTTATTTAGGGTAGTTTCAATGTTGGGCCCACTGCTCATCAGAGGTCTTTGATTGACAGATTGCTGCAACTCTCGATAGTTTAATATATTTGTTGGATGCAGCAAGCCACGACCCAAGAGGCGCCATGTACAATTCTTAATCGAATCTTCACAACATCCAACTCCAACGTACAATTGTTGTGTCTACTTTAGGGCTTACATTCAAACAGATTCTAATTTAACTTCTATAAACAGGAATAACTAAAAATATACACCCATGAAATCTAAGTAATAAAATGTTTAATGATGATAATATACCCTTTTGGTCAGTCCATATTATATGTAAAACACCAAACTCTACCAAGATGGTTCCTGACCATTCAACATTGAAACAAGACTGTGAATAAATTAACTCTGATTCACCTCAAAATGTGAGGTATACACATGTACGTGAAACTAACCGATTGTCCTAAATATGGGAATGGAGTCTAACATGAAAAATAAGGAGGAAGCCCCTATCATGTTGCGTTCCATGAACGTATTTTTCCTTAAAGTAAAGTGTTATCTTTGCTGATGTTGTGTAGAATCATAGTTTAAGAATGGTCAGCTTGTTGACAAAGTACAGCTAACAATATTTACTTAATATATGACAATAGTAAGTATAGTTTCAAGAAAATAGCAGTGTTGTTGCCCAATTTGTTGTACCATAGTTGAGTACTAATATGATGGTTAGGCAAGCTTTTTTAGTGTGGGTATGCTAGATTTTTACCGAGTAATGGACGCAGTCAATTTTTATTTAGATATTTTTTCCTTAGATATATTGCGCAGGAGTTATTTCCATTTATAGACCAGTGAAGGATCCTATTTTACAATGTATACTCTATAACGTTTCAGGGACCACAGAGCTAGGGGGCTGGGGAAGGCCCACCACTTTTGGGGGATAAAAAATCTGCAAAGTTTTGAAATGTTTTTGACCAAAGTATTTGACCTCTATAATCCTTCTTTTTTATTGATAAAATCAAGTGTTGATTAAGTCTCAGATTGAAGGAAATACAAAAAAAAATTCAGATGCAAAATGCCTCCTCTACCCCATTTCTTTTGGTTTGGCCCCCTGACTTTCAAACCTGCTTCACAGTCTCTGCCTTTGCTTTTGTCATTGTGACTACAAGGCTGCCTGGTGAGTAATGTACAGTAATGATTATTACAATGTGGCAGGGTGGCAGAAAACCGGGGAACGTGAGTACCCTGTTCCCTTGAAGTGAGCTCATGTCAAGCGAAGCGTGGCCTTCAGCCGTGTAAGACATAAATGAAAGAATTGAGATTGAAATATTGCTGTGAAGATATAAATATGTTGCCAGATGTTTCAGCATTCATGTAGTATAAATTGTACAACAAAGGTCTATCATCCTGTTTGATTTGATTCATTTTCAAAAGCAACCCTAAACGGGATGTGTTTTATGTCATTGTAGGTACAATACACTTGATTATGCAGTGATGCAAATTCAATGCCTCACAGGAAATTTTGCCATTATTTTCGGCGCTCCCTCAAAGTTTTCAGTTTTCTGCCACCCTGTAGTGTGGGTAACCAAGAAAGTATGGCAATGAAAATTAATACAAGCCACCATGTCGAGTGTTGAAATTGGCTCAATTGAGGTTAGCCTCCTCAGCAATCAATTGCTGGGTCTTCTACTGCTTTGCAGAAATATTTTCTAAGATGGTTTGTTTACCTATGGGTTATTGTCATTAAGAATACTTCCACTAAAGATTTTGGGAATTTTTTGTCATGACTTTTACCAATAACACTCACTTCACCCATGGTTGGAGTTAAAAAACTTCTTTTAGAAATAAATGGGTCACACAATAAATATCAAATCATACCATATCGAGTACTCTTCTTTGTTCCTGCCAACCAGGATTAGTAAGAATAGAAGCAGTAATATTTTGGCATAACTTGATATGATATTTGAATGAATTTTATTTGCAAGAATCAATATCAATGGCTAGGCACTCATGTGCCACGATGAAAAGATGTTCTACATTGTAGCTGTAAGATAGTTAAAAAAATGAAGTGAAAAATGGAAATTGTCTACTCAGTTACCAAATAAATTTTCCCTCATAAATACTATGCGAATGAATTTCAAGGTTATAACAATCCATAAGATTATTTGATCTTTACACGATCAACAAAAGCATATTAAGTTCGTCACTTAAAAAAATCCATTTTTGAATATTTTTGTAGGTGACATTGGAGGACAACTTGGACTATTCTTGGGGTCAAGTATACTCACGTATTTGGAGTTTTTCGACTGTTTGGCGATGCTAATTTACAGCAGATTTTTTGAAAAGGTGAAACCTACGTCTGTTCCTGTTTAACGTAGAAGTACAAACAAGAAACGATGAAAATCAGCGATGATTCCTGTGAACATTAGTAGTTTTATTCTGGTCATTGCAGGGTGATTACCAAGCTTTTAAATCGATCTCGAACTAGCAAGGAGGACAATTTCTGCAAAGGAGCATGTTAACCATGTTGCCTCAGTTTTATATGTTCTTTGGCAAATTTGGATGTATCTCTCTGACAGACTCCAATTCCTGGAATGCTTTTATCATCTTTGAAAAACATTCGTAATTGTATTTCGGAAATTTAGAATGAAAGGTATCTGCGTTTAAGGGAGTGTAAACAATTACACAGCAACTTGATTTCGTAACTTACACACGGTTCAGCAGTTTATGTCTAGTTACATGAATAAGTAAACATTTCATTAAACACATGATCCATTTACAACCTTTCCAGGCAATACTATGGTCTTGGATAGGTTGACTTATACAGAGTTCTGGAGTTGACATTCAGATCTCATAAATGTAAGATGTCCTCGTCGTCGTAAAATAGGGAAGCCTTGTCTACTACTTGTAGTGATATGCTATACTTTAAAGGGAGAGGTATACTTACACTACATTTGACATTAATTAGGGTTTAAATAAGTGGCTCTTGGCAAAATACTCCAAAAATAAGACAGTTCATCTATTTCAAGTAAGTCTGCTGTTGGAAAAACGTTACATGCCTCAGCATATTATTCCTAATGCAAAAATTGATATGTATCAATAGTTGTTTTATGGTCCCCTTCCGTTTCCTGCCGTAAAATGGTGGTACAGATGTACACATGCCTATGGTTAACATGCCAAGTTAACAGTGCCTGTGGTTCCATTTCAGCAAACAATGGGAGTCTCTTAATAGTGGAGTCACATGTTTATAGCACCGTACTATAATGTAGGGGCAAAACAGCCAGACCAACATTAAGCCACAGACAGAAATGTTTCGGATTTAAAATAGAGAGCATCTAATATGTTTAGGGTATTAAATACACGTTTTTATGTATAAAAGACAGCTTGTTATTTGTTGATGAAACTCAATTATGAAGGAGCCAGGCATTAGGCAGATGGGTGCTTTGGTTTTTCCTATGCTTCTTATCTTTGGACGCCCCTATGTAACTGACTGGTTTGCCTTTTATCCATAACTCTACTCCATTGGTGTGTATTTGGGGGACGGAGTAAATAGTTTCCATTAATATTTTGTGAGAGCATTAGAAGATTCCTGAAATCGCATTTCCGTAGAGAAATTAGAATTCTTAAAACAGTCACGTAACTGTAGAGAGGTATAAAGGGGTTATGCCCCTGACAGGCTCTGCCATCTTAAGTTAGTTTCCCGTTTTATTTCCATTGCCTGTAGCTTACAACCACTCATCAGTACCATTGGGGGAAACGGGAGGTTACAGAGAAGGATTCTCCGCTGATGGCCGTCATAAACCAGGTAAATATATTTTTAACTTGCGTAGTAGGAGACTATATATTTTATAATATCAAGTTTACATTGAAAAATTTGTTTGTGATACAAACTTTGAATGTTCCATCGAGTAACGGATTCATTTCGCCTGAGGCTTGTTAAAATCCTGTGGATTGAAGAAGTAATTTTTTGCGAAGAATTTTTTGTAAAATCTTTACAGTTAAACAATCGACCTAAACGCTCTAACAAAATATGGCCATAAAAGTGGCTCAGGATTCGACAGACGTTTCCTTGAATACCCGACATCTTCCGACAATTACCAAGTGGATTTGTTTAGGTTGTTAGCAAAGCAGGTTCTCCTTATCACCTGGCCACTCTGTCAACAAAGAGTACTCTTGAGTGCCGAATAAACGGGGGGTCTGAATAAACGCGGTAGGGTCATCAATACGGTCTAAAGTTAATAAACGGGGTGGGCCAAATAAATGGGGGGTCTGAACTCCAGTCTCAATTTCGTGAAAGTTTTAAATAAGGATGACACACAAGAGGACAAAAATCGTACTGACTGATTAGCAACTGTTTCAGCATCAAGTGTTGCATGGGAAGTTATTCAAGTGTTGTCAGACATCATTTACATTTTGAGTACTGGGAAAATTCCTTGAAATTAATAAACGGGGGGACCTAATAAGGAGCGGGAGGTTATAAATTTTAAAAAGTTAATAAGCGAGGGGTACGATTATTTGGCACTCGAGAGTATGTCCACAGTTTACCTGTTTGTCGATAACACGAATGACAGACAGCGTGCACCCATGTACGTGTGTTTTTCACCGACATGTTTCAGTCCTCCCCATTCCAATGAAATCGTAAAAGCGAAAAGTTTTACCACCCAGATTGAAGCCCGCTTCTTTTGAAATACGTCCTTCCTATCTTGGTAACTTGCGATGGGGTTTGTACCGATTGATTGGCCAGATGGTCATTTTTACGCCTTTGAGGATGGCTTTGGACTGATATTTGTGGAAGACATGCTGCATGGGGGTTTCATAAAAACGGAGTCTTTGATTTTTACTCGGTATTCGCAATTTAGAAAGGCAAAGCTCCTTAAAGAGACGTGTAGAGGAATCTCAACCTACAGAATAAAGCAAGAACTTATTTTCCTGTCTAGCTATATGTATATAGTTTCGTTAATTCCTGAACATCCCCAAATATGTTCGAGCCTTAAGTATATCAAATTAGAATCTCTGTATGTTACCGTGAGATTCTAAGAGCCAACAGAGCCAATCAATTTGCTTCAACATCATTTTATCTACCCTGTAAAGAGGAATGCATGGCGTAAAACCGCATTATTATTATCATCATTATCATCATCATCATCATCATCATCATCATCATCATCATCATCATCATCATCGTTGTCATCATCATCATCTCCATCATCATTGTCATCATCATCATCATCATCATCATCATAATTGTCATCATCATTTTCATCATCATTATCGTCATCGTCGTCATCATCATCATCATCATTATCATCACCAGCATCATCTCCATCATCATTGTCATCATCATCATCATCATCATCATCATCATCATCATCTCCATCATCATTGTCATCATCATCATCATCATCATCATCATCTCCATCATCATTGTCATCATCATCATCATCATCATCATCATTGTCATCATCATCTTCATCATCATTGTCATCATCATCTTCATCATCATCATCATCATCATCATCATCATCGTCATCATCATCATCATCCTCATCATCCTCCTCATAACATTTGTTGCTCCCTCTGACCTTAACATCGTCTGCCAGGAGACACTTCTGAATAACTTAAGACTTAAGTAGAACTCTTAAAAGTTTTGCATTCGAATCTCCTTATCATAAATTTTCCAAAATCCTACGAAAATTGTGCTACTTCAACTCCTATGCGCAACATGTTGATCGTATTACGACCTGTTACTTGTCACTAGCTGATAATTTCCTACGGTCATTTATGATTAGGGAAGCAAATCAGCTTTTAAAAGATAACGCAACGTCAGCGAATATAATGTTGAGACTCACATATTAAAATGTCAATAGATCAGCTGGAGAATGACAATTCACTTTCTATAAAAAGATATGACTCATGCTTTCAACATGAACAAGGTCGTTCGTAACAATGGAAGATCTATACTTGTCTACATCAGTGTATTTCTATTGAATTTTGTTAGATCTTGTGTTATATCACCTAATTATTGTCTACTTTGAGGAATTGTTATCGAAATAGACATGTGTCGTATTGCGTTTGTCTGGCTTCAGATCTTGAATTATTTTCCAAGGCCTGTCCTTGCCATGAACAGTCGTCTCTGCGCACACTTGTGGCTTGCTCCGATGAGTAGTTTACACGGCAGCCATCAACTGACAGGCACGCAGCCAAATGGGATGCGGAGAAAGGGGGGGCTATGCCCGCCCAAAAAAAGTATCGTGAGGTAGTGTACGAGAAAGAAGTGAGTGTGGAGAGAAAGCGGTGGTATTGATCTATGTGAGCCCTCTCCACCTCTGGCTATCAACCTTTTGCGCGGCGCGAATAGCGGCTGTTGCGGCATTTTTGTTATTCGTATCTTGTTCATTGTAAATGTTGACCAATTGACCAATGTAAACCAATCATTGCTGTAAAATAAATATCAGAAATAGATTAAGCCTACGGCAATCTCAATGATTATCCCCCCCCCGCGGACACCCCTTTCCCTTTTGGAAAGTGCGGACCGCGGGGGAAGGCCCCACTGCTTCTCAGGGGGCTACACTGAGAGATTGCTATGCCCGCCCAATAAGTAAAATGAGCCCACTTTGCCGCCCCAGAAAAAGTGAAGTAAGAAAGACGGGATATGCGAGTTTAAGCCTTCCAGGGACTGAAAATTTCTAAATTTCTCCAAACAACAAAATTGTGCGGGCAGAGAAGAGGTTCGTTTTGAATTTTTACCTGCAGCTAGCGTCAAATTCAGCTACCGATTAAACTGGAAAACGCATCCTTTCGAGGCCATGAATACAATCACTAACACCTCTTATTTCCATTTCAAAACAAGTAAAACAAGTGACTGTTTCAACATGGAAGTAACAAGGACCTAGCAATGGTGCTCTGATTTATGGTCTGATGTTCAAGCTATGGCATCTTGCATGCAGCCATGCTAAATGTAACGGGCTACCAATCATTTATCATACATGGAAGTACTTGATAGTTCGCTACATGCAGCGCGAGGCTCTGTAGCCTCCTGTCTCATCGACCAGCAGAGTGCAAGCGTCGTTACTGGTTTAGACCTGTGTCTATAATGGCTTTAAATTATTTTTATTATTATTATTTTTATTGATCACATATTTGTAAAGGATGACTTCTTTAGTTTCCAAAAGTGCTATCAATGAAGGCATTGTATTCAGTGAAAAGCCAGGAGGAAAACATAATCTTTATAAGAATTTCAAAGAAAGAGATATTTTTCTTCTTTTATTCTAAACTAATGTTTCGTCGAAAGTAATTGTTGAAAGCTTCTGATAAAGAACAACTGATTGTAAACTGGATGCTACTAAGTAGAAGAAATCATCTATCAAGAAGCAGAGGAAAACTAATCATCCACAGTTAACACTACTCTAATGAAAGGCCTACCATTGTGATGTATTTTTACTCTTTGACTCCAATTTCACTCGAAAATTCTCAACAGTTTTGTCCAAGATTGTAGAATGGAAGGGGGAAGAGGACTCATTTACTTAGAGATGACATATAAGACTACCACTATCGGTGTCTACAAATATCTTGAAGCAACTGATTACTGGATCATGCAATTAGTTAGAACCCATGACAGTAAGAAAGAAATATACTCTACTGTAAAGGAAGTCTGCCAATTTATGAATGAATTGAAAATTAATAATACACAAAATAAATGTAAGTATGACAACATCTACAATTCTATCCAGGCTGCTAAAGTTGTAAAGTGCACAGCAAAGAGAGAAAGCTGAAACTGTTAAAGACCCATTGGGAAGAAAAACCGCTTCATGGTCAATATCCTCTTCGAGCCAATCAAGCTGATGTAGACAAAGAAAAAACACATCAGTGGCTTAGGAGCTCTGGTTTAAAATCCGAGACAGAGGGTTTCATTTTAGCAGCTCAAGACCAAGGTTTAATGACTTGTAATTATCAAGCGAATGTGTTGAAAAATGGAAGTAACCCAAATTGTAGATTCTGTGATGAGTCCGTCGAAACTGTTGATCTGATCGCTGGGTGCCCTCTATTTGCCACGAACGAATATAAGAATTGATACAAAAGGATAGGATAGTATCGACATTGGAAAATATGACAGCATTTTGGGAAAAAGACGACAGGAAATTGGTATGAACACCATCCAGATGCAGTGACAGAAGCAGGAGAGGCTACAATATTATGGGATTTTAGTATCCATACCGACAGAGCAATAAAAGCACATAGGCTGATATTGTTATTAAAAATAGGAAATACCAAACCTGCCTTTTAATTGATATAGCTGTTCCATCTGATCGTAACATATCCGTAAAAGAATTTGAGAAACTATCAAAATATAAAGATTTAGATATTGAAATTAATAAATTATGGAACATGAAGACTAATATAGTGCCTGTGGTAATCGGAGCTTTGGGAATGATAAAGAACGAGACAGCAAAACATCTTGAAAGAATACCTGGAAAAGTGAGCCTTCACGAAATTCAGAACATAACTTTAATGAGCACAGCTCACATCTTAAGAAGAACCCTCTCTCTCAAATGCAACAATATTCAACAATATTCAATACACAACAATTCAACAATAGTCAAATAATAATAACAACAAACAAAATTCAGTGCCTCTACAACTCGTATTTAACCTTAGGTTTCGGGAAGAGACCAGGTTATTACTAAGAGAAAGTGCAGAAACTTAAGAAACTTCTACATATCAATAATAATTATAATAAAACCAAACACAAACTATGTCAATAACAGATTGTTAATGGTTTAAACACAATATTTTAAAGTCTGCAATTGATTGAACAGGCGGAAAAGGTAATTTTGTTATGAACAGCTACGCCCAGCAAAGAATGCGCTTATTAACCATATTGGAAGTTAATTTCTTTTGGAACATATAAGACGATGTATTAAATAACCAAGCTTCCGATGTATTATTACATTATCGTCAGGGTATAGGAAACTTGACAGTGTATACGGTATTTAAGCACATTTACTGGCCCAAATAAACAATATACATAATAGAGTACTAAAGTGTGACGTCACGATCTAATTAATATCAGAACTTTGCTAATTTCTTTTCCCTCGTTGTTTTCTTCTTGTTGAGATAGACACCGTGTCCAAATCTGAAAACCACACCTTGAGTAATCGATGAGATATGGCCTTTTAAACTTTAAATCATGTCTATCGAAACCATAGTTGGAAGAATAAACTCTAGTTTGGAAGGTAACAATAGACCTTTGTTATCGGCTATTGTTCTCCTTGAGCATTAAATTATTTTACAAAATTAAACAAAAATATTTAAGTCACTCTAAAGAATACAAAATATAAGTAACGAAAAACAAAAAAATTGTGCTCAATAAACCCCTATTGATAAAGTTGGCAGGGATAGCATTAAAAAGGTTGGAAGACCTTGTTTTCATAATGGTCCCTTGATTACTTAATACCGACCGTATGCACTTAGAATATTGCTACCAAGAAGCACGTTTACAAGGCAAGAAGATGCATTTCAATACATTTACTAAGCATCAAATAGGTAATACTGAAAATGATCTTAGATGGATCGGTTTAAGCTTGTTTGATTTATGATATTTGTATCTTAAAAAGGTATGAAAGGTTTATTTTTCTATAAATAGTAAATAGTCAAAATCAAAATAGTAAAGGAGTAATTACACAGGATTTTCCACTTACAGTACTTTACCTACCTCCGAAATATGAGCATAAAAGATCATCTCACTTCCGGTGTCGGTGTAGTAGCATAAAATCTCTTAATCCTAAAACCGTCTGGGCTATTTTCATTATGTATGGTATACGGCTTTTCTAGTTTTCTTAGAACAACAAGATTATAGCAGTCTTACAAACCATCTTGATAAGTTGGCAAACAAGTAAGCATGTACTGTTGTGACTTTACAGCGATAGTTATACGTCACTGTTTCGTGGTTATGATATGTTAGATACTCTATTGAAGACCTCTATAACCTCCTCTAGCATTCCTTCAATTAAATTCACTGTTGTACGTTTATCCTTTTACATTACCTTCGGTCACCTCAACTTGTTCATTTTGTCTCTTTTCATCTCTTTATATGAAAGTAGTGGCATTTTAACTATGTTTTAGTGGAACCAGCGGATTTAGTTAGCGGACTTTGTTACTGGATTACACGGATTTATGGCCATTGCTATGGTATTTTGCAGTTCATTTTTCCGCGGATATGTCTTCCACTCTGCCGTCCGCTGAAAGTACTTTTTTTATAGTGGCTATTTGTACAAATTAATTGGTGTTCCTTAGGACAATGGCATTTATTTAACTGCTGGACATTTGTTGACATAAAAGTCGATTGTTGTTTGAAGTTTACACAGAGGCTTATGTCGCGATTACGCGATTCAAAGGAAGACCTTTTTCACAAAGCTACTTTTCCACGGTTATGAGGCAGCAATGAACTACGGGTGCTACTACTTCTACACCCATCTCTTTATCCATCTCTTGAGATTATGAAATTTTCATTACTACTTTTTATCATCGCTGAATGCATAAAGATATGACGTAAACATCTTGCCAGGCTATCTTGCCGTGTGGCATAAGCAAAATTTATCCCTATCAGAGTGTCTTGTTGCTCACCTGATGCTATAAATTGACCTCAGGAGGTTTGATTCATTTACATAAATACCGTTTATTGTAACCAGTGTGTCAGATAGTTCAACATAGCAAATGTGTTTTTAAAGCAATAATAAAATCATTTTAACAACTACCTCGAATTCTAACTTGTTATGCCACTGATTTACGTTGATGCATGCACTGCACATTTTCGTGATATCGGACTGCATTTACTAATATTAGTAGATAATATTTAATAATGGAATCATTAGTGAAATGCCATTGACCGATTTCGTTGTACCCTTATCAGAATGGCTCATGCAAAGAACGAGTTGTTCAAACATTCAAGCATTATTTATGATAACTCACAAACAAAGGAAGAGATTGAAGCAAAAATATGTCGACCGCTGATTAGACAATCATTACGACCTACCAACAACTTGGAGGTGCCAAAATTATTAAAACAATTTCAGAGAAAACACAAACTCCTTTTGTCGGCAAAGTAAAGGATCCCGGGTTTTGATGAAAACCGCTTTACTCTTGGGTGCCTAATAGACGGGGGGGAGGGTGGGTTGGAAAATCCCCAAAACTTAATAAACGGGGGGGGTCGGAATAGCCGGGGGAAAATGTTGGAAAATGACCAAAATAAAGTCAAGAAGCAATGTTTAGAATCAACTGCAACTCCCTAAACGTAAGCTTATACAACACAAGCAATAGTCAGTTATTCGAAGTCATGGCAGTCTCCTACATGGCTTCCAAGATTTAAAAAACGTTTCCCTCATCCTCCTGCTCGGTGACAGTATTATTGCTAACATCTGTAATGTGCGTCTTCACTCTTCTTTGAGCCTCGTAAAAGGCCACCATCGTCGTTTAATGTGTGGTTTTCATATTTTAATAAAGACATTTTCTACTTTCCCATCAAAGTACCTCCTCAAAAAATTGTCATGGGTGGGAGATTACGTAAAAATTAATAGGCAGGGGGGTTGGAATAAGAATGTCCTGGGTGGAAATTTTTGAAAACTTAATTAGCGTGGGGGGACGTCTATTAGGCACCCAAGAGTATGCATTTGTTCATACAGCATAGACTCCTGCGCATGCCCTATACTACCAAAGATCCATTGTTACTTTAATTTTACTCCCAAGTTGTGGTACATGGTAGTAGGTGGGGACAGAGCCACACTTTTATTTTAAAATGAAATTGAACCCATTGTCAGAAAAATGCCTGACTCTTGTCAGGCAAATTTGTAAATTGTCGTGGGTACCTCATATGTCACTTTCGGAGGCGAATCTGAGGCATTTTGTGAAGTTTGACTGCCCCCGTGCTCAAACTATACATTTATGAAGAATCTCCACCTTAGTACCACTTTCTTCAGAATATTTATGTATTTTTGACAGGAGATCTATCCCTGGCCATTCTCCCCTCCCCTAGAATTAGGCACAACCCTTTTCATTTAATGACAGCAGCTGGGGAATTACAAAGCTGAGAGGGGCAAAGGTAGGCTTAATTCTCCGAGATAAGTTTTGTGCTCGATTCTGCTACTCTTCTTGGTTGCTTGGGCCTTGTGCAGCTCTCTTATTTCTCAGGTTGCCTGCCTACTCCTCAAAATTTTGCCATTGATAACTGATTATTGAGGAGCCCGAGTATGTTATTGGAGTGCAGATATAGATCATTTCATCTGCATAGCACATAACAGTATGCAGAAACTTTCCAGTAAAGTCCACCCCCCCTCCCCTATTATTATGTTCATTATTTTCTGTGCAGTGAGTCATTTTTCAACATCATCAAAGGTCCTTGTTGCATTTCGAAGATGTTGAAAATAGGAGTTTTTAGTTATTGTTACTGTTCTGATGTGGCATATGCTCAGTTTCATCCTTGTAGCAATGTTTGACATCAGTGCTGAAAGCTCATCACAATACTAATCTTGCTCAACTGCCTTTGTCGTTTGTGCTGCTACTTTTAAATAAATACTGAAACAATTCCATATATCCTTTATTACTTAAGCATACAAGTAACTGCTGTGGCTACTGTAAACACAAGTTGCCAATTAAAAAACTGTGTATGCGCAAGCTGTCTTCCCCAGTATCCTCTTGTATTCTCTTTGGGTGAACCTTCCCCCTTGCAAATATGGGATGCAATAGTACCCACTGATGTCATTTCACAGCTCGTTCCTTTGAGGTGAAGGAAGTAGACTGTTGCAGCATGTGTTAGCTAAACCAACTCCAGTTGCATGTTAACTCTATTAAGATGGGGGGCAGGGTTGCCCACTGCAAGTTTTGAAAGAAAAAAATCGGTAATTTTTGAGTGAAAAGGGGCGTGGTCACCATTGGTACAGTGGGTACCATGTAAACGAGAAAGATGTGCTAGCTTCATATATTCTTCATTATTTGATGACAAAACAAACGATAGAAATAAAACTGAACATTTGAACTCTAGTTACTCGCAATTAAAATAAATCTTTAAGGCAGCATTTCAATCTGTAATTGATGATTAGGCCACCACACTGATGCAATAAAAAAAAATCGAAAAATGTTTGTGCTGTCGAACTTAAGTTCTCGACTGAAAATTACCCATTATCCATTATCAATTATCTCGACTGAAAATTATTGACATTAGCTTGACTTGAGCGGGTTCTTTTAGCGATCAGACTTCGCATATACAGATTACGAAACATAGTGGGTAACGGCGACCATGAAACCGCCTCTTCCCTATTTACCTTAAAGTACACAGGTACCTAATTTACACCCTCTCTAAGTTGGCACAAGACCGAATAAAATACAAAACGCGGTCGTCTATGTCCCGACAATATAAAACTGCAATTTGTTCTTTAAATAATAGCAGTTTTGAAACAAACAGGACGTATTCTCTACGATGCCATTAAGTTCTCATTGGAGTTAAGGATATTCTATTTAGTGACCCGGCATTATTTGGCTGTTAATTGCCAAGCAATAAAAGCATTTTGTGTTATTCGGGACAATGCACCAACTACTCTCATGCACTTGATTAATGTCAAATCACCCCATTAATGGCGATAGGTATCAGCAAAAGGATGGGAACTTTTCGGTATTGAACAGCGTACCACAGAAATTGCATATCCTTTGGTAATAGCTTGCTTTACACAGACGCAAAGGGATCTAGCATTCTTGCAAGAATAGACATAATCCGTGCCAGAAGTGATATAGCAGCATGGACAGTTCCTTTGCACTCTGTTGTTAAAACTTTACCTATCTACTATCGATTACCAATTATTATTAATTATTTCATTATCATACCATACCATACTGTACGGCACAAACATGTTTGTGTACTATATAAAGCTACGTCTGACTACAATTAAACTACACGAACTGCACAATCGAACGCCAAAATATATTATTACAAAATTCAAAAACAGCCTTAAATAGTTTTGGATTCGTTTATGCAAGAAAGACGCGAGTCGTTGACCGTTCAACTTGGGTCTGTCCAAAAAAACCTTACAGTTAACCTAAGCCTTTATACTGAGTTTCTACTTTGAGCACCTTTCCATTTCGTCCCCTCCAGGTCCCTTAAGCAACATACAGTTCCCTTATTTTACAAGCAGTCTACTTCCCAAGAAAAACATTGCAGCAAAAACCCACGTTCAAAGCCCGTAGTGAATTGCCTTCCTTTCACTAAATCGCTAAGTGCTCCTTTTAACTTCTGTGAATAACCTAATCGTAGTTATAGTATATAACTGACTGTATTTTTGGTTTATAGTTCTTCTATAACGCGTCTAGCTCATCGCGCCAACGAATTTTTGGGCGACCTCTGTTACGCGTGTGACCTCGGGTCAGCCACAGCCATCTGTTATCGTCTCGTCGTACAACGTGTCCAGCCCATTTACAGTTAAAGATAATAAATTCATGGTAAAAGTAAGACCTTTTTTGTTAGTGATTTTCCACATCAAATAACAAAAAATTATAATAATGACAATTTTTAAAACTCCATGTATTCATTTCGCTCCGAATAGTACAACCATTACTCGCTTTACAGGCATAATGGTTGCAGCTACAATGTACGTTTTCCTTTGAAACTACCATACAAGAAGCTAAGGATTCGGCCAATCATTGTTTCTTTTACAAAAGAGAAAATAAGTTATAAGAACAAGAAAATTATATTTTCAACGTTAAGATCTTGAAGCATCACCATGAAACATTTACTGTTTTTTGCCATTCCTCCAATACCACACATACTTAGATTAATGAAAGAAACTTTGTCAAATCTTACCTTGAAATAAGAACTAAACAACCTTTGGGGCGAAATTCAAAAAGTGAGTTGTTTATATAAAAAGGGTGTACAATCATGTGCGTTCACTTCTAAGCTACCTCTCTTCTCCATAGGTGTAAATACTATTTGTATGGGATATCGGATTGAATTTTTCAGGCTTCTCTATTTTTCCAATAACAGCGACAAGACGTCCAGTGATGAAATCTTCAATTGGAAGACCAACATCTTCTGCTCTCCCTTTCCCAAGATCATCAACGTCAGCGTCAAAGCTCACATTACGAGGCAACCTGCAGGCACCAAGCGAGTCAACTAAACGGAAACCGGTACTGACGCCGGTAAAATCGCCTTGCCAAGAAGTAGACTCGACAGATAAAGGAAGTTTAGTGCCAAACGAGAAAGAAATCAAACTGGATAGCGAATTTCTTTCCCCTGTTGTATCACCTGTGGCAGACGAAGGAACTGAACAGCCAGATGTTGTGGCATCATGCCCCCTTGAGCCGGAGTTGAGACCCGCTGATCCACAGCAGCCCGAATTAAACCCCCCAGAACTTCTTTTGTCCGAGCCCGAATCAACCGATATGCTTTCTAAGAATGCGAATACAATTGACGAAGTTTTGTCGCTTGATCAAGACGCGGAGATATTGTCTAAGCCTCTCATCGAAGGCGAGAATCCCCTCAGCCCTGGTAAGTCAACTTTTACGTATTATAGGAAAAGAAGGGATCCGTCATTATCTGGTAGATCACTTGCCATCTGTAATACGAGCGTCAGAGGTCGATTTTTGAAAGGCAGTGTCGGGGAGTATCGAATCCCATGTTTGTGGGCACCACAATAACCTCTTTACTCTTGGGTGCCTAATAGACGTCTCCCCGCTAATTAATTTTTAAAAATTTTCCACCCAGTACATTCTTATTCCAACCCCCCCCCCCGCCTATTAATTTTTACGTTATCTGCCACCCATGACAATTTTTTGAGGAGATACTTTGGCAGGCAAGTAGAAAATGTCATAATGTCTTTATTAAAATATGAAAATTGCACATTAAAAAGATGAAAGTGGCCTGCTACGAGTCACGAAGAAGTGTGAGGAAGCGCATTACAGATGTTAGCAATAATACTGTCATTGAGCAGAAGGATGAGGGGAACATTTTTAAAATCTTGGAAGGCATGTAGGACACTACCATGACTTCGAATAATTGTTTTTGTTGTATTACCTTACGTTTAGGAAGTTGCAGTTAATTCTAAGCATTGATTCTTGGCTTCATTTATTACTCGTTTTGGTCATTTTCCAACCCCCCTGTTTATTAAGTTTTGGGGACTTTTCCAACCGGCCCGTTTATTCCAACCCCCCTCTATTAGGCACCCAAGAGTATCTGAGAAGTGCAGAGCTAAAAGCAGGCCATCAGGGAGCATTACTCACAGATGGTGTTCGACAAAGTCTAAAGTCAACTCTAACTCGTTCATTTTTTAGCAAATTAGTGATACTATGTGCCTCGTACGAACTTAGACGCAAATGGGTATACTGTAATTATTAGATTAACCCCACGGTGCGCTTATTAAATTTTTAAAATTTTTAGCGGTGCGCTTATTTGGGGAGAGGGGGTGCGCTTAATCGAGGGAGTGCACCTATCGAAAATTTTACAAACACGATTCTTCATCTAAATTGTATCGAAACAGATAGTACACCAGAGAAAAGTTGGAAAATCCGTGTTTAACTAATAAAACAAAAAGCCGTATGAAATTAGATGTAAACATCATCATGATCTAGTTTTTCATCTGAGTTAATATCATTACGATCAAGAAGCATTACCTGGGGTGCGCTTATTACAAATTTTTTGCTCGAAAGAGGTGCACTTATTCGGGGGGATGCGTGTTGAATTGTTTATATAATGTGACATTTTTAAGAAATTCATACTATCTTAAGATACCATTCCGTGGGATTTCCCATCGGTCATCAGTCTCTTTATTCTAACCTGGATTACTATTGGTCTGCCTTCAGTAATTGACTTATATTTAGAGGCACCTGTCGGTTAAACTTATAAATGTGTCCTTGCAGTTATGATGCACCAGTTATCAGAGGTATGGCACGGCTTAAATTTCTAGAAAAAAGATTGAAACACTTTATGTTTTAGCTTATCAAAAGAGCATGTCAGTGACCTTACACCCCTGGAAAATTATCTTAGCTTATATCTTTTTGGCAATTACTCCTACTCAGGGTGGACGATTTTTGAGTTTATAACGGAGGGGGACCTAGGAGGCATTCTCAAATCAAAGGGTTTAAATCTTGCTTTTTCTAGCAATCTTTCTCAACTATACATCATTTAAACAATATATATCACCAAAGTCAAAGGGATCATATCCTTCTGAGCCTTTTATTAACTGTCCCTGAAAAGTACAAAGTTTGGCAAGCAAAAAGTAATAATTAAAAGATTGCTTTATGAGGCATGTCACAAAATTTTTTTAAATATATGTATTTGGCCTATTTCCGCGTGTTGATAAATCACTCCTGTTTTTAACAAATTACTTCCTGCCACACGTTAATTATCAAATCGATTATGCAAATATAAATTATTTGGTATATTTTCTGGTCCACTTTCTTTGAAAATATCACAGTTAATGTTAATATTAACCCTACCTTACATGGGCTTTTTGGCTCTTCTTTTACGAGGGGGGGGAGGCGGGGCTAGTAGGCCCGCAGTACTTTGACACACTATAACTTTATATTGGCTAATGCTATTACAAAGATGTTTGGTATGTTTATAGTTGGAGAAAAATTTTTTAATTTGATGCAAATGACGTCATCTATGGCTATGAAATGTTGCGCAATATTAAAAAATTTCAAAAAATTTGTAAAAAGGCCTTAAAACATACTCTTTGAATTACAAATTTGATTTTAAAAGGCTTTTAGTATCGCTAGGGTATTTCTGCATGTATACGTTTTATTTAGGCAAGATATTTTAGATTTAAAGAAAATTATTTTCCAAAATGTATGACTTTTGAAACTAAAAAATGAATTCTTACTTTAACAACTGACAAGAGACATGCTAGAAGAAGGAGAGGGGAATTAAACTTTTGTTTACGTTAAGTGAATAAGTGTGTTTAGACAAAAGAAGGCTTTCTTTCAGTAACTGGAAACACTGAAACACTTTCTAGCCCTCCATATTCTAGTGTTCGTCTACATGCTGAAAACTGTTCTCATCCGTTCTCTGCCTCTGACTTCACTTTTCTCACTTCTGCTTCTTCTAAATGCGAACTTCTTCTGAAAGAAAGCCTTCTTTTGTCTAAACACACTGATTCACTTAACGTAAACAAAAGTTCAATTCCCCTCTCCCTCTTCTAGTATGTCTCTTGTCAGTCGTTAATGTATTCTATTGTTTATATTACGGTCTTAACCGAACGTGTTTCATATCTTGGAATTCTTACTTATAATTCACTTGTTTTTATTCATTTTGAGCATTATGACTAAAAAAATATCCACCAAACATAAAAAACATAACTCCTAATTCGCTGTTCGTAATTCATCTAAAGATGTCATTTTCTTATAATTATTTTGCATATATTGTTATATAAGGTTCTCTAGCGAACTTCACCTTATTGCACCACATATTTTTTCATTTTTTGCAAAATTTCAACAAATTTTGCATTTGTCACTTTTGAGAATACGAAATCGTCGGTACAAATTCAGGAAAGAAAATCTAAGCTTAAAGATATAATAATCATGTTTTTCAAGATTTCAGACGAGAAGGAGAAATTAGTGGAAGAGCCTTTGACCTCTATGGAGAGTGTTCATGTAAAGCCAAGGTACCTTATTATGATGCATTTTTCAGAAACAAGGTTTGCAATTGTGTGCTATGTCCGCGAGGAAAGCTTTTCAGATTGCATTTGTGACAGTTTGGGGCTGATAAACGTTTCGAAATGGATAAGTTGGATAAACGATGGATATTATACACTGTCTATACATTACTTCGACAGAAACTGTGACCAGGTGTACAAAAGGACGCTTTTTGGATGATTCTTGTGTAACGTTTCACATGATGAGCATGGAATCACAGCAGTCTGGTCATTATGGACTAAACAACTTAACATAATTTTTAGAAATTTCTTTGAATAGTTTGAGTGTTGACACTTCAACCGCAGGGTCGCTTCAATTGATTTTACACTATCCAGATTGGCATGTTAAATTGCTTTGGTTTGCTATAGATAGAATGATTGTCCGAGGATACGTTACCTTGATATAGATGACCAAATTGCTGCCAAAACCTTGAAATTAATTGCTGCCAAAACCTTGAAAGTGCCGCGTACTTTACTTATCAGTTGTTACTTTTAGTCGCCAAATCAAATAACTGTAAGTACACAATATTTTATAGTAACTTCGAGAAACAATTCATTCATAGATGTCCTCTCCGAGAGCTCAAAAGCCTTCCTTATTCTCACAGACAGACAACCAGAGGGAAGTCGTCGGATTAGATACAGATTAATTTACGAATAGTTGGATCTAGGATGTAAACAATTTCTTCAAATTTGTTCTAACCTTCTGGTCTAATTTGTTGTAAGCTATATGAAGGAATATTCTTACTATTCTTGGCAAATAGTATGATTACAGTAGTTGCATGTCGAAGACTAGGGTTTATTGTTGTGTGTTAGGTCCTTAGTTATTTCCATTGTCACATTCTTGGCAGGAAGTGGTTCATTGTCGTTTTCATTTGAACTTTTTGGGCACATAGTGATTCATTGCCTTTCCATGATTCATTTCCATTTCCATTTCCATTCATTTCCATTTTCATCTTCCTGACATGCAGTGGCTCAAATCTGTTTTCATCGCCACCTTCCCAAGATACAGTAATTTTAGATTTTCATCATTTCGATGATCATTTTGCTAAAGTCCTTTGATCGATTATCATTTCCATTGTCACATTCCTCGCCCCCATGGATTCATTCTTATTTCCATTTCAATTTTGAGGTTTAAAGTCGAGTGTCAGATTCATTGCTATTTCCATTGTCACCTTTCCTACGTACAGTGATTTATTCTCATTTCCACTTTTATCTTTCCGATTTATAATTGAGTATGAGATTCATTGTTATTTCCATTGTCACTTTTTCGATGTACAGTGATCCATTCTCATCTCCATGTTCACTTGTCCGGTTTATTTACTATTGTCAGCTTATTCATTATTTCCACAGTCACCTTTATAATTAACAGTGAGCATTTCTATTTTCCATTTTCACCTTTCTGGTTTATAGTGGAGTGTCAGATTCATTGTTACGTCCGCTTTTACCTTCCTGACGTACAGTTATTCATTGTAATTTCCATCGTTGCCTTCCGGACCTACAGTTATTGAATCTTATTTTCACTGCCACGGTCTTGAGTCTACAGTTACTTGTTTTCATTTCGTTACCACCGTCTTGTGTGCACGGTGACTTGTTTTAATTCCATTATCACCTTTTGGATGTACGGTATTCTATTCGTTTTTTCCATTAACGTTACCCTCAGGTACAGCGCACCACAAGTAGAATTGGCAATACAATACTACATATTAGATGTTGTAAAAGATCAGTTAAACAAAAGACAAATGATTGACGGTGTGTCTAGTGTTCTTTTCAAATTTAAGATTTCAAATCCTCTCTCCTCAATGATACTTAATTTGATCTATCAAAATCTTTAATGCCTCCCTTCGAGAGTATAGACATTTTACAGCAGCATTAACAAAACACTTCATGAAGTATGTTGTCACTATCATGTTATAAAGGTTTTTATGGACCAATGGCGTTTTCAGTTTAGTCATGTGTTACATTCTCTATATGCATATCATATATAATATTTGATATCTACTGACACCAATCTAGAACTAAATATGGTGGTACAGGTCATAGCAAAACTGCTGGTACCTTTTAACTCTACTGTTCTGCCCTATATTTGTATCAAGTGCTTTGATGAATACTTGAAACAAAGCAACCCTTTCATTGTCATTATACTTCACCATACAGAAGTTTTATGAATACAAAAACATTATTTCAATGTAATATTCCATCTATTAAGATACACTACATTAACACTAGCAGCAATTTATTGTTTGAAAAATGGATCTCCATCGACTTGTTTCCACTTGGCCTACAAATCTGGGAGAGATTCTAGCCCAAATTATATTTCAAATATTTTAAATGTACAAGTATAACCTCTGTAGCCTTTTGACTTATGGGCATATCATGTAAAGGAACAGAGCAATATTGCCTTATCAAATGATGCCTCATATCGGTTGCCTGTTACATTTTGTTTGTATATTGACTTTTCATATGGCATTTCAAGTTATGTCTTTGAGTATTTCAAGTTTTGATTGATGGACTAGACAATTGCAGTTTTTGTTACTTGCTGGATTTTGTAACATCTCTCTGTTTACCCCAAATTTTGTTATTTATCATTTGAATACTATTATAGTTGCGAGGGAGAAGATGTTCGACTGATGTTATGGGATACTGCTGGTCAGGAAGAATTTGATTCCATAACAAAATCATATTATAGAGGTGGGTTCATCGCCTTTGTTGTTATATTTTTGAAGGTCCATTTACTTACATGGTTACTCTTTTCAGCTTGGTAGTAGGTGAACAAAAATCAGATGTAATTTTTATTTTGTGTTCAGTGCTACACATTACTGAGTTTTGATGATGCATATTTTCTCTGACTGTCTGCGTCATCATTTTGTTGTTGTTCAGTCTTTGTAGCACATTTAAAGCCTTCCTTCTCTCTCATGGTCTCTAATGCAGATTGCCACAGCCATGGCTGTGAACTTTATCAGATTCAAAGGAGTCTTATATTATATTTTGTAGGCTTTACTGCTCATAGAATGTTACAATTATATCATTTGGAAATATAAATACTTCTGCACTATGCATTTAATTGTTCTATAAGTATTTTAATTATACGTAGGTTACTGGCAAAACATGAAGCACTGTATTCTGGGTCGTTATAGTTAATTAGAAATGTGGACTAGAAGACTTTTGTATGAAGTGTAAAGGGTGATGTTTTTCATGAAATTAAAGTTTTACATTTACTGCATACACTTTTGAGTATATATATATACATAGTTTTATAGCAAATATTTTATTTTGGGTTATCACTCCCATTACATGACCAATCAAATAGAAATCCTCTCCATCTCATTAACAAAGTAGAATACTAGGTTATGGTTAAGACAGTAGCCTACTGATATGACCCAACGAGACCACCATAGAAACCCTTAGAGGTTGTAATACATCAAATTTGATTCCACTAAGTTATTTGCGGCAACTAGTGTCAACCTCACCTTCCATGTTCTCCCCATGGCTTCCTATATGACTCTACTAACTGTTAGTGCAAATGTCTGATTTATTGAATATCTCTTATAAGTCATGCAAAAGAAGTGAATATGTGATGATTTTAACTCATAGCAAGTAATTGATTGACATCCATGTGAATTTCCCCTTACCCACTGAGGTGAGGTGAAAACATGGCAAGATTGACTTGAAAATTTCTCACCTTAATTATTGGACTTGATGGTCCAATGGTCAAGGTGTTGGTGTTCAAACCAATAGGCGGTGGGTTCGAATCCCCACAGCTCCATTAGTGAAAAAAGAAAGCAAGCTATTGTGGTAATGCTCCACTCCGTGATAAATATATGATAGATGCTATGTGTCTGCTGAGTACTTATATGTGTGTGTGTGTGTGTGTACATTACATATATATATGTGTGTGCGAAAATTAACTTAGGTTTTAGCATATCTTGAAAATTTTATTGAAAATGACGTCACATTTCTACTCTCTCTATAATAAACGCACCAAATAACAAAAGACTTTTATCTAAAATAAATCTAAAGGAATGAAAGCATCATTTGCCCTTTCTTTGTAAATATTACAAGTCATTCCTTAGTTCTCTATTTCCGCTTGAAAATGATTTTCCAAATTGTGCAGTCTCTCAGTCGCCCACGTCCATATTGTTTTTGTTATCAATAATCATTTTAAGACCTATAGAAATGCCCTATCAGCTTTATAGTTGGCCAAAATGAACAGGATAAAAGTATAAAGAATCTTGGTGAGGTAGGGCATTGACTGGGGAACCTCCTCTTTTGAATCCGCCACTGGTGCAAATTTCTGTTTCTCAACCGGTTTCAAAGAGTCCAAAGTTCTTATGAACATCAATTTTGTTGTGTTCAAGTTACTCATTGATTCTTGTTCATTTGGAATTGAGTTGATGTCCTTAAATGTCAATACAATTGCAACTTGACCTGATTTGATTAGATATCCGTTCACAATGGTCGCCATCCTGATACAACAAATCCTGCCAAAGTAATTTAAGAATTCTTAACAGATCTTGGCGGGTCATGATATGATCAGGAAAAGTAATAGTTCCTCATGTAGAAAATGTGGTAGTTGCTCCACCTGGTTTCTTCCTTTCTATTAAGGTCAGACTGCCACAGTTCGTAACTTGTATAAACCTTACAAGGTTTACATTTGCCCTTCACGTAACCTATACATTCTCATGTTTCACGCTCATCAGCGGTGTAACTAGTTTTTCATTTTCCTCTGATTCTATTCCCATTCTATTCCCTATTCCTCTGATTCTATTCCCATGTAGAAATACCCTGCGTTCATTTCCACATTTTGTAAACTGTTTGACGCGTATCAAACAATAGGAGGAGTGAATAAGCGCAGTATGGAGGTGGAAAACGTGCACTGAAAAGTGAACGGTTGGGTTTGGAGATGAAAAACGGAGGTGTAAACCACGTAAAGGCCTTTTTTATTTCTTCTGTGTTGCAGCACAGCAGAAAAAATTGCTTCAGAGAGCTGCTGTGAAGGTATAAACAATGCCGTGCAGCATGCTGTGTGCGGCTGCTGTATGGAGCATTCCTTTGCTGCGCACAGGATATTGTGAGGCAATGCAGTACAAATGATACGGTCACTTGATTGTGCAATCTTCATTGATTAGCATGTGCTTCTTTTGATCAAAACTATGTCAGATAGAGACCTTTATGAAATGTCTTTGATAACGTTACTACCAGGTCTACAAGACGAGAAAGGAAAGAGGATAGAATATTTGCGATCTTTAAACAGGCCCTGTGATACTAGTAGAGAGTTTTTGTCTTTGATAAGGGAAATGCTATGTCGTGATCCTCAAACGCATTTTTGATATTTTGAGATGGATCCTAATCTGTTTGACTTCATTCTACGTAAAATGAATCCAATAAACAAGCAATACATCTGGTCAGCGCTATTATACGGATGTGAGTCATGGCTAATAAGCAAAAATTTGGATAAACCACTTGAAGCAGTAAGCGCCTACGAATAAAAAAACGTGAACACTGAAAAGTAATAGATTGAGAGTGAGTTACATGAGGGGACTTGGCGTCAGAGTCGACGCAGTTAAAACAGCAGAGAAAACAAGATTCAAGTTCTGTGGGCATATCATAAAAAGAGGTGAACACAAAGCTATATTTGTAAGTATGAAAATAGCTTTCCCAGAGAAAGACCCGCGAGAAATCGCTAAAAAATGTTGATCAGAACAAATACTCTACCAACGCTGAAAGAAATAGCCTTGTACAGAAAGCAACGGAAAACTATTGTAAACACAAAATGCACAAACATCGCATGAGGATCACGTAAATAACTTAAGTAAGTGAAGTTCCGGTGTTCTGTACAATCTGGCTCTGCCTCATTATAACTGAGGGTAAAAATGCGCACCGAGTGCTAGCAACTCTGTCAGTTAGCCCACAAAGGCACTTTGCGAGGACCTTGGGTCAGCGATTTTAAGTCAAGTAATATCGCTTTTAAAATTGTATCCCTCTATACTATTGATGAGAGTTATTTGAATGATGAGAGACCTAAAGTCTCGCAGTTGAAGGATTGTTATATTACAGCAATATCAATGACAACACGCTTCATTAACAATTTGATGACTGTTTATATGAAAGTTTGTAAAATGTGTATACCAATGCTCTGTATTTGGACGCAATTGCCGCGACGGCATGACGGGAAGTGGCGATCAATCCGACGTCTGCTATCTTCATAATACAGGCACGTAGCCAAGGGTGAGGTGGGGTACTGTGCCCGTCCAATAGGGAAAGGTTTCGCTTGATTCGTTGAAGACTGTCCGTTTAGTTGCCATGCTTGCTGTCCTGTTCCTAATAATGTTGTCCACCTTTCCAAAAGCAGCCCATCCTAATGCTATTCCTCTCTTAATCTCAGGGAGGAGATCTTCATCCTTTGTAACTTTCTTTTCAACTAACTTGATGTAACTGTCAACTTCTTCGATTGTCTTTCCATCTACAATTATTGGTGCTTAGGTGGCATGTTTGTGCAACATAACTTTGGTATTACCAAGATGCATATTGAGGCCAACTGGTTTGCTTTAAGTATAAATCGTACTGTTAATCTCAGCGGCCGCGGAGAGGGGCAGCTGAGAGGGTCTATAGCCTTTCTAATAATTTTGAAAATAATGTATTTTACAATGTGAATTATGAACACTATAAACATTGTAAAAAGTGATGCAATATGCAAAAATGAAAAGCCAAAAGAGCTCTTCTTATGACAAATAAAGAACTCTAATGACATAAGACCCTTTTTCAAGAACAGAGATGCGCAAATAAGTTGGGTATTGCCTCAAATAATTATATCGCTCCATTCCAAGATACCTTCCTCGGGTACTGGTTTTCCGAAACGCTTTTAAACAGAGTTTTCCAGCTATCTGCGCAATAACATCTGAACGGAAGTTTTATGAGAATGAAAAGTGCCTTCCAAGTCAACCCTCTCTTGAATTAAACTCCTTACAGTTAATACTTGAAACTGAGCATCACGAGTTCAAATATTTCAAAATTTTGACAAAGTATGTAACCTACTACCTATCATTGTCTCAATTGTATTCACAAGTAGTATAGCTTTTTAATCATCCGCTACCAACAACTAATCATTGTTGCTATGGAAACGTTGTACCCTGCTCTCTGCTCCATAATATGAGGAATCTATTGTAACTGACCATAAGTCCTACTTTCACCATTTGTATACAATCCTCATGTGCAAAACGTCTTTCCGTTGTATCTTATTCATATTATGACGAATTTGTGTGTTTATATTATGTCTCTTTCCTCTTAACTCTTTTGGCAACGAGCGGTATAGCAACTTCCAGTGAAATCTGGAGCCAGCAGTCAGGTTCCATCCGTTGGGTATGGCCATACCAGCGGAGTCTGCTTGCTCTGCAGACTTCTGCAATGCTTACAAGCATACTGTATGATACAGGGTGATGTCCTTTGGGTGACTTTTGTTCCAAAAATGTCACTGATATTTTCCATATGAAAACTTTTTAAGCTACCAGGAGAATGTGTTGTAATAACAAAGCAGATCACTGATGCTTAAAGGACATACAATCCTTTCTACTTTCAGGAACTCAGACATTCAAAATCTACTATAATTGTTGTACATTTGCATGATATATAGACCCACTGTTCAAAGCATCCCTTTGTATAATAGAGTAGGTGGGTCAAAAATGTTTGTTATTAGTGAAAAGGTAGTATCCATGAGTTTTTATTAGACGGTGGAAAATTTAATTTATGTTTGCCCTAACACCTAGTTTATAAATTGTATATATTCATTAGGTTAGTGTGGAAAGCTCTATTTTATGCCATTTTACTTTAGTGTGGGTCCCTATTTGCTTTATTTCTTTTCTTTGGAGATACAGTTTTTGTGCTCCTTGTGTATCTAGTATGTACTGTATATGGTTTACACAAACCTGAGTATTTTGCAAGAAGCAAATAAATTGAGTCTTGTAGGAAACCAGTAAATTTTTGAGGGTCAGATTTTAAATGTTGACCCTAGTAGATACACCAATTCCAAATTGAACGACAATACAAAAATGTTGTATAGACACTCCAGTGACTCCAGAATCAGGTAGCTGGGTCCATATTCCTTAATTGCAAAGGGATGCTCTTAAATATTATTTTAAGAGCATATCATATGTTTCTTATAGCAATAGTCACAAACTGGTATATATTCAAAACTATGAACACCTGCCCCTTTTACTCTTGTTGGAAGCCTTTGAAAATTCTGATCCTGAATAACTTTGGGTAATTACATTATATTGAAATGATACAACTCTCTCTGGTGATATAAAAAAAAAGAGAATATACTAAAAAACTCTCCTTTTTGTAGCTGATATGGCAGAATGTGCTTTCCATCTAGGCAACCAGTGCACTTTGAGGAGTTCCATATTGTCGCATAGGAGAGAGCAATACACCTTCATGATTCCTTAGTTGGGTCAGCATATATGTTTCTTGAAGTTCTGACCAGATGGCCTGACATGTTTTGATAACTACTCCTTTCAAAGTTGACACTCCCATCTTAATGATGAAGGCCAAACTATGGAGGGACATACCAGTAACTAGATACATGTATAAATAGAATTAGAATAATATATAACTAGAAAGTGGGGATTAATAAAATCTATATCATGTTCTTTCTCTATAGCTGAAGAGTGCAAGAAAAAAATGGAAATATTTAAGAGATCAATTCAAAAGAGAATTGTCAAAGGCAAACATTTCTTCTAGTGGGTCAGCCTTATGGTGGAAGAAACAGTGACCCCTGTTTAACCTAGCATGGGGGGGGGGGGGCTTAGTAGGCCCACGACTGTGAATATTGTTTAATAACTTTTGAATGGCTTCTTGTAAGTTGCTGAAACTTTCTGACTTTTCCTAACTTTTATCTGGCAAACTTTTGGTTAAAAAAATTTGGCCGTCACGGCCTGTGGTCTAGTCACGTGACCCTGATAAAAAAGTTGACCATATATGGTGGAAAATTTCAAAGGGCTATAACTTGAGTTGTTTTTGATGAATTTTACAAATATTTTGTAGAATGATCTAAAATTAAGTTTTTAATGCATTTCAAACTCATTAATGCTAATTAAAAGCTAATTAGCATCGATTAGTGGCTAATTATCGATTTTGATGACGTCATATTTCCAATCCTAACTTTTTGACAAATTTGTATCTAGAAACCATAGAGAATCCAGTTGAGCTCCAGTACGCTTTTTACATCTTTCTGAAAACTCTAGCTGCTCTCACTAATAATGTCTCTTCTTCCTCTTATGTTCTACAGCCCGATTTATACGTTCATCTGCGCAATCCTTCTGTGACATGGCTCAAAGTATGAAAAACTCTCATTGTCTATTTCACTCTCCCTTTTTCTTAATATTATTGCAGATTTTAAATTTACTTTATCAAGTAATCATTTCCAGTATGACTTTAAGTAAATTCCATTTTATACTACAATGCCTCGGTCAATGTAATTGTTTGTCGAGAATCATACTATATTTTCTCTTTATTCTAAGGCCACACCCCATTTACAAACGTTGCACCTTTCCAAATGCTCTCTTTGATATACTTTCCTTTTCTCCTAATGATTCCGCAGTGATTGGCAATACCTCAAAGTGTTCCTTTTGCACTTTCCAGGTTCAATATACTGGTACTTTCAGTTTTTGGAAGCCTCGTTTTTTTCTTCTCACCACCGAGACGACGATCGCGTTAAACCTTTGCAGAGCTTTCTAATTTAAACGCTTATTGTCATACAGTAAGTAGATGAAAGAAAGCTAGTAAAGTTGCCGTTTTTTTTCTGGTAAAGGAGTCATAACTATTGACTAAGGCAAGTAAAGTGACATCCTTTTCTGCATTTCTATCTCTTTCTGTAGGAGTTCCGAACAGGTTGTATTGTCTGATTGAAACGGATATGTATAATAAATTCCTGTTTTCATCACTTTACAAGAAAGTCTTTGAGGCAAAATTTGAGCATTAAATTTTTTGTTTCTTTTAACTCTCTCTCTCTCTTTCTCTTCCTAGCATCCTTCCATAAGAAGATAATGCAAGGTTAAAGGAGGTTCCTCTCATCTTTTGAACTAACATGGTTTTTGGTCTTCCTGTCTTAATTAAAATATCACAAAGAATTTCTACATCACGGAGATTTTTTTGCATTACTATTTTCTGCCGATCCTTGTGGGTCATGGTTATATTATTTTTTGTATCTCATTGCCGTTTTTTGCACACATTTGCCAATGTGCTTGTTACTTGGCATGATCTTGACGTCCTTTGTGCTCCAAATGCAACAGTATATTGTACTCACTGACAATCAGCAGATAGGCGTTAACATTAGCAGTAAATGATCCATCTTTCTAGCAGTGTTACTGTTCACGTATATTATTGTTGATCGTGTTTATTTTTTGTTTTCCAGGAAATACAAATCCGGCATACCTTATCCCGCTGTCCCATGAACTGTGCAAGGAGAAAAAGCGGTTGTGTTGTTATAGTATACGTACACCAGTAAAAACATGAAGTTCTAGAAGAGCATTATGATTACTGTTATTTTATGCTAGATATTTTGGTGAAAACAATACCCCAAAACTCTGGCTAAGAACGCCAAGATGGAAACTCGCGTTTTGACAACGTATCGTCTTATCACACGACTTCGTCATTCTTCATACACTAAAAGTTTTAGAGCTAATAAACTCAGGCACAAATGTAGAAAAATCATCTGCCACTAGACGCGAGAAGCATACTATGATAGTACGTTCTTATACTATGTATAATGTGTTGTAAATGACAATGTTTTAGGATCAAACTCAGTGCCTTTCTTTGTTGTTAATGTCTACCTTTGATGGCCTTAAATCTTGTTATCTTGTTGTGGTATGCTATTGGTATTCCCTGTTACAAAATCAGCTTACCTTGCCCCCTATAGAGAACAATCTAAAGCTGCTAGAGGTACGAGCATACCTGATTAAGAACCATTGGCTTAACACTTTCAGCCCCATAAGGAAACCAGCAGCCAAAAATGGATGATATTTATGTTTTGGTGATGTTTTTGTATGGTGATTAGCAGTAATTCTTTTTTTGCACTAGCCAAAGAACGGGTGGTTTCCAAGAGACGATTTGCATTCCTCGGAAACCTGGATGTTTTTTCCCTCCTTCTTATTTAGACATAATTTCTACTTTCTAGAAATACTAAAATTGATATCATAAGGATATTCTCAAGCCATACGCATAAATAAACCTAGCCATTCTCTTGCACGGTAAATCTTGTATAACTTGTTGGCAGGGATTAAACACACTCCCGAATTAGTTGATCGATGATTTGGCATTTGTATATTTTTCGAATTAATGACAGCACTCTTAAGTGTCAGAGATCACACACATGAATCCTATGACAACTACCTGAGTGATAAAATCTGTAACCATGAATCTTAGACTTGCGTTGAACATCTCTGCTATAACAGATTCACATAGTCATAAAGAACACAGAAAAACAGAGAAAGTGAAGAGTAAATGGTGCGTAAGAGTCGCTGGTGGTTTTACAATAAAATTCAGTAATAAATTCTAATTAAACAGCTCGACATTTTTTTCGACCAAAATGTTACCAGGTAATGGACAGATGTCTCTGGACTATTTTTTCGTTCGTGTAGGGACGTTCATTTTGAAAATCAAGTCAGTTTTTTCCTATCACATCACGTTTTGTCGCTACAGGTATATGCCTGTTATCGTCAAAATAGGCAGAATGCCTAATTCCATAGGGAAATTAATTGACATTTCACTGTGACTAATTACATTACCTTAATTACAATTCAAATCCAAATAAACCTCAGAAAGGAATTAATTAGGCACATCATACTCTTCACAAAGCCTTGCAACTTGTCTGTCTGTTTACAGTAGTACCACAGCCACTTGGGAATTTATCAGCTACTATTCAAAACTGTCCATGCTTTCCCTCTTATCACCAACTGACATTGTATCTCTTTGTGATGTTCTCTCATCCACAGAGAGATTAAATCATTAGGTTTCCAGTCTGGGCATTAAAACAGTATTGAGAGAACTAATGTCGACCAGTGTTATCATTGCTGAAGGTCATAGCCTCGTTTCCATGACTTTATCGTACTTGATGACCAAGAAGATCATCTGAAAGGTATTGAAATGTTCTTTCCTCTTTGTGTACCGTAAAATCCCGAATACAAGCCCTCCCGAATATAAGCCCCTCGAATAAAGCCCCCCCTGTCAACTAACCAAAATACCCTTCCCAATATACCCCCACTCAAATATAAGCTCAGGGCTTACATTAGGGATTTTGTGTGTTGGATCCGAAATTGGTAATGCAGAAGGCAGTGATACTGAATGAACATGGACACAGTATCTATAGAGCCTCTGTATTTGCTTCTGTTCTCTTGTGAGTTTTTCCGAATTAAATGTTGTTTTTAGTCTCTCTGATTGGATACCGATACACAGCTCATCTGTTAACCCAAAAGACCCTCTGACTAAGCCCTCTGAATAAGCCCACTGTATATAAACCCCCCAAATATAATCCCCCCAAATATAATCCCCAAATATAATCCCGCCAAAAATACTTACAAAGCTCTATAAGCCCAGGGCTTATATTCAGGATTTTAAGGTATTTTCTTTTCTTCGGCCCCCACTTATAATTGAATGATCACGTTGTAAATATGACAAGTCTCTGCTATATTTAATGCATAAGCTAAAGCCAGAGTAATAGTGATACCCTAAGTAATACTGTTTCAGAAGTCTAAAATATGGAGGGGTGATTTATGAGGGACTGCCTATTTTCCTTCTGTTCATACAACGTTTCCAGTGTTTTACTTTTCTATTTGCGGAGTGACATTGTACTCGGATGAACATACAAATTGACGTTTCTTGAAGCTGTATTTTCGTGTGCACTCCCACAGTAAATTCATCCTCATCACAACTACCACCATCACCACCATCATCATTATCATCATCCTCATCGATACCATCATCATCATCATCGTCATGCTCAAGACAACTATCACCACCACTACCACCGTTGTCATAATCTTCATCCTCATCATTATCATCATCATCATCATCATCATCATCATCATCGTCATCATCATCCTAATCACAACTACCACCACCGCCATTATCATAAGCCTCATCGATATCATCATCATCATGACCATCATCCTCATCCTCCTCCTCATCATCCTCCTCATCACTATTATCGTCATGACTTTATGATCATCATCATGAGCACCACTATCATCATCACCATCATTATCATCATCATCACCGTCATCATGATCATTCTTTAAACTCGACGGAGGCAAAGCAAATATATTCCCTTAGAAACTGATAGTTTCCCTGATTGTCCTTGCTGAAACGAAATGTAATGTGTCTTATAATATAGAATCAGAATAATAAAGTATTTTGGTACGCCTTACAACTGGGAGCTTCCAAAGAATGAAAGGAGAAACTGCCACCCTACTCTTTGAATGGAAAAATGGCAAAAAGGTACTCGTCGACGTGCCAGAGCTAATGGAAGTACGTTTGGTAATTCTGTATGAAGAACATGATGCTCATTTCTTATTCTTATTGATTTATACAGTTGGGTCACAAGTGTTTGCACTGCACTAGAAAAAGCGGGAGAGTGTTGTAAGCCCGTCAGATGGGCGTAGAAGAGAGAGCACAATTTGCACCTCAGTGAAAACTGGGTCGTATGTAAGATCTACTTGGAAAGCCCATCAATTATACATTCAGTCTGGATTATCTTTGGTTAACCATTCTCTGATAAAACACTCAGAATCGCAGTGTTTGGATGTTTTGTTTCAATAATAAACTTACGCGGTGGTTTTCATATGTTCAACCTAGCAATGCCATCAGTTTGGAATAAATAATCAGTACCAAATAGTCTATTTCCATTGCCGTTTTTACGTTAAATCTTACAACTTATGGATTATCAGCATCTGCTCCTCTTAACAATCTTATGTCTGGGTCGAAGCCAATAATGGTAGATATCAGTTACACATTTTTTCATTTATAAGCATCCCAGTTGCTAAGGCTTCAGCCCTCAAATTAGCCAGATTATTAAGCAACTTGCTTAGCAACCTTCATCCCTGACAGTTAGTTAGCAACTTATTCTTTCAGACCTAAATTACAAATTTTCTTCAAAACGAAGACAGAAGAATTCTTTTCTGATTTGAAACAAATACCTTAGGGTACCTTATTACTTAAGTTTTGGTAATATGTCGATGCGTGTGAATTTTTTCGGTGATTTCATGATTCGGTATCACAGGGAAAAAGTAGCCTTAGCAACCTGTTAGGCAACTTTAGCCCTGAAAGTGTGTCATACCCTTAGCAACCTTAGCCCTGACTCTGAAAATCGAGTTGCTTATTTTTTAAAAAAGTGTCCTTTCCTTTGTCAGTCTTCATTACTTCAAATCCATTTTGTTGAAATTTTGAAAATCTGTGTTTACTGTTATACCAATAGGTTATTTACATAGGTCGTCCCTGTAAGGTTTGACCCTATGTGTCCACATAAACGTCTGTGGTTAGAGAAAGTTATTTCATTAACGATCCCCCTAAATACCAAATGTTTGGGTCAAGCCCTGTAACACATTGTTGTTTGTCGGCTAGGTTTTCTGCTATAATCTGTTCTTTCAAGCGCATTCGAGATATCCACCAATAATTCTCAAAAGACTTGCAAACTTTTACAATCGTATAAACTTTATGATATAGACAAGTTTATAGGTAAAGGGGAGTGCGAGAGATGATGCTAGCCCTCTTATGGTAATAAACACTATTCTCTCTCATATATATATATATATATATATATATATAAAATTCTCAATGAGTGGAGCATATATACATATATATATATATATATTATTTATATATTATATATATAATATATATATATATATTGAGAATTATATATATATCTATGTATGATTCTCAATGAGTGGAGCATTACCACAATAGCTTGCAATTTAACGGCGCTGACCGGATTCGAATCCGGGACCTCATGACTGCTAAACCAACACCTCAACCATTGAGCCATCAAGGCTTGAAAAGCTAAGACGGAGATTTTTAGTGTCAATCTTTCGCGAATTCTCGTCTAGTCAGTGGGTACGGGGAAATTCATTAATTACTAATATTATATATAGCAAAACTCCTTTTGATCGTTTGACCAACTGATACCATGACGACGCTTTCCAGTGGCTGAAGAGCATATCCTAAAAACGTTTACCACTTTATTTTCACCTTCGGGAGCCTAGTTATTTTCACCGCCTCAAGAGAAATCATCGCAGTCAAAAGCAGGAATGAAAATACTACTTTGAAAGTAATACGGGAATGCAGGGTAACAGTTGTCTGACATATACAAGCACGCCATGCTTTTGATTTATCTTGACACAATGTCCTTAATTTAATAATTTAAACCTACATCATATACTGAACACTGATGATTATTTGTTTCCTATCGATGAAATGTTATCATATATGTAATATTGCTATGTAATTTGTGTTATTTATGCTATATAAACTGTACAAGAGTGACTCCCGTAAACAAATATAATATCCCAAAGTTCTTTAATATAACCTCTGACCCTTGAAATAATCGTATCACTAAATGTAAGCACCCATTTGTAGCAATTTTTCTGATAGCAACTAGGACATTTATAAGTTTACGTCGCTTGCCCATTTTTGACAAGGCTGCTAACTTGTCACTACTTAATAAAAATGCTCGGTTTAGGAAGGCTGCCTGCTAATACCATAGAGACAGCCTATCACGAAATGCGTACTTATATACTGAAGGTCCATTACCTTATAAATCAACACTCAAATGGTGAAATTTTTTCAGTTTAAACTCCTTTCTAATAACTTATAAAATAAACTTTTATGTACACAGTATTAGTTCAGTTAAGAGACAGTGAACACATTAAGCAGACAGTGTATCCCAGCCGGCCACCAAACCCTAGAACCGAGTAGGTACCTAAAGATATGAGAAGAGACGTAAAACCAATGGATGTCATCCATTTAACAAACGATAACTAAGACTAAAAATCAACAATCAGATTGAGGTATTCAGAGGCAACTAGTAAGATTCTGGGGGCATCAAGGTAATAAAGACCTCAAATTTTACTCATATGATCAAGAAGGAAACTTTAACCTGTAGAGCTTTTACCAGAATAAAATTTTCACAGGTGTGCTGATGAACGGAGCTGCAGAGTTGCCACAAAACAAACGAAGGTAGTTTTTTCTCCCTCCCCCTCCCCTTATGGAGAACGTCAAAGTTGGTAGATTACCCATCCCTTTTTGACGTATCATTATTTTCCTACATACTATTTCCTTTGGTAGGCCGTAGGGATTTCTTACTCATGGATATTAACCATAAATCAGCTAAAAATAGTTTTCCTTGACAGCATACAGGTGCAAACTGGATTCTCTCCAACGCCCTTGATTTCTGCAGTGATTATGGTAGTGAATTTTTACATTTCTTGGAGGCAACACATAATATCCATATCAATTTCAACTGTTATTTACTTACAATTTCTAAAGCATAGAGCACATCTATCTCCTTATACCTGTTAAAGATGACGGCAATGGTAGCACAGACAACAGCAAGTAATCTAAATTTAGTACAAAAATGTATTGTTCAAAGGATGCATAAGTTATAAATTTTTGGTGTTCACCCAAAGATTACCGTGAAAACTGCAGAGGAATTTTAGGAAATATGCAAACCATTGGAAAATTGTGTCCATTGCCAGTCACACACGTAACCACAATAAATTTGGTTCTTAAAAACCAATAGGGGAGAAAGGGGGAGAAAACTTTACTGGTCTTTGATTAAGAGAAGTATACAAAAAAGACTGGTGTCAGTTTCACATTTGCAAGTTTCACATGCAAATAACTACTAAATTTGGCCTGTGAATGTCACACACGTAACCATGGAATGCTCCTATAGTGCTATGTCTGTATTTTTATGTTACCTTTTGAGAGAAAGCCATTTAATTTTATCAATATGTAGTTAATAATTTCAAGTTGCTTAATGGACAAAAATCCCAGTACTGGTATTTTTAATACATTCTTTCACTTTGAGTTAAGTTGTTTATAAGAAGTTTATGTAGTTGGACATACCAACAAAAAGGTATATGTGGCATATGTAGCATAAGAATATGGTGAGACTTTTATTTTTCCGCATTTTTGCTATTCATTTGATGTAAATTTTGTTTCTTTAACCCCTGGTGTGGTGCTGACCACCACTATTGTACTATCAACTTAAGCAATTGCTTTCTTTTGTCAATTTTATTCTGTCTTTGATTTCAAGTATAACTAAAGTCACTTTTGTTAAGGTAAAGATTTAACCTAATGGGCTGGGCTTTGGGGAGTTGGGGAAGGGGCTCCTTTAAGCTAGGTTGGGGGAGAAGCCCAAATTAGGGGACCAGGTGACAGATTGGGGGGGGGGCAACTCTGGAGGATGCCATATCCTACACGTGTTGTGAAATAAAGGAATTTCCTTTAAAGTGCATTGACAACTTATAACCTCGTAGGGGAAGTGTCTTACATGTTACAATATCAAATGACATAAATCCCTATACAGTCGCCATGCCATTTTGTATGATATTCTCTGTTCAGACCTTTAGTCAACATCTGCTGTTCCCGACCAAGATATAGAAATGCTATTTGGCCTTATTGGTGAAACTGCATTGAAATTGCCAAACTTTGGCAATTATCACATACAAAAACATTTTGTGAGGCATGGGTACCCATCCCATTTCTTAACATTTTTGATATATCTGCAACATGCCACTTTTGGTCGGTCAACCATCCATAAGAATCAGTTAAAACCAGTTAAATCAATCATTTCAAATGAGGATGTTGAAACTAAATTTCCGTAATGCTGCGGTTTATGTTTACTACAAGGACGTGATCAAAAAAAGACCCAGTCCAGTTGTATAGTTTTTATTTATGCTTTATATATGTTTCATTTACCAGTAATTTTGTGAAAATTACATCCCCATCTACTAAATTGCTAATAAATACATATTTTCAAAGACCCCTGTCATATCACTCAAGCCCATGCCTTGTTCCAACTCCCCTGCTTTTTCGCACATACCACTACTATTTGATACTGTAAACCAGGGCTATTTAATCAGAATCTCTGTCTGTCTGAATTGGAAAATAAGGCCGTAAGTCATGCCAGCCATTTTTAGCAATCAAAGAGTAGAAGGCACCATGAGGTTTTAAAGCAAGACGATTAAATATTAAAAAGTGACAAATATGAATTAGAAAAGACACAAGTAACAGTGGTTGGTAGAGTTTATCAGGTCTTGAGTCTTCATCATTTTGCAAACTGCACGAGGGCTTAGATCAGAGCTTTTAGCTTGCAAAAAGGTAGAGACTCCAAACATGATCAACTCAACCATCTATGTCGATGAATTAGTTGAAAAGTGTTAAAATATTTAGAGCTACTAGAAGTAAGGCTGTAGTGCTTCACCTTCACTTTGCTGTCTGGAAAGGTTAACTTACGAGACTTATTGTGAAATGATGAGTGCCTCAATAATACAAACGACGAAACAAGTTCATCTGTGGCACGTGCACAATGCCCAGCAAACTGGACACGTCTCTTTTGAACTAAGGTTAATACTCTTGGTAGGTCTCCATATATCATTTGTAGAGTTGGGTGGTTTCGCCACGAAAGATTAAGTACTCTTCTGAGAAGACAAGTATAACATCTAAACAGCCCTGCTATTTTGCTGAAATAGTACAAGTTT
Organism: Alatinidae sp. Z8VKAUB7J3; assembly: GCA_010016025.2. Lineage (NCBI taxonomy): Eukaryota > Metazoa > Cnidaria > Cubozoa > Carybdeida > Alatinidae > Alatinidae sp. Z8VKAUB7J3. The sequence goes on from JAAAKM020073195.1 coordinate 17,961,172, forward strand.
CAGATCTATAGAGTAAGATTGGTTCAATAAGAGCGTGAAAACTTGGATTTTGATCTTACGATTAAGATTGGATTTCCAGATCTTATTCATTTTCTTACAAGTAGTTCATGTTATGCCTTTTCTGATATTAAAGACCTTTTCAGAATTCTAGATGTGTGATCCTAGATGTGTGTAGTCTTCAATGCATTTAAGGATGTTATTCGAGAGAGTTTTAATTTCATGATTGCTGCGAATTTTAATTGGCACATACTTAGTTTTAGTTTCATTCAGGTGAAGCCCTGTACAGTTCACTACTCATTCAAGAGAAGATAGTAGTGCCTGAGCACTAAGGAGGTTATCTGACAACAGCGCAATGTCATCACCAAATCAGCATCGATGATATAAAGTAGGATAGGATAACGCAAACTTCTTCTAGGCTGATACATGAGTCCATATTCTTTCATTGTATCTACAGCGATGCGCATGATGGAGTCTATTACAATGATGAATGGGAGACGTGCAAGACCATTTTCGAGAGTAGAGCATAGAGTGTTCTAAAACTGGTTCATTTCTTCATCGCTACTATCATTGTGAGGACTGTAGCAAGCTATGATTGTTGTTTTAGGATTACCCTTGAAATTGGCAAAGATGATTCGTAGTGATATCTTATCGATATCTGATAAATTCTCCATGGCTTTTGCTGAAAGCAGGAGGCACTACACCCCCCTACGGACGAGTTGGAAGAAGTTTTCACACAAGAAACTAGATGAGAGTTTTCATATAATTGGTACTTAATATCATTAACAGAATGGAAGATACGATGTTCTTGAATGGCAATGATATTGATGTTCTGATCCTTTCCTTTTTTTTACAAGTTCGTTAAAGACGAGATGGTGGGTTCAGTGTTCTAGTGTTGAACGTACTAACAAGAGCATGAAACAAGTGATCTCATTCCTTCATTGTCAGGAGCAGCAAACCCAAACGGGTTTAGAACTGTTGTTCCCTCACGAGTTTCAATAAATGAAACAGAATCGGAAAGTTGATCGAAAATGGAAGGGGATGGACCAATATCAACAGTTGAACCAGATCGATTAGTACTTTTTGGAAAAGAGTTGAATCGTCCAGTGTTCGACGCTTGGCCTTTTGATAACCATGTCGCAGTTTCCACAATACAGCGAGCACATCAGGTTCAGCACTTTTAAAGCAGTGTCCTTCAATGTTAGTCCGTGGGCTCTACTAGTACGTGCGTTGTGGGGAACGCTTCCATGTATTTATTGGCTAATGATGTGTTGTTTCCAATGAATGTTTTTGACGTATCAGCGTGATAGCTGTTGACTTCGTGCTTCAATGTTCTCGTCAGGGTTCATGTTACAGATCCTAGAGTAATATGCTTTCAACGGTGACGAAAAAGAAATTATGTGATTGTTTGGTAGCGCAGATCCCCAGATTGTATTACGTTTCCACACTGCTGTTCATGCCTTTGCTTTCACTATCATTCCGTCTTTTGCTGTATTGTCTATTAAAACATAAATACTGGGAGTCATCTGCTTTATCAAGCTTCTGCTCCTTCACTACTAGTCCTGGGTTATCTCTTGTGTTATAACACATGACCGATGACTTTATCGGCCTGGCGGAAAAAACCGGATACATAACGGAGTTGACCCGGTGGGTGATGGAACAGGCCCTGGCGCAGAGTGTAAAGTGGCGCAGGCAAAATCTTGATCTCGCGGTGGCAGTTAATATTTCCGCGCTGGATCTCCAGCAGGAAAATTTTGAACAAACTGTCAATGATCTGCTCCGCCGGCATAAGCTGCCGGCCGGTTCGCTCACATTGGAGGTGACGGAAAGTGCGGCCATGCAGGACCCCGATGCGGCCGTTGCCCAACTGTCGAAATTAGCGAACCTGGGTATCAAGTTGTCGGTTGACGACTATGGCACCGGCTATTCGTCGCTCGCCCAGCTAAAGAAGCTGCCGGTGCATGAGTTAAAAATCGACAAGAGTTTTGTCATGGAGCTGGATCGCAATGAAGACGACAAAATTATTGTGCGCTCGACGATCGAACTCGGCCACAATATCGGCCTGGCAATTGTTGCCGAAGGGGTTGAGGATAATCGCTCCCTGCTGCAGTTGGTGAACTGGGAGTGCGACTACCTGCAGGGTTTCCATATCGGGAAACCGATGGCGATCGGCGACCTTGATGAGTGGCTGGCAAACACCGGTTACCCGGTCCGGAAACTTATTTCCGGGGTTGATAGTACGACAAAGGCTGGTTAATAGAAGTAAGCAAAGGAAAAGTGAAGTCATTCCCGCGCAGGCGGGAATCCATCGGCATACAGGGCAAAAGGAAAAAGTCTCATCTGACCCGACTTTTTCTGACCCGACTTTTTCACTTTTCAATATCCGGTCATTTCCAGGTAACCGCGGCCAATTTCTTTTCCTGAATCGGCATCACGCACCATAACTGCCCCCTCCCAATACTTAACCAGCGTGTCCATCAACTGGTCCTCCAGGACTGCTTCGATGACCCATTGGCCTGCGGCGCCCGCATAATCCATGCGCCACCGAATCGGGTAACGGGAGCCCCCGGGTTCCTGCCAGTATTCAAGCGGGACGAGCTTGATATCGGTGGACTTGATGGTTAGAGCCGGATTGTTTGGCGATACCCAGGTCCCACTGCTGTGCGAATCGACCCTTTGATCGAGCGTCCTTAGCTGGTAATACATCAGATCATGACCCGAATCCAACTGCAGGGAGAACCAATCCCAGCCGGCCTGGTTCGGTCCCAGCTGGCTGCTGCCCCATTCGCGATCGAGCCAGCTCAAACCCGTTACCCGGTGCCGCTTGCCGTTGAACGCCAGCTGTCCGGAAGTTCGAAGCCGGGTGATGGAGTAATAGTAGGAAGCATTGCCGACGCCGCTGCTTTTTTGGCTGAGTCCCTGCTGTCCCTGCAGGGTGATTTTCCTTTCAGGTGAGACCTCCAACCGAATAGAAAAATCATCGGTCCCGGCCGCTATTTTCCAGGGAAAGGCTTCGGTGGCAGCGGAGATACGCCAGTCTTCCAGCCATACCTTGAAAGGATTTGAGGTATTGCCCGCCAGGCCAACCGCTTCCCGGGCAAACCGCTGTGCATGGAGGTGCTGCTGCCGGGCCGGATCGGTGACTGCCGCGTGGGCCATCCAGATGTGGTTTGTTGCCCAGGCAGAGCTACGTTGGCCTCCGTTACCCGGGGGTTGAGGGGCTAATGCAATGCGAAAGAAGGTAATCTGGTAACCAAAATCCCGACCGCTGTCGGACCTCAGGTTGCCTGTGAAATACCACCATTCGTTTTTAAATCCCGGATGGACATTGTGGTCGGCAGGGAAGCTGAAGGTTCGTGCCTGGGTTGCCCGCAGGAATCCCTGCAGGTTATCGTTGCCCAGCGCCTGGGCGACCTCAATGCCCGGTTGCGGTCCCGGTTGTTCGACGGAAAAGTAACCATATCTCGGAATTATCATCTACCTATTGCCTTTCATTTCTTGTGAATTTGCTATGTACCAAATTTATCCTTCTTATATCCCATTACGAGAGTATACGCAAAAATTTATTGGATAGACATAATTGTCGTACCATAACTCACCAAAGTCTGGATGCAGATATGGCACGGTAACGAAGAAGAAGATATCCCTTCTATATAGATATATTTAAACTTAGTGTTCTTCGCGCACTTCGTCTTCCTGTCATTTTTTCATAATAAGGTGAATTTGGTTGTGTCTACAATAGGAATTTGACGTTTGGATGTACTAGATTGGGCTACAGTTCTAAATTTGGCTTAATATCTTTAACAGTGGTTGAACTCAGTTTAGCCCATTTCCAGTGGACCTAAGGAACTCTTTTACAGAACCGTTATCAGAAATGCAGATATCTTGACCTCGTAAATTCTTTACTTATCTTTTGGTGGGCTAATACTAATGCCCAACATGATATTAGTCTCAGGTACACTTCAAACTCTCTCTCTATATATGTAAACGTTAAAACTTGGCTGCTCAACACGAGCTTTCAGAATTATTCTTCTGGCACCGCACAACTTTGCTCCGTTTAATTTATCTGAAATAAAATCATTATATATATTTAATATATATGAAATATATATATAAATTAAAACAAAGTTTTGTTTAAATTTGTTGAACACTTTTAGAGATGTCCATGAAACACATGAGTACCAGGCGAAATCAAAAATGTCAGTGGGTGGTTATGAGTATGAGTGCCGATCCTTCCTTACTTTAAATTTCACCTACAAATGCTAGGAGTACATACTTGAATAAAAGGTCTCGACATAGTTTCTTACCAGTCAGCTTCTAGGTGTTACTGATACATCTTCAGGGAATCTTTGGAATTTAGTCGTAAAGTTAATATAATTCAGCATTATAAAAATGCGGTAATTCCCCTAACTCCTTTGATGCGGTTAAAAATAACAGAACAATAAATCAAAAGCATCTGCAATTAAGCTACCAAGATCTACGTACACATATAGGAAGTAGTCAGTGGACATTATATAGTGATCACCGTGTAAAAAATTAGCCATAGACGTTTGGGCCATTTGACACGGTACAACATTACCGATGGGGAGCTGAAGTGTATAGCACATACTACTAAGTTGTCAGAATTGTTCAATACGATATCGAAACCTAGTCTCAAGGAGAATGGCGCACTATTCATTAAGTATGTGACTTTAAAGGAAGGGGCACTTTAGTGCTCACTTTCTGACCTAAGGACGTGGTAAAATCACGTAGTTTTCTTTGCACGCTATTTTGTCGTAACTCCTATGTCGTATATTTTCTCGCATGCTATTTCATGGACATCGAAGGTAAAATGTCATACGATTTCAACTGCACTCAGATTGTAAACCTGAACTGTAGCTCAATCGTATACAAGAAAATGACTAGAAATAGTGCTTCCCTGTTTTGTTCTTGTATTATAATACTGTAGTAAATTGTTTTCATACCTGAAGGCAAGGTAGGCAATGCAGCACTGCTATGAAAAATGTTATTGAGTAGAAAAAAATCGAGAGTGAGGGACATTGCTCCGAAGTATCGTCCCCCGTCGTATACGGGCCAGGACCAGTCTCCGTGTCCCCTCTTGATCCACGCTGTATTACATGGGGGTCAGTAAAATGAAGAGTAAATTCATCGGAGGAAGCGAAAAGTTTGGAGTTGTTGACGAGGTTACTGTCCCGGGTCGAGCACGAGAACGAGACATGAGAGCAATCGGAATTTTGCTTTGTTATGAAAATTAGAAATCTTTTGTTGCCGACATCCGTCGCTGGCGGGAAGATTGAAGGGGATTCTGCTTTCGAAATATTTATGCAATTTCCAGTTTTTACATTCTAGTTTGTTTTCTTTTATTTATATAGAAGATATAATCTGGTGTAACGGACAGACAACTTATTTTTATATATATAGATATAAAAACTAGCTGTTGGGGTGGCGCGAGTACGGAGCGACCCGGCTCTGAGGGAGTAGGGTTGTTGAGTTTTTTTTTCTTTTGAGGGGATATTGTGAAGGAGATTGATCTTTTTTTGTGGTATGTCTTCTTTTATTTTTGTTGGCCATTTATTACTTTATTTTTTGGCGTGTTTAGAAAATGGTTACTTTTTACTATTGCACGCCAACAAAAGCGCATGTTTTCCCATCAGTGCAGTAGATTTGTAATGTAAAGAGTTATAATTGTGTTTATTAATAAAGTATCGTATCGTATCGTCCAAGGAGGGATGGAAAGAAGTGGTCTCTGGATTTTTATAAGTGGTGGGGGACAGAGTACTGCCAAACAACGGTTTTGATAGTAGGAACATTTCAACTCTACACTTTTTTATTTTGATCTCACAGTATTTTCCGAGTTTTGGAGCTTTTTGGAAATTCCCATAAATTCGTTTTTATCATTGCTTTTTGCTTTTAAGTTTAACAAGGATAATAGCTACCATTTCCGAGTAAGTGTTATCACATTAGAAAATTTCTTTTCTTTAATTTCAGTTACCCTAATACCTAACCCTAATAGACTTGCCTACTTAGAGTCTCAGGTGGACTAACGTGATTTAAGATTAACACCTGACCGACAAGTCCTCTGAAGTCGCAGGCGAATGGGGAGATCTGTAGCTTTCCAAGTGTTTTGTTAACGGCACAGGTAAAAAGGGTGGGAATAGCTATGACTCTTATTGGACAATTTTAAAAAATAAAATTAAGTTTGGTATCAAGCCATGGCTAATTGGAGATAAAGCAAAAAATTAAATAGATGGACAACTCATAGCTAGATGGACAACTGTAAACAACTGAATATAAGTTGAAATAAGAATAAAAATAAGAATATCTGAAATAAGTGTATCTTCCCTGACAGTGACTGGAATTGAACCCCGCTTCCAGTGCTTGGAAGGAGCGAACATATCCACATGACCACTCCCAGGGTATGAGATGACATTATTTTAAGACGTTTTGCTATTTCAAAGAGTCTTGCTTTGCTTGTTAATTACTTCATTTTGTACTGTAGGTTTTCATATAGCTGAGCATCTTCTAGAGTTTAAGAGAAAGTTAAAAGATCATTTAATAAAGAATGGTTGAATAGGGGATATCATCCTGGATCTATCCCGGAAATGAAACAGAGAAAAAATTAAGCCAGATTCCAGTCTTATTTTACGTCTTTTTTATATAATCCCAGCAGAATTGGCACTCCCTCTTGATACTAAATGTAGTTTCAATTTCAGGGGGTATCTAATTTCTAGAACCGAGCTTTTATGTTTCATGAAAAGAAATAAGTGCACTAAATAACAAAGCGTTACACCTTTCAGTAACGTCGAACTGAAAGGCTTAAAGCTCTTCGAACGAATTTCTATATTTGCCTCTGCGTCGAAAATGAAGTACGAGCCTTTTTATCTCTATTTTTTGCTGAGAAGATGGTGGCATTGTCGTAATTCGCATATACTAAAAGCGTCAAAAAGTGCCTTGAGCAGGGCCTTTGGCAGGCAGAATATAGGTGGCATTGCATTTTTCAATATCCAGGCTATAAATATTATAAAAATGAGCTTTCGGAAGAAAAATTTAGTTGCGTTGACTCTCAGCATAAAATATTTATTTTTCATTTCTTGTTGATCTGCTTAAAAATTACGGAGCATATTGATAGAGCTAAGAGGGCCTCCAATAAGACAAAGTTTTTTCGTTAACGTATTTTAGTGTTTCGACAAGTTTAATATTTACAATCTACACAGCAAACTGAGTCTCTCAGTTTCATATTTTTACCGCAAAGATGCTGAACAGAATATGATAAAATCAAAGTCGATGTATGGACGGAGACCCTAATCAAATTAATGAATAGAGCAGATAACAACAGAAGTAGGACTTCATAATTGCTTAAGAACTTCCGGGCAACTTTTATATGAACAAGAATAATTAACATTGCCTAAGAACTTCCGGGCAAATTTTTTTATGAACAAGAATAATTAACGTTCCCTAAGAGCTTCCGGGCAGTTTTTATATGAACAAGAATAATTAACATTGCCTAAGAACTTCTGGGCAATTTTTATATTAACAAGAATACTTATTGCCTACGAACGTCCGGGCAATTATCTATGAGCAAAGATACTTAATATTGCCTAAGAACCTCCGGGCAATTTTCATATGAACAAGAATAATTAATATTGCCTAAGAACTTCCGGGCAATTTATCTACGAACAAAAATATTTTATATTGCCTAAGAACTTCCGGGCAATTTTTATATGAACATGAATATTTATTATTGCCTAAGAACTTCCGGGCAATTTTTATATGAACAAAAATATTTAACATTGCCTAAGAACTTCCGGGCAATTTTTATATGAACAGTAATATTTATTATTGCCTAAGAACTTTCGGGCAATTAATTTACGAACAAAGATATTTAATATTGCCCAAGAACTTCCGGGCAATTCATCTACGAACAATGATGTTTACTATTGGCGAAGAACTTCCGGGCAATTTTTATATGAACAATAATACTAAATGCCTACGAACGTCCATGCAATTATCTACTAACAAAAATATTTTATATTGCCTAAGAACTTGCGGGCAATTTTTATATGAACAAGACTACTTATTATTGTCTAAGAACTTCCGTGCAATTTATCTACGAACAAAAATATGTAATAGTGCTTAAGAACTTCCGGGCAATTTTTATATGATCAGGAATATTTATTATTGCCTAAGAACTTCCTGACAATTTATCTACAAACAAGAATATTTATTATTGCCTAAGAACTTTGCCTACGAACGTCCGTGCAATTATCTTCGAACAAAAATACTTTATATTGCCTAAGAACTTGCGGGCAATTTTTATATGAACAAGAATACTTATTTACATAATTTAATTACATTAAATACTATTTGGTTCTTCATCTGCCCAACCCAAATAGTATTTAATGTAATTAAATTATGTGAATGGCTGCTGCGGCAACTAATTGTAAAGAAAAGTGGTACTTTGCATTAAAATCCACACTACAACGCTACTACTGATAAAAAAATCTGATCCCAGCGTGGAGACAATCAGCTAGGTTCCAAGAAAATGTATCACAGTAGACGGTGTATAGATTCAAAAGCTTACATCTCCATGTAATTTTCATGTTTCTATTGAAATGGCTTCCAGACGTTTATGCAAAGCTAAAAGCATCCGTGGCAAAGCATTGCAGAGCACTTTCAGTTTAAATACATCATCGTAATGTGCATTGTTTGAAGATTCTCGCTGGTATCAAACTTACCACAATTGTCCGTTGGTTTAAATTTCTTTATTGCCTTTTGCCTGTTGTCCACCGAAATGTTGACGGTAGAAGATGTAGATTATTTCTCGTCGATTCTATCTGGCTCGACTCGAACACACAACAGTGTTTCTCGATATATTAATTTATCACAGATTATATAGGTGACTCTGTTTTAAAAATGCAAGAGCACACAATTATTGTAAACGGGAATTGATAATACGTATTCAGTACTGATAAACCACTAATGTCTTGCTGCATTATGGAGCCGACTCCAAGCACGAGTTGATTGTTCGTCTCTTACTAGGTTGCTATCTACTATTGCAACCCAGATACCTTAGAGAAGCGACTTTCAAAAGATGTTTGTCTCTAATTATCTTATCAATGGATCATTTCAGTTAGTAAGAGCTAGAAATTATTCTTTACTATAATCTCTTACTAGGTTGCTCGCAACCGCTGTAACCTGGATTTAAAATGAGGCATTAAATAGTTCTCAATGATTTTGCAGTACCCGTCTAGCTGGGTTGAAAAAAAGATGCCGTCGATGCACAATATCGGAGCTCGCGCAACTTATTTTTTTAAGCCAATATATTTTCCTTGTTATTCAAGCCGAGAAAGGCTAAGTTTCTTATATGGGGGTTTCAGACAAGACGGTTTTAATACTAGGCTAATTATTTTAATATGACACTTTTCAGAAGTTAACGGGTACTACATTTCTTGTTATTAGATAAAATAATATTTGATCTATTTCATAGATGTGACAGTAGTGGCGATTTTCTGATTCCAACTTTTGTAACAATCTCGTCTACTGAAATACCACTTATTCCAGCCGATACTTTTTCTCAACTTACATCCGAGATATCCAAATTTGATAGAACTTTAAAGTTGATGAAAGAAAAAGTCACGGTCTATGATCTGAATTATCTACTGCTCCCATATTTCAGTTCTAGCAAACTCGTTGAAAACCAAGCAACTATCGTCATTTCAAAAATCCCAATTGATGTAAACGATCTAATAAAGGGTAAGGATGATGTTACCAAAATCTTCGGTCATGAAGCTTTTCATACCGTCAAAGCCTCGGGCGATGTTCTTTTTCTTCGGATTGAAACTACTGCAGAAAAAGATCTTTTATGACACTACTTCTAGCGTGCTAACTAAATGTGACGGCAGACCTAAAGAATACAGATTCTTTGAAATTGTGAAAGGTGTAGGTAAAACTTCTGCTGTGGAGCTTTTTGCTGGTTGTGATGGTTTTGTTAATGCAAATAGGATTGGCAACTTGACCTAAATGACAGTCTTTCCAAGACGCTCTTGTGCTCACTGTTGTTTGCCAGTTTGGCTTAAAAATAGAATATGAAATTTTGCCAGTTTTTGAATATGTATGGCCTTGTTTTTTGGTTCCCATGTTTTTATAAGAGAAACACCCTGGCAAGGGATCCCAAAATTTGATAGCTACGGTGATACTACTTTTGCTTTCAGACTTAAGTATCATTTCATTCAGGATGTTCTCAAAAAGATTCACTTGTCACTTGTGTGACGATGTATGATAGAGGTTGTCTTTTGTCAGCCTCTCATCGCAATCTCGTCACAAATGGTAACTTTCCGTTGTTCAAATATAAACAATGGTCATTTTTTAGTTTATTAATTTATTTGAGGGTAAAAACTTGAAAAAGCCCTTAGGCATAATACTCTTGACCAGAAATATTGCATTGGAACCCGACCAGAAGGATATCATTGGAAGTGGTACATTGTTCCACTCATTAAATTTATTAAGTTTAAACACTAAGTTTAAACTATCGATTCTTGCGTAAATGACATTAAAAAAAATGCCCGAAAAATATCATATATCATATGTGTGATAGTGCTTGCTTGAGGGTGGGTCAAACATTGAGTTTCATAGGATGTGAATTGAGAGAAAATAATACCAAAAAAGCAACAAAACACAGAATTCAATCGCATGTTTTGTGCTCCCATTTATTTATATTTCGAGCTAACTAAGATCATTCTCTAGGAAAACATCTCTAAACATTGTCTAAGAAGGAGAAGAAAGATTGTAGGTTTTTCTGATTCTCTGATATTACTAAAGTGTTCAAAAATTTTGACTCGCTGTGTATAATCCGAACTCGAACAGCAGATAATTGGGAATACTATAGATGATGTCCGCTGGCCCGCGCGCCATGATCTATGGACAGCTCAATGTGCTGGAAACCATAAAAGCTCTCGGGGCTTGCCGGCACTTCATCAAGGTAGCGCTGGTAGTCCTCAAGCTGATCCCAGCCCGGGGCGTAGGGCGAACTGGCCACACCGCTGCCACGAAATGGCACCACACTGTTTTTACTCATGCCGTGCTGCAGGTGAGACTTGCCAATCAGGCCCGTGCGGTAACCTTCCGCGTGAAAGCGGCGGACAAAGGTATTGGCCCCCCAGTCGAGGGTGCGGTCGTTAAAAATAACCCCATGCGCGGTCGGCATGCGCCCGGTCATGATGGAGCAACGATTGGGCATACACACCGGATTGGCCACCCAGGCGTTATCGAAGACCATGCCGCGACCCGCCAGCGCGTCTAGATTGGGAGTCCGCACCACCTGATTGCCCATGAACCCGACATGATCAGCACGTTGCTGATCAGTGATGATAAAAAGTACATTTGGTCTAGTCCGGGTCATCCGCTCTCTTCCCCCTGCCCGCTGTTGGCCTACAATGGTTGGCCCAAGCTTACGAAAAGAAAACAGTATGCCAGGAAAGAAAAGTGTCGTGGGCAACAACAACACCCCTGCCTTCGGGCAAGCCGATGCAACGTTTCAAGCTGCCGGTGGCGAAGCCGGCATTCGCGCGCTGGTGGATGATTTTTACGACATCATGGACAAAAACACCGCCTACGCCACCATCCGTCACTGGCACCCGGCAGACCTGACAGTGTCCCGCGACAAACTGGCCTGTTTCCTGTGTGGCTGGATGGGCGGCCCGCGCCTGTATCAGGAGAAATATGGCGCCATCAGCATTCCCGGCGTGCATGCCCATCTACAGGTCGGTACGGCGGAGATGAACATGTGGCTGGATTGCATGGGGGAAGCACTGGCGCTACAGCATTGGTCTGCCGCTCTGTGCGACTATCTGCGCGAGCAATTGGCCAGGCCTGCGGATATGATTAGGCGTCACACAGAACAACAACTTGAATAACGACCCGAGCGGTCGCGCACTACCAGGAAAGCAAATGGCTCACGAACAACTTAATCTGAATAATGATGAACTCCTCAGCACCACCCGCGCTGTACGCAAGCGGCTGGACTTCGACCGCCCGGTTTCCACAGATGTGCTGAAAGAGTGTATGGAACTGGCTGTACAGGCGCCGACCGGATCCAACGCCCAGGGCTGGCAATTCGTATTTGTCACCGACCCGGACAAGCGTCAGCGCATTGGCGAGTTGTACGGCCAGGCATTCGAACTGTACCGGGAAATGCCGGTAGCTATTCATAAGCTGCACATGGACAGTGGCGACAGTTCGCTCACCGCCAGCCAGAACCGCTCTGCCTCATCAGCAGATTTTCTGGCAGAGCATATGGGCCGGGCACCCGCCATGTTGATACCCTGCATTGCCGGGCGCACCGACCGGCCGGAATCTAATAATCTGATTGCGCAAACCGCCACCTTCGGCTCGATAATTCCCGCCGCCTGGAGTTTTATGCTGGCGGCCCGCGCACGGGGCCTGGGTACCGCCTGGACCACCCTGCACCTGATGCACGAAAAGGAAATTGCCGACATGCTGGGTATTCCTTACGACGACTATTTACAGATTGCCTTGATCCCGATTGCCTATACCAAGGGGACTGAGTTCAAACCCGCGTACCGACCTCCGGTGGAAAGTGTCATGCACATTAATGAGTGGTAGGCAGATAAAACGGTTGGTAGGCAGATACAACAACAATTCCGGGGAGGAGAAATGTCAGGCATAGAGTTAGGCATAGGTGTCGGCCGCATGGATCAGATTGCAGCCAACGCGCGCCGTGCGTCGCATTTGCTAACAGAAGACGGCAAATTTGCTACAGTCCTCTGAGATAGACACCTCTCCTCTTCTAGGTCAAGTCCCATGGTCTAAAACACACCCCAATCTGGTGTCTTAGGCACCCAGCCGGAAAAGATACTGCGTACGCTTTTTGATATACGTTGGAAACAAGTTTGCGTTAAAAGATTCAATCTGTGGTAACGAAGCCCCTGCAATACAAAAAGGACGTATTGATTCATCTGAAGCTAGCCAAAGTGAGTTATTTGGCGCTGCAACTAACGGAATTAATAGCGCTTCATTGGATATACCTTATTCAACTACCCCAATTCACGTCGACCCAAATATTAAGATAAAAGAGACCCCAGTGACGAGGGAAAATATAAAACCATATCGGTGTAAAGTTTGTGAAAAACTTCTGCTGTTTCTGTTATTTACTTAAATGTGAACTTACACAGGAGAAAAACCTTACGCCTGCAAGGTCGTTACTAAACAATTTTCTGACAATTCAAATTTTAAAAGTCATTAGAGGATTCATACCGGCGAAAACCTATCTGCGAGTAATGTATTGTAAAATATTTTCCCGGAGTTATACCGTGATCTGCTAGCAGAACATTTTTTCCATGCGGTTTCGTAGTAAGGGGTTTTTCTCCCAGAGAGGCAAATAGTCTGTTAGAAATCATTGCGTGTGTCTTGAACTAGGTTAAAGGACTGCCTCTCTGGAACACATATGTTCACAGTGGGGGTATATCTCTAAGCAAGAAAACAATGTCTTGAAATAGTTGCATGGGGTTAAAGGAGAGCAGGTTAAAGGATTGCCTCTCAGGTTAATGGAACACCTATGTTTATATACAAGTAAACCTTAGCGTGAGAAAATAGCGTTCGTATTCAGTCACATAGCTGTTTGCCTTATAAAAAGTGGGGTTACATAAGAAATTCCCAGGGAGGGCCTAGTATAGCAACATTAGCAACACGACTTCTTAGAAAAAGGGCTGTAATCTAAAATTCCTGTCTATATAGCTACACTAGTGCCACGAACTCCTCTAGCGGAAGGATGGGGAGCTAAAATTTCTGGTGTTTGCCATAATGCTATATTCTACTAACCGCAAATTGCCAAACAGAAATTTATGAAAGAAACAGAAAATAGTGAGAGTGAACGCACTGCATCTACCACCGAATATTCAAAAACGTAATTCATTATTCATATTGCTAGATTCATTAAACTTAAAGCAAACGAACATTGTAAAAGCTTGCGCTTTCATACAAGAAATTCTTAAATTCCACTTTTAACCATGACCACAAAAAGCGTTGTAACATTTGTAGTAAACAGACTGCTCTGAAGCAAGCAAGTTAACCAAGAACAAGAGTGCACACATGTCTCAACAAAACAGTCAGGTTACCAAATGACAAAGCACAACAAAATAAAAATCAATACGAACATGGAAAGTTTATACAGGAGATTCAAAGATCTCATTCATTACGGGAGATTCAAGGTAGGCAAACATAATAAAGCGAAAATTAACTCACTAGATTTAAAAAACGAAAGTCAAGAAAAACAAAAGAAATCCGACACATTAGAAGTCCATCCCAATCCACCAAATTCAGAGAGCTCAACAGAGAAATGAAACTTACAAAACTAATAATGAAAATTATCCTGTCACAGACAAAGCAAGCAAGACAAATCGTAAGGAAACAACGCGAGCCTTAAAATATTATACAGGAAATTCAACCATTTCCAGTAAATACGTGAAACGCAGTACAGGCAACATGGGAAAGTCAAATATGACCTTATCAAGCAAACTAACCCACCAGAAACATCTCAACCTACCCAAAATCATAAAACAAGAAATTCACACACGAAAATCAATATTTTGAGTCTGGCACTACCCTAACTGCATAACTGCTTATGAAGTTCTTTTACAGTAAAAACTGAATTTCCAGTTTTTCCTAATTTTTTAATATTGTTTTGAAGGTTGCTGCTCATCTAATTTAAGGAAATAATTTATTTTTACTGCTCTTGGTGCTTTAAACTGTTTTTTCTGTAGAAGATTACTAAAACTGAAAAGTTTCGTGTTGGAAAATGACATTTATTTGGTGTTAAATTTGTGGAAATCTTCAAACTTGTGTATTTGTAATATGATTTACGATTTCTCTATTATTTAGGACCCAGTGCCTGGAACACGACGCGCCCTATACCCTCGTTAATTACGCCGACACGCCCAATCTGGACATGAACACGCTTGTGCGGCACGTGCGCAAGACGCTCACCGGGCATGACAGTGTCGGGCCGCGGCTGCCTTATTGGACGGGGTTGTTACTGGGATATGTGACCGACATGTTCACCCGGGTCACCGGCAAGACCCTCCCGATCAGTTCGATCCGGGTCAAGAAATTCTGCTCCTCCACGGCGTTCCGCGCCACCAAATTCGAGCAACTAGGCTTTGAGCCGCCCTTCACCATCACCGAGGGGATCGAGCGCACCGTGCACAGTGAATTCATCTCGCCGGACCCGAATCGCGAGATCTTTTACACTGAATGAGCGCGCGCCCCGCCTGCAATTAGAACCGCACGTATACTCCTGACACGGCACTTCGCTTCACCGACCGCCCCCAACCATGACCCAACCCTCCCCGACTTCCTCGGATTTCTCCATCGTCACGGTGACGCTCAACAGCTCCGCGACACTGCCTAACACGCTGTCCTCGGTGGCCCGTCAACAGGGCGTCTCCGTTCAGCATATCGTCAAGGACGGCGGCTCCACCGACGCCACCCTCGCGCTGGCGCGGGATGCCGATGCTGGAGGCGGGATCGAGCTAATCACCAGCGACGACATCGGCATCTATGATGCCATGAACCAAGGCTTCGCGGCGGCCCGCGGGACCTATGTGGGCTTTCTGAATTCCGACGATTTCCTGAGCTTCGACGGCGCCCTGGGCGAGATCGCCGCGCTTTTCGAGCGCGAGGGTGCCGATATCGTCTATGGCGATATCGAGATCATCAACGCCGAGGGCAAGGTCGCGCGGCACTGGCGCAGCGGGGCGCTGAACAACGGGCGACTCAAGGGCCGGCAGCTGCCGCACCCGGCCTTCTTCGTGCGCCGCAGCGCGTTGGCGGAACTGGGGCAGCCCTTTGATCCCAGTTACAAGATCTCGGCGGATTTCAAACAGCAGATCCAGCTGATCAATCAGATGAACAAAAAGGCGGCCTATCTGCCCAAGACCTTGGTGACCATGCGCCAAGGCGGGGCCAGCAGCGTGAGCTTCAAGGCCATCGTGCAAGGCTGGAAGGAATGCATGCGCGCCTATGGCGAGGTGA
This sequence comes from Alatinidae sp. Z8VKAUB7J3, assembly GCA_010016025.2. Lineage (NCBI taxonomy): Eukaryota > Metazoa > Cnidaria > Cubozoa > Carybdeida > Alatinidae > Alatinidae sp. Z8VKAUB7J3. The sequence continues at coordinate 17,977,216 of JAAAKM020073195.1, forward strand.
CCGGAAAATCCGGGCTCGGCTTCGTCATCGGCAAGGTCGCCCGCAAGCTCACCCAGGTTCTGGGATCGCGGTCCTAGCTTTGCTTTGCGGTGTGACATATGCGCGACTTTGGATTTCAGAAATCTACTCCGTTGTCGCCCTAAAAGCATCTTCTCGCGCCGTGGCGCGCCCGAGCAGTCTGTTGCAAGCCGCCGAAATACCCTCCCTCGTAGTCAAGAAAGAATGGGCCGGAGCATCTCACGATGGTTAAGAAACTGGTCAATAAATTCATAAAATCAGCATTTGCGGCGGCCAATTTGAAACTGGAGCACAGAGGGTTCACAAACGACCCCGACGCCCAGTTGCTTTCCGGATTGAAGATTCACGGGGTGTCCCAGATTTTCGACATTGGCGCCAATACCGGACAGTTCAATTGACTTCTTTTTTTTATATCTCAAATTGACTGCTGGAGAACAATGAAGTTTACTTATTCGCAGGCTTATGTCTAAAGAACGGTAAGATGTCTCACAAAAGGTTTATTTGTTCTTCGTAATATAAGTAAATGACGTTAAATTCCAAGCCTTAAAATTGTTGTTAAAAATGGTTGATGCATTCATGCTAGCCTTGCTAACTTTTTATTTATTTCGGGAATAAGTTTCTTCAAGAGGTTTTTATTCCGTTTTCTCACTCATAAAAAAACGAATATAATTTGTTTTGAAATTCAATATCAAAATCAGATTCAGGTCTTGGTTCAGAAACAGTAGACGGTACAGAAGATGCAAAATTTTGACTTTCATCTTCAACACTTGGAAGAGATCTTGTCAATGCCATATCAGATTCTTCAGTAGAAGAGAGTTGTTTTTCAACGGAAACATCGTTGACGGAACTAGATTTATTCTGTGGAATTTGTAAAAGTGAAAAAAATCCAGACACTCCAGTTGCAACAGCAAATCCTGCAACCTTGTAAATATGTCGAAAAGATCTTACAAGCAATTTACTTTCCTTGGTACGCTCAGAAAAACTAGGAGGGACAATCACAATACTAAACTTGCTTGCAGAATATACTTTCATATCTTGAGACTTTGTATTTTTTTCAACCCGAATTATTTTAACAACACCCAAATTTTGTAATTTATTTAAATGGTATTTTACTAATTGAAGAGAAATTTCTGTTTGTTGAGCAATTTGATTTGCAGTCATTTCATTATTGAACAACAATTGAAGAATTTCACGACTTGAATCATTTGTAAATAATTCCCCAAAGGATTTGATTTTCTCATCATCAGTTGCAAGAATTTTGATTTTTTCTACCAATTCATCGTTGTCATATTTTTCATCAGACGGCATTAGAGTTGACAATAAAAAAGAGTCATATGTAAATGGTTTGGTAAAATCACAATTTCACTAAAACTTTTATCGCAACTAACCAAGCAATAGTAATCGCTAAATCATGTCATTACAATCAAATTATTCAGAAAAGGAGAAAAAAGAACGATGAATTCAAAAATAGGAATTCCTGTTGCAGTGATTATTTCAGTAATAGTTACTGCAGGCATTATGTATTCAATTGAATTTCAAGAACAAGAAGCTATAGAACAAACTCAGATACCTAACACACCAGAAATAGTCTATGTAGATAGATCAACATCAGATTTTTTTGAAGGAACACAAGAAATTAAAAAAATCTCATCTCAAGATGACCTGATCAAAGTCATTGATGCATCTAGGTCGGTCGGAAGTGGTTTTTATGAAAGTAGGATTTTTGCGATGCCAGCCATGGCAATGGATGATTCAATGATGTTTGAGTTTTCAGAATCAGCTGCAGAACCAGCATCAATGGAGCAAATAGCAAACGTAAAAGATGCATCATCAGTCAGAGAGAACCCAGACTACTCAACTACAAACGTACAAGTTGCCAATGTAGATGAACCAGATTTTATAAAAAATGATTCAAAATATGTTTACATTGTATCAAGGAACACTCTTTCAATAATTGACGCATATCCTGCACAAGATGCAAAATTAGTTCTAAAAATTGCACTAGACATAGAATCTCAGCATATCCAAAACATGTTCCTCAATGGAGACAGATTAGTAATATTTTACAATGGTCAAAGTGATGATGAGATCATTCCACAGTACGATTTTATCCCAAGAAGATCATACAGCTCAGTCACTCATGCTTTGATAGTTGACGTTTCAGACAAAGAAAATCCAACGATTCTAAAAGATTATTCAATAGATGGGCACTTTAGAGATGCCCGTATGATCGGAGATTATGCATACTTTATAAAAACAAGTCCCAGTGTTCATTAAAGAAAAAGTTATTTTATCCATATATTATTGACGTTATAGCCGGCTACTAAAAACTTTTTGGCGTTATGGTCTTTCCTTACGTTAGAGTAAGGATATTTATAAAGTTAGAAATATTTATGAAAGAATGCTTTATCTTGTTTTCTCCTTTTTTTTTCTTACTTTGTACCTTAAATAAAAATGATATTCTTTTTCTATAGCGTTGTTCATGGTAAGTGGCATAAATAGAGGCTCTTGGACCGCCTTGGATGGCACCATCCAGGGGGTGGTACGAACGGTTGCTCAAAACAACCGTGAGAAAATTTGTGGTAGAGTGTGGTCTGTATTCGGAAATAGAAATTTTTCGTACACAAGTTGAATATGCTATTGCGGAAATCCTCAAGCTCTCCTAACCAAGCTTATTTAAAAAAAATATCCTCTCCGAAATTAAAACCACCTTTTAATCCCATTACAACTCCAGAGTTTGAAGTTGAAGGAAGTGAAACACTGTCGAATCTTGTTCCTGTACTCGGCATTTATTTTTGTAGTATTGCGGGTTGTAAATATACTTACTTACTTATTGGACAATGGCCCATAACCAGAAGTTTAAAAAGTTGTCTTGAAACCTAGTGAGAAAGAATTGCAAGCGAATTCAGGAATGGTAACTTTCATTTCAGTTAACCAACCTCCTTCACTTCAAATACTACACTAGTCGACACACCAATTCGCGCACCCTGAACTAAACTAAAAATACCCGCCTTCCCACATCCCACAAACTCCGCTCAAGTAAAGATCCCTCCTGCTCCATGCCATTTTGATTCCTCCAATCCCACGTGTCTAGAGAGAAGAAGACGCCAGTAGCAGCCAAGGCTGACGATGGAGAACACGCCTCCAAAACTGCAGTTTCACACTCACTGAGTCTCAAGCCTGGAGTTTACAGTGTTAATTTACTTTCATCCCAGAGGATCATGAACGTAGTCCAACCATTTATTATGCTTTATTATTTATGTAAATAATTGTTTCACTCTGCTGTAAGTATCATGTTCACATAAAAGCTTTTAGTGTTATGTTGTTGAATAATTGAGTTGAAAATAGTTGAATAGTGTTATGTTATCCGTATCATTTTCTAAAGTAGTTTGTTTTAAGGCTTGGAAAGGGAGTGGTTACTCATTACACTCAGAAAGGGAGTGGCACTTTCAGAATCCGTCCCATGTGACACTTTCAGAGTCCTTCCTATATGGCACTTTCAGAGTCCGCCCCATGTGGCACCTGTGCTTGTTATGCCACTGTTAATGGCCCAGGCCACTAAAAACTTGGCACCTGATATGCCACTGGTCAACTCTTGCTCTTTTTTTTTTTTTTTTTTACCTAGGACTATGTCTGTTAAATTTCCTTCGGAGTAATCCTCAGATGGCTTTTCATAAACAAGTACCCTTGAAGGCCGTTCCAAGTGAAATTGTCTTCGTCCGGATAAACTATCTTAAAGGACTTAGTATATGGCATCTCCCCTCTTATTTATGCATACAACCTTAAGATATCGATAATTCAAAGAGATACAAATTGTCTTTTTAAAAGAAAAACCTAAAGAATGAAAAGCAGGCACTTACCCTAATTACATAATAAAAAATAACACAGAAACTATTGTTCTTAAAGAAATCCCTTTAAATTTGTGAAATCAGCTTAAAAAAAGTGGCGTAGCAACAAAATTTTCGCCTATATTTATTGTTTCTTATTTATTTATTGTTTTTTTGTCCATTTTTACTTCATCATGAAGGACGGTATGGGGGATATCTAAGTTGAAGTTGGAATACCTAGGGGAGGGGGTAGTTTTCTTCCTTCAAGTGCAGGGAAAGCTATAAATGTTTGGATTATTTCTAAAATTGCTATTAGTCAATGAATCAATCTTAAATAAAATCTATGATGAATAACTGAGTGAATAATTTTGAAAAGTGGATTCCACTACATAATAAACTACGATTTACAGGATTTATCGTATCTCCGATATTATTTACAATAATTATTTCGTATCCTATAGAAGGACTATCTTTTGAAGCTAAGCTTGTTTTAGGATTAGGTGCTTGGATGGCAATATGGTGGGCAACTGAAGCAATTCCATATTATGCCACTGCCTCAATTCCTTTCTTTGTATTTCCGTTGTTTAATGTCGCAGATATTGACAAAATTATTTCTGCTTATGGGGATAAATTGGTCTTTTTATTGATGGGTGGATTCCTTCTTGCAAAGACAATCGAAAAAGTGAACCTTCACAAACGATTTGCATTAAACACTCTGAAAGTTGTAGGAACCAAACCAAAAAACATCATTTTAGGATTTATTATTGTCACTGGTGCCCTTAGTGCATGGATAACAAATACTGCTACCACTCTGTTAATTTTACCCATAGCAATTGCAGTTATTTCTCAAGTAGATGTTGAACAGAAAAAACGATTTGCACCCTGTCTAATTCTTTCTGTTGCATATGCTGCCAGTTTGGGAGGTATGTCAACTTTGATTGGTACTGCACCTAATGCTCTTTTTGCTTCATTAGGTGAATCCTTAGCTGATGTTGAAATAATTTTCTTTGATTGGATGTTAGTTGGAATTCCATTAAGTGGTGTTTCTCTTTTTGTATTGTGGATATACATGACTACATCAGCTAGATTGAGTAATAGCAATCCTGTACTAAAAAGCAAAAACATCATTACAGAAGAATTGACAAATCTTGGAAATTGGAGTACAAATGAAAAAATTGTTTTGATAATATTTGCTGCAACTGCAATTGCTTGGGTAACTAGAGGACTATTTTGGAAAGATTTACTTCCTTTTGTTGGAGATCATGTGATAGTTCTAGTTGCAGTAACTGCATTGATGATCTTTCCATCTGGACAAAAGAGACAACGTCTATTGGATTTGAGGACCGCAAGTAAGATCCCATGGGGAGTCTTAATTTTGATTGGAGGTGGTTTGGCGCTTGCTAGTGGTTTTACTGCAACAGGACTAGATACATGGATAGCTGACAAATTATTGTTTCTTGGAGATCTCGACTTTTTCTTGATTGTTCTAATTGTTGTTACTATTACCATGTTGACTAGTGAATTAATGAGTAATACTGCAGTAGCTGCATTACTATTACCAATAATGGCTGTATTGGGGAGTGCTACTGAAATAGATCCTATTTTATTTATGGCACCGGTTGCATTTGCAACAAGTTATGGATTTATGATGCCAGTTGGAACTCCTCCAAATGCAATTGCTATCGGCAGTGGACATGTATCAATAAAACAAATGGTTCGATACGGTCTCCCCTTTGATCTAATTTGTATTCCAATAATTACAGTAATGATGGTATTTCTGTTACCTCTAGTTTGGGGAAATTAATTATAATTCTACAATAGAATGATTTCAAATTTTTAAATTTTCTAAAAAAACTTGTTATTTCTTTTCCAAACAGACACCTCTTAATTTTACATTTGATCGGATTTAGACAAGGTATGGTGGATAATTGACGTCAGTAATTGTAATTGATGATAATGAGGATATTGTCTATTCTATGTCTGAACTTTTAGAAATGCATGGTATTGATGTTTTAGGCAAGGGATACAATGGTTTGGAGGCAGTTGAATTATTCAATAAAGTTCATCCTGATGTTGTTTTGTTGGATTTGATGATGCCAAAATACGATGGTGTCTATGCACTCAAAAAAATTCGTCAAAGAGCTTGAGCTACGGTTCCTAATTGGTTTCATCTCCGCTGAGTATGACAAGATCACCCTCGGAGGAGTCGATCTATCAGGTAACGACCTGATTGCGACACCAGAGATCAACGCCAACATCATGGCTACCTGGTATTTTGCGTCGGGCGACAGGGGTTCGTGGTATGTAAGCGCAGATGCCGTCTATGTTGGTGACCAATACTTCGATGCGTTCAACAGCCAACCCTCCGAGCAGGAAGGGTATTGGATCAGCAATGCTCGATTGGGATTCAGTTCTGCTGATTCCAAGTTCGATGTTGCTGTCTGGGCGAAGAATCTGGCTGACAAAGAATACACCAGATACAGGTTAGATCTAGGCACGAACTTTAATTTCACCTACGCGCACCGGGGTAGACCCCGAGCAGTTGGATTCGAAGCGACCTACAGATTCTAGCTCAAAGACATGATGACCACTGCCAAACAGACAGTAACCGTACCGTTTGAGAAGGAACCGTCATGCACATGATTCTTCGCGTTGCACAGATCTGTCTGTTATTGGTGACCAGTCATGCGTTCGCGGACTTTGTCCCGGAAGTAGCGACAACGGATGAGCTGCCAGCTCATGAAGATAATGGGTGGTTCTGGTTGTATGGCTATCGTGCACCAAATCAAAGCGATAGCCGAGCTTTTCTCATGGATGAGACGGGTCGGCAGTTAGGGCAGCTGAACATGGGTTTTTGGGGTAAAACGGTGATTAACCGCCGCAACCATGGAGAGATCATTACCCTTGAAACCTATTTTTCCCGAGGGACGCGGGGTAAGCGTATAGACTTGATCGTGCTATACGATGAGCGCACCCTGTCGCCAGTTCGAGAGATTGTTATTCCACCAAAGCGCCTGAACGCAGTTAGACCCGGTGTTGCAGCGGTCTTGAGTCAAAACGAAAAGTACCTGTTAGTTGCGAACTACACCCCGGCACAGTCTGTCACCATTGTTGATCTGGACCGAGGCCGTGTAGTGGAAGAAGTAGAGACACCGGGTTGCTCAGTGGTATTCCCCGCAGGTCCTCATGTTTACTACGCTATTTGCGGTAATGGTGTTTTTCTGCAGCTCAAGCTTGATGATGCCGGAAAGGTGGTAACTCGCAAACGGACGGAGCGGGTGTTCGATGCGGTGAATGACTTCCTGACGGTTTCTGCATCCCGCATTGGCGACACGTGGTATTTCATATCCAGAGAAAACAACATCTACGCAATCACCATGGCGGGGGACGACCTGCGCCTGGCTGGTAAGTGGCCGATAGCGAGTGAGTCTGAGGCTCAAGACGGCTGGATGATTGCAGGCATGAGTCACACCGCGGTGCATCAGCAGAGCGGAAAGCTCTTCGTGTTGGTGCAGCAGGGTGAACCAAAGGATTTCGAAGGTCCAGGTAGCGCGGTCTGGGTCTATGACAAATCCACAATGGAAAAAGTTAACGAGATTGAGATGATGGAGTTTTCTGTGTCCATCGCAGTCTCGCAGGGAAAGGATCCACGCCTGTATTCGCTCGATATTCACATACCACTAAAGCCGGAAGTGATCGAGATGCTGGTTACCGAAGGTGAAGATCTTACCGAGTCCGCCCGGCAACGAGCGAACGTTTACGACGCTGAAACTGGTGAGCACCTGTTGTCGTCTGATCTGCTACCGGCAGGGTATATCGCTGGAGTCAAGCCATGGTAATAGATGCAGTTTTTTTGCAGATTATCAGTGGTTCCATTGCCATCCTGTTCATGGCGGCCGGTATAGAGAAATTACATCGTCGGCAGGAGTTCCAGTCTGTGCTCGTGTCCTATGAGCTCCTGCCGCTGCCCATCGTCCTGTTTTTTGCCAGGTTCGCGGTTGTTGCATCATCATTTTCCTCAACATTAGATAGGGGCAAGACGCTTAAGCTTATTCATCTCGCAGGGCCACAGATGGATTTATGCGGGTCGCTTTCCTAGCTGGCAAACAGGTAGCGATTAGGGCAGTTATTAACAGAGCTGAGGCGGTAAACACATAAATCAATGGATTGGCCACCGAAGTCTGATATAAAAACTCATCGATAAGCGGTGCCACAAAAGGCATCACAAGCAATCCCAGCGTCAATCCGATAGCCGTCAGTTGGCCAGACTGCAATATCAATTGTTGTAAAATCTTGCCTGGCGTGGCGCCGATAGCCATACGAATGCCTATCTCTTTGCCTTTTTGACTAATGTTATAGGCCATAACCCCTATCACACCGGATACCGTTATAAACAGTGCCAATACGCCGAATATTCCCACTAGATTGCGTATCAATCTTGGAGAAGCCAGCCACTCGTCCCGCACCTGCTGCAACGTTTGGCTACTTTGGATCGCTTGCTGTGGGTCCAATTGATGCACGATTGAAACAATTGGCTGCCTTAACGCCATAGGATTGCCACGGGTTTTTGCTAGTACTCTGACGCGACCAATAGGACGTTGCTTAAACGGCACATAGAAGGCGTCAGCACTCGCAGTATCAAGACCTAGCGATCTGACATCTCCAACTATGCCGACAATGGTGAGCCAGTTCGCGCCAGAATCCACCGACAGCCTCTGCCCTAATGCATTGCCTTCAGGGAAGAAGTTATCTGCCATGGTCTTGTTAATCAGTACCACCTGTGTATTGTTTTCGTCGTCTTGAATATTAAAGTAGCGCCCTTGCAGTAAAGGGATATTGAGCAATTGATGATAATCTTCCGACACAATAGTCACTGTCGCTCTGGGACGCACATCATCGTCGTTTAAGGTCTGATATTCGGCTTCAAATGGGACAGGACCTAAAAGATTAGCTGACAGTGGAAAAGAGCCAGAAACGCTAGCAGATTCCACTTCTGGAATACTTTGAACCTGGTTTAACAAGGTCGTGGCAAAATCGCGGCGTTGCTGAGCATCAGTATAATTGCTGAAGTTAAGGTCCATGTTTACTGCTAACACCTGTTCTGCGGAGTAACCAGCATCTTGGTTGGTAAGTCGGTACAGGCTCAAACTGACCATGGCGGCAACACACAGGATGACGAAGGCCAAACCTACCTGGGTGGTGAGTAAACCATTACGCCACCGCAATCCAGCACTGCTTGCTGTGACCTTGTCGCCGCCTTCCTTCAAAGCAGTGTTAATATTTCGGCGATTAAATAAAGAGACAACACCGCTAAACAGTCCAGCCAATACCGAAACAATAAAGGAGAAAAACAGGACCGTTCCATCCATCGTAATCTCACTTGCAAGCGAGCTATAACCAGCAGCGAAATCTTTCAGCAAATGTAAAATAGGCCAAGCTAAAAGTAATCCCAACAGACCACCGATTAACGCAAAAAAAGTACTCTCCGCTAAAAGCTGTTTTGCTATCCTTCCAGGCGTAGCGCCCATGGCTTCACGAATCGCAATCTCCTGCGAGCGCCCAGCCAGTTTGGCAATATTCAAATTAGCAACATTTGCCGCAGCAATGAGTACGACTAGGATTGAAATGATTAACAGCAAATAAAAGGTGCGAGCAGAATCGCCAATCATCTCGTCTTTTAAAGATACTAAATTTGCTGAAAAACCTCTGGTGGCGGGGTAATCATCTGGATACTGCGTTGCTAGCTGCGCCGTGATAGTTTCCAGCTCACGATTCCCCTGCTCAATAGAGCTGCCATCGGACAACGTACCAAGGAGTGTTAGCATCGACATACGTCGGTTGTTGATCATGCCCTCCGTTTATGCCTTTTCGTGACTAAACAAAAAAGCAGGTTTTTTGACTGAAAGTAAGGACAAAAAATTAAACGAACAGCAATTATTACGATAGGGGGATAACACCCCCTCCACAGTACCTCGCTCTTCACGCTATTGTTATTTAGAATGTTCAAAAAGCTATCTTATTCTAATTCAACTAACCTTGTGTTTCACTTTTTGTTCGTAAAGGATTGGGATACAAAGTCATACTTTAGCATAAAGAGTAAAATATTTAAGAGCGGCATCTCCCAAATCCCACCACTAAAAATTCCTCCAGAGTAAATTCGCCTCCTGAAAAATGTCTGTTGACCTCCCAATAACAAATGGTATGTGTAAGCAATAGGCTTTTCTTTTTTGAATGAAATAGAAAAACAAGGTTTTTAACTGAAAGTAAGGAACGACACTAAAACTTACAATGAATAGAAATTATTTCGTGTATGAAAGGGACCGTTCCATCCTCAGTGCCTTGCTCTTGACACTAAAGTTTGACTCTTTGTCACAATTCTACTTTATAAATCAATAAATCTTTAGCGTCAAGAGTGAGGGGCTAAGGAGAGGACAACCCATTTTCAAATGCAGTTGTCGTTTTAAGTTTTAATGTTACTCCTAACTCACAATTAAAAATTTTTGTTTTTCAATTTCTGACGTGATACAACTAATGCAGGTTTGAATGCTTACGCTTCACGCTAAAGCTGTTAGCACTTTTAAACAAGCTTCCTATTCTAATTAAAAAGCGCCCATGTTTTAGTACAAGCTCTTTAAAAATCAGGACAAATGGTCATACTTTAGCATAAAGAGCAAGGTAAGGAGGGAGACACCATTGATATATGGAGGGGGCAGCCCTCCTACTCATTGAACTCTCCTTCGGTGAAATTTTACGCAGCGTAAAATAAACCTTTCCCCCCGTCAAATTCCTTCCAGACACTTCCTTCTTCGCTGAAAATCCTCCCTCTCTTTAAATTGCTTGCTCATGATTCAGCCTGAAAAATTCTTCTCAGTATTATTTCATTCGAATGAGACTTTAATCTCTTTCCGGTTTTTCGACCCTTCCAGAGATTCCCCATTCCGTGGAAACTATTTCCCAGAAATCAAAACACGCGGAAAATAGCCCACGAATAATTTCACCAGAACATATCCACATGAAAAATTGGTAGAAACCGTAATACTTCTGGGCCAGCACTGATGTTTTCCATAGTTTATCATCTACTCCCTTACAATTTCTGCTTTTACTTCTGGTTTACGCTGTTACTATGAAAGTGAAGAACTACACTAAACCCCAAAATCAGTAGAATTTATTATGTAGAGGAGGAGGGCTGTCCCTTCCTTATCCGCACTTCCAACTCAAGGGTGCAGAAACTTTGGAATGTGTTCATTCAATCAGAAATTAAGAGTTCTATTCCCTTGTATGTTTGATGGGGGTGAATTTACGGGGGGATCCGTGAAGGACGATCTTCTGGGGGATATTTTCTACCGGGGGTATTTGCTGCAGGGCAGTGGGGATTTTCCAGGTGCCGAAGAAGGACAAGAAAAGATAAAAATTACACAAATTTTCTAATGAAAAATAAGGGTCAAACAAGGCATGTTCATTGCCGATAAAAACCCAGAAAATAACAGAAACGTCTAACAATAAGAATAAAAGGGATTGCGACTAATCAAATGAAGAAAAGAAGGTAAAAATTAGAATTGTTTGTCATTAACACTAAAAGAATTAAAATATTACCTGTGTTAGATTGGACTCTTATTGCTTGAATTTGGTTAGAGTAGCCTAAATACATTTGGTTTCCTCTTTTTGTGGGAGGGGGGCTCAATTTTTTTGGTTTTCTTTAAAAAAATGTTGTTTTTCAAGAGTGTTATGATCCTCGACAATCTCCAGGATCCACGGGAACAGGGGATCGGTAAAGAACTCGTGCCCAATCATGAAGGAGAGCAGAACCGTGATGCCGCGCGCATGGGGGGCCGGCACACCGCGCTGGTCGCAATCGAGCTCAACCCGGGTGAGGAATTCCGCAAGACGTTTGCGATCCTCGTCATTCAGTTGTGTGGTCCCGTTGGCGATCAGTTTGCGCGCCGCGTCGGGGTTGAATTTGGCCCAGCCGCCATTCTGTTTGAGATAGACCTCCAACTGGCCAAAGAGCACTGCCCAACCCTCATAGGTCTTCTGCGCATCGCCATAGAGGTCGGTGAAGCTCCGCGGGAAAGCCTTCCTGAGATTGGGCACACGGGCACGCTCGTCCTCGGCCAGGATGCGACTGATCTCAGGCATACGACCCGATTTGTGAAACCAGCCACCGAAATAGGTCATCATGTAGAGGAGGTAGACATATTCATCTTTGTAGGTGAACCGGTAGGCATCGCCCTCACGCAATCCGTGATCGACGACGGCATAGAGCTGGTCCTCGGAGAAGGGTTTGAAGCGCGGCTCATCGAGGCGCAGCAGCCAGTCGTAGAGCTCCTTGCGGAAATGCGGGCGGCGGGCGGCGATGAAGACATTTGTGTCGCGGGTCTCGAAGACGAAGGGGGGCGGCTGGCTTTCCGGCTTGGGGCCGGGACCGAACACATGGGCGGTCTGCGCGACCGACGAGATCGCGATGATCGCATCGACCCGTTGGCCGGTATTGAGGTGGTAGAACTGCGCCATGCGGTCGGGCCAGTCGCGGATCGCCTCGAAATAGAGCGCGGCCTGCTCGGGCTCATAGAAGCGGAAATATTGCGAGGCGGAGGGGGCGTCGTCCGGCAGATCGGCCATGCGCACCGTGGGGAACTTGCGGAAATGGCGGCACAGGCTGTGGAGGCTCGCATTGCTGCGCAGGAAGATGCCGGGATCCTTGACCCAATGCTCCCAGGGCCGGTCGGGCTCGGTCATAGTGAAGAGTGCGCGGGTGAAATCCGCATCCTCCTTGAGCACCACGATCCAGGGGGCCACGGCGGCCAGTTCCTCGAATGCCTGACCTTTGAAGAGGCAGGCATGCTCAAGCCCGGAGGCTTCCAGAAGCTCCGGCAGCTCGGGGATCTTTGAGGCGTCGAGGATTGCGAAGGTGGCGGCAGGCTGTCCGTTCAGATCACCGAACAAAACCTCGCGCAACATGGGCGGCACCGTGAGGCGATCAGACACGTCTGATTGTGCGTCGAGCGGATTGACACCCTCGATCACCCCCACGTTGCCAGAAGCCTTCGGCGTCACCGCTTCGGCCTTCCCGGTCCAAATGTCTTCCATCACAAACGCTCAGATCGCAAATACGTCTAATTCAATAGAATTATCATGCGCCCAAGTCGGGTTTTCTCCAAGCGAATGAAAGTTAATTGATTCAAGGGTTTAATGGGCTGGGTGGTAAGTTAGCACGCGGATTTGGCCGAGGTTTGCGGTCGCGATCCGCCGCAGAGTGCTGGGAAATATGTGTTTCAGGGCACCGTCAGGTCGTCAGGTTTCGGGCGCTCCGACCATCTGCGAGGCCGCCTGCCGATCCGAAATTCCTCAAAAACCCCGGCGCAGGCTAGTCGATCAGGACTTCTTTCCGAAAATCCCCGGTTTTCCGGTCGTAGATTAGCAGGCGATTATCCTCTGTCACAACGGCGAACCAACTGCCGCCTTGGGTGTAGGCCTGCACCTTCACACCCTCGGGCAGCGCCACCTGATCGGGAATGGTGACCGCAGGTGTTTGAAGGCGGATGACAATCAGCGTGATCAGCACTAGAAGCCCACCGCGTTGAGAATTTCAGCTTGTTCGACCATCAAGGCGGTTCCCAGGAGCTGTATTACCACAGCGACGCCAAGGCCATCGCATTTCTCGTGCAGGGCAATGGCTGCCCTATTGTGCGCAATGCCATGCCACGTTTCAAAGAGCTGCGCGACGCGTATGCGCAGCGCGGCGTGCAGTTCTTTCTGCTGAACAGCAACCTGCAGGACAACCGCACCAGTATCGCCGCAGAAGCTGAGAAATACGGCTACGACATTCCGATCCTGGTGGATGACACACAGATCATCGGTGAATCACTCGGCCTGGTGCGCACTGGTGAGGTATTTGTGGTGGATCCAAAAACCTGGACGGTTGCCTACCACGGCGCGGTAGACGACCGGCTGACTTATGAGAACCAGAAGAAGGAAGCGTCCGCACACTACCTGGAGGACGCGCTACGCAGCATGGTTGACGGCAAAGCGGTTGCCGTCGCCAAAACCGACGCTCTGGGTTGTTTGATTAATTTTCCGGAACAAACAGCGCGCGCCAAACACGCAGACATTTCGTACAGCAAGGACATCGCACCAATTCTGATGGACAACTGTGTCAGCTGCCACCGCGAAGGCGGCATTGGTCCCTGGGCCATGACCGACTACAACATGGTGCGCGGCTTTTCGTTGATGATTCGCGAAGTAGTGCGTACCAAGCGGATGCCGCCCTGGCACGCGGACCCCACTATTGGACACTGGGACAACGACCGCTCGCTTACCGATGCTGAAGTAAAAACTCTGGTGCATTGGGTGGAGGCCGGCGCACTGCGGGGTGAAGGTGAGGACTACCTGGCTACCAGCGACCGCACCTATTTCACCTGGGGCACAGAAGAAATGTTGGGCAAGCCGGACATGATCGTCGACATTCCAGCTATGGAAGTGCCCGCTACAGGGACTGTCGACTACCAGTATCACCACGTCGCCAACCCTGTCGGACGTGACGTCTGGGTAAGGGCTGCTGAGATTTTACCCGGCGACCGGGCGGTGCTGCACCACACAATCACCACGTTCGGCGATATTATTACCGAAGGCAAATACAAAGGGCGGCTGAAACACAAAGGTGGCCTGCGCGGCTTTGCACCCGGTATCACCAACCAGGCGTTCCCGGAAAATACCGGTGTGTTTTTGCCTGCCGACACAACTCTGGAATTTCAGATGCACTACACCACGTCAGGTCGCGCCACCGTGGACGAGTCCAAGATGGGTCTGTGGTTTTACGATGAACCACCTGAGCACAGCATCGTTTCAATGTTTGTCCTGAACCAACGCATCAAAATTCCACCGCATGCAAAAAACCATCGCGAAAGTGTTGAGCAGGTGATCCCCAAAGACGCTCTGCTATACAACCTGATGCCGCATGCCCACTTCCGCGGCAAGTCTGCCGAGTTCCGCGCAGTTTTTCCAGACGGTCGTGAAGAGCTGCTGTTATCCGTGCCGAACTACGACTTCAACTGGCAGACCACCTATGAGCTGGCCGAACCCATGTTCATACCCGCTGGCACCAAACTTGTGCAGACCAACTGGTGGGACAATTCCGCGCAGAACAAAGCCAATCCAGACCCTTCCATAGAGGTCACCTGGGGTGAACAGTCCTGGGAGGAAATGTTGTTTGGCGCCATGTCCATGCGCTTTCTGGACAAAGCTGAAGCAGCCGAGTATCGCAAGGCAGAAGAACAGGCAGAGCACACGGTGGCCAGTGCCCAGTAGCGGACCACGCCACCCGCTCCCCTCGACACGCGGTGACTTAGGCCTTGCCGTCGTTTGGAGCCCAAATCGAAAATCCAGATCAATTTATGTCTACTTTCAAAGTAAAAGGGCAAATTTATCATAGAATATACTTGAAAAGTTTCAAGTATACTTGAAAATTTCAGAAATTTCTTTCAAAAATTCAAGAAAGGGTTGTCCCTAACAAAATTCTAGTATACCTGCTAGGAAAATGTAAAAAAACACCTCAAAAGAAACATCATTTGCTCAACTTTATAGCTATTGAAATTTCCTGTGGTGCAACCCACCTTAATTGAAAACTTTGCCGACACAATTCCATTGCTTTTCAATCAAATGACAAATTCCGAATAGGTTTCAGTGATATGTAATGCCCTAGGAGGATTCGTTAATAGACCCTTTGCCTTTAAGACAGTCAGCCGACGTTAAGGCTCACAAAATGATGTTTAAGATATCGAATCCCCTTAATAAAAGAATCGTCATGAATATAATAACTGCTCTAATCAATTTTAAACAGGACTTTATACTTTGGTCAAAAACAGTAGTAAACAGAATATTCGGCCACGCGAATAGTTTTTCGCCAATGCACCAAAACAAAGTTCGGCTCCTATGAGAGCCTGGGTAAAGTCACTCCTGCCCGCCCTTTTTCAGACAGAATTACCAATTGAATTGAAACTTGTAGTTTCTGAATAAAAATTTACATTGTAAAAGCTTGTCAATTTAAATTTTAATCAAACAGCCTTTTATGAAATCAAAAATGAAGACTGGTCTTCATCCATCTTATATAAATAAAATCGCTCAAGACTAATACCAAAACATTAAGATTAACTTCTAACAAAACTTGAAATGACGTTCAACTGTTTTAATTATAGCCAATATTTACTTTGCAGCCAATATTTGAACTTTTACAGCCAATTACAGCAATTATAACCAATATTTAATCAGCAGCCATTTACAGCAATTAAAGCCAATATTTAATTAACAGCCAATATTTGAACTTTTGAACGACTTATCTTTGGGAAAGTGACTTCTTAGTTAATGTACTAAATATAATAACATTATATGAAATATATAAATGTCTCTAATAATACTTTTGTAACTTTGGCCACCAAGGTTTGAAATTGGATCAGCACACCAAAGCGAACATTTGGCTTTTTTGAGAGATTAGCTAAGTCTAGGCTATTGAAAAGTATTATTGAAAAAGCCTACATAGTTTTGAAAATATTAAACAGAAGAAAGAAAAAAGAAAACGCGTTATGTATTACTCACGTTTCTAGTAAACCATAGTAGAATAAAAAAAAGTAGTACATAAGAAGAGTAATGGATACCTTTGTGATTTGCATCATTTGTCGAGTCAGATTATACTGCCCTTGCCTAATTTTTTCAGGATAGGTGTGAAAAGATTCTTGATCCGAACCGGGCGGAGCAGGGAAATATAATATTTTTCCAGTTACAAAGTCCTTTCGTATGTACCAAGTTGCACGGGGATGATCAGGTAACCCACGGGCGTTCATAAAACCACGCATGACTGAAAAATATAGTAAGAGTTTGGATTAAATCACATCTGACAAGAAATTTCTTGCAAACAAAAACAAACATTAAACCAGACATTCGAATGTGAAATGATGTAACCATTGGGAATATAAACTAAATGCACACCTGCAACAAAGGGGGTGAGACAAAACCCCTGAGATTGGTAAAGTGGAGGAGGAGCGTTCAGTGTTATGTTGGCCTCAGGCAAATAATGTTCACTTACTTAGATCTTTCCATGCCACACAAATCAATAACAGTACATATTCACGACTACCTCTTGAGTGCTACAAATTAAAAACTCTAAATAAACAGCCTGCAGAGCCTGAAATACTTCTCAAGGAGTCGTCCAAACATCATTTTCAGTCGTCCATGTCTC
The DNA here is from genome assembly GCA_010016025.2 of Alatinidae sp. Z8VKAUB7J3. Taxonomy (NCBI): domain Eukaryota; kingdom Metazoa; phylum Cnidaria; class Cubozoa; order Carybdeida; family Alatinidae; species Alatinidae sp. Z8VKAUB7J3. The sequence goes on from JAAAKM020073195.1 coordinate 17,994,289, forward strand.
CTGATGCTACGGAAAACAAAGGATCATTCCTCACGGGCTAAACAACTTTCTTCCATCTTGAACCACGCGAAACCTTGCCATCGTATCCGTCACGCGGGGGCTATCACTCTATTTTGTGCTCTTTGGTTTGCGGTTGGTGCCCATGCTTCTGAGGACGCAAGCGCAGGTTTGGACCTGCGCCCAATTGAACGAAGTGCTTGGAATACAGACGCAGCTCGACACTTGCTCTCCCGGACGGGTTTTGGCGGGCAATCGAATGAAGTTGAACGTTTGGGTCGCCTCACGCCCAGAAAGGCGGTCGCGAGTCTGTTTTCCGATAAACCACCGCCAGGTAGCTTTGATCATTCCGGCGTGTTCGAGCCAGGGCTCGATCCGTTCCCGCCCAGTCGACCGGCGACGACAGAGCTCGCGCGGCGTCAGGGTCATGCCCTGGGTGTGCAGGTGCGCCCCCACGGCAATCGCCCGATGCAGGGGGTGGTGAACAAGTTTTTCTATTGGCTGAGAGCAAGTCGCTTGGAAACAGATCGGGTGGCCTATTGGTGGGCGGAGCAGATGTTGACCAACCCGCATCCGTTACAGGAGAAAATGGCACTTTTCTGGCACGGTCATTTTGCGACAAACGAAGATAAGGTTCGTGACTACCGCAAAATGCTCAAGCAGCTGCAGCTCTTCAGACACCAGGGGCTGGGCAACTTCCGCAACCTGATGGTCGGTGTTGCACAGGACCCCGCGATGCTGGTGTTTCTGGACGCGGGTGTAAATACGAAGACCGCGCCGAACGAAAACTTTGCGCGGGAAATCATGGAACTTTTCACCATGGGGGTTGGCCACTACGGTGAAGCTGACGTGCGCGAAGCCGCGCGCGCATTTACAGGTTGGAATGTTGCCGATCTTGAGTTTGTGCTGGTGGCGGCGGATCACGATGGTGATGCCAAAACGGTGCTAGGCCGCACCGGTCGGTTTGGCGGTGAGGAGGTTATCGATATCATCCTGGCGCACGAGGCAACCGCTGATTTTCTGGCGGCCAAGCTCTATCGCTACTTTGTTAACGAAGATCTGGCAGCTGAAAATGAGCACCAGCTTGGTGATCTGCTGAGAGAACACAACTACTACATCACTGGCTTTCTGCAGGCACTTTTCCTGAGCAGGGACTTCTATCGAAAGGAAAACATCGGCAGTCGGATCAAGAGTCCGGTTGAAATGGTGGTTTCAACCTATCGCAAGTTGAACCAGACCACGGTGCCGGGGATTCCCGACTTTAATGTTGTCACTGGTGCTTTGGGGCAACGGCTGATGCATCCACCCACCGTGGCGGGATGGAGCCAGGGTCGAAGCTGGATCACGCCAAGCCTTTTGTTTGAGCGTGGCAACTTTGTGTTAGATGTTTTGTTTCCGGACATCGGGTTTATCCCGCCCGACCGATACCCCGTATTCACGCCGGAGGTTGTTAATGTTCAATCCAGGCTGCGCCAGGGGATGAGCATCTCGCGCGCCACCAAACCCACTGGCGTAGAAGATGGTATGGAAATGGCTGCTTCCAACATGCTGGCGGACAGAGATGAAGCTTTCAACACACGTCTTGGGAGTATGCGCGGGTGGCAGATGGCAATACAGCGTGTCAAACCCATTCCGCGACATACAGCATCCGTCAGCCTGACAGCCGAAGTGGTGAATGCGAAGCTCACCACGCCTCGAGATGTGGTGGATTACTTCGCGGCCAAATATTTTTCTGTTGATCTGGATAGAGCCACGTTGGTGGAAATCACCGATTGGCTGGAAGCGGAGTTGGGCACAAGCGACATCGCTGCCGCTGAGTCGTTTGCGGAAGAGCCGCTGCGTCGCACGTTGCATCTATAGCTTAGTCTGCCCAAGTACCACTTGGGCTGAACCGGTGGTTGAGAATATGTTTAAAAACGACATTAAAACTTAAAACCGACAGAAATTACTCCATGTATGAAAGGGGCTGTCCGCTTCTCAACGCTCCGCTCTTTAAGCTAAAGTTTTTTACTGTTCAATAAAGTAGAATTGAGAGAAAGAGTCAAACTTTAGCGTAAAGAGCAGGGCGTTCAGAAGGGAACAGCCCCTTTCATACACGGAGTGATTTCTGTTCATTTTAAGTTTTAATGTCACTCCTTACTTTCAGTTAAAAAAATTTGTTTTTTTTTAAATTCGGGACAAGTCGAGGAGACAAGTACTATTGTGTTATAAAATAACGATTTGCATTCGGAAAGGCCAAAATTGTTACCGAAGGAAAATATAAAGGTTGGAAATTGATATGAAATCCTGACAATTAATTGCTACAAAATTCCAGTGAATGAGGACACACGGTTTCACTGTGGTATATTAATCCCCAAACAAATGGGCAATCTACAAAAATTGAATAGTTTGTGTTAAAAATTAATATAAAATTCGAAATGAAATATTTAAAATTTGAAATAATCTTTTTGTATTTTCATATAAAATTTTTCAAATTTGACTGGTTTGATAAATATTAAGTTATGTTCTACAATACAGAAACATTATAATAGAATGTGTTATTGAGGAACAGGTATTTGCAAAAGGAAAATTCATTTTTTTACATCCTCTAGCTCTATCTCTTAAGTATTTTTGCAGAAAGAGGACAATATTTGGAAACGATAAGAGTTTCTAAAAATTTCCAAATTCAAATGTGAAAGGTGAAATTGAATTCAAATTATATAGAACTTTCTTATTTTTAGTGGATTGGGTATAGATCCAAACTTACAAGAACCGTGACATACCCCGTGGTAAGGTACCGCTGCCTGACATGCCTTCTGCTACAGCTCAGACATAAACAAAAGTTAAGACCATCGTACCATATTAAATAGAGGGCTACTAAAGGAAAAGGAGACATTTATTTCATGTGAGTTATAGAATAAAAGTAACAAAAAGGTGAAGCCAACACGCAAGACAATAAAATACTGACAAAAAGAATACGGTCACTTCTTAAGGAATGGCAGTTCTAGGCACTTCCCACAATGGCACACAGCGCTTTCTTGTAATCACCAGACGTCTCGCCCTGCTGAAGAAAAATATTACTAATAAATAGATTAAATATCGTAGTTGAATAAAAATCAAATTTACGTACAATATTGATTTCAACTTAATATACATGTTGAAATTAAACGAAAATTGCAGTTGAGATTCCACAACAGGTTCGGTGGGAGGTTAAATTGTTCTGGGGAGTAAGGGGGGTAATGATAACAATTAAAAAAATAACTATTAAAATACGATATTATGAAATAAGAAAGAAAGAAATAAAATAGTAACCAAAATTAATTTCTTAAACCACATTGGCCAATAAAGAAAAAAAAAATGTGGCTTTTAAGGTCGAACGAGAATACTGAAAAAACACACAAAGCGAATAGCAACAAGCGATTTCCAAAAAATACCAAAACTTAGAACTGACATTGACGGACACTAGCGAACAACAGAAAAACAAAGGAAAAAATTCATTCACTCAAAACAAAACGAACCAGCAATTAAGTTAATCGGAGAACTATGTCATCTGATTTCTGATTTTAATAATTGCATTCCTTGCAAAACACATTTTGAGACCTAAGCGGTTGTTGACATGTTAGATTATGTGATTGGGAAGGTGATTCAAGGTTTATTTCAAGGATTACTATAGTATCGGAGTAAATGAAGTATTTCTTTTATTTCTCAGTTGTTCGCTAGTATTCGTCGATGGCAGTTCTAATTTTTGGGATTTTGTGCAAATCGCGGGTGTTTGCGAATGTCTCGCTTTTTGTTTGTTATCGATGGTCAAGGGTGAGAACACATTGGAAGCTGGGACGCCAGCAAGTTTTGATGTTTTGACGAATGAAATTCGAGGCTTGGCTTTAAATATGCAGCTTGAGAAAAGACGCATTTAATCGAGCCTCATATTCAGGCTGAAATAAAAGCCTGAATTCGAATTCATTTTTTCAAAATTACTATTCCAACATTCGAAGAGAGAAAACGCCAATGGCAACCGCAGAAAGCTCCTACGATCGAATCAATGATTATGCTTCTGTAAAAATCAGCTTGGCGCGGCCGCACGATATCCGCAGCTGGTCGTTCGGTGAGGTCAAGAAGCCCGAAACGATCAATTATCGAACTTATCGTCCTGAAAAAGACGGTTTGTTTTGTGAGAGGATCTTCGGTCCTGAAAAGGACTGGGAGTGTGCGTGTGGTAAGTACCGCGGCATGAAGTACAAAGGCATGATCTGCGACCGTTGTGGTGTCAAGGTCACGCACTCACGAGTACGTCGTAAGCGAATGGGTCACATTGAGTTGGCTGCACCCGTCGTGCACATTTGGTTCTTCAAAGCGATGCCGAGCCGACTCGGTAACTTGCTCGATATGAAGACCACCAGCTTGGAGAAAGTAATCTACTTCCAGGATTACGTGGTAGTGGATGCAGGGACAACCGATCTCGAACGGCAGCAACTGTTGACCGAAGAAGAGTATCGGGAAGCCAAGGCCCAATATGGCGAAGATGCTTTCGTTGCCGAAATGGGTGCCGAGGCCGTTCGCAAGCTACTCAATACACTTGATCTGGTTACTTTGTCAGAGCGACTTCGCGAAGAGTTGAAAACGACCAACTCGAAGCAGAAACGAAAAGACCTGACGAACCGATTGAAGATTGTCGAAGCGATCCGGGATAGCGACAACAAACCGGAGTGGATGGTCCTCGACGTCATTCCAGTCATTCCTCCCGATTTGCGTCCGCTGGTTTTGCTCGATTCGGGTAACTTCGCTACGAGCGATTTGAACGATCTTTATCGTCGAATCATCAACCGAAATAACCGACTGCGAAAGCTGGTTGACCTGAACGCACCTGAGGTCATCATTCGAAACGAAAAACGAATGTTGCAGCAATCGGTCGATGCGTTGTTTGACAACAACCGCTGCAAACGACCTGTTCTCGGCAGCAGCAATCGTCCGTTGAAATCTTTGACCGACATGATCACAGGTAAGCAGGGTCGTTTCCGTCAAAACTTGCTCGGAAAGCGCGTGGATTACTCCGGACGTTCCGTCATCGTGATCGGGCCGGAGCTCAAGTTGAACCAATGCGGTTTGCCGAAGAAAATGGCTTTGGTGCTCTTTGCGGCAGTCATCCTCCGCCGTTTGAGGGAGCTGGGTTATGTGCATACCGTTCGTTCAGCCAAGAAGTTGATCGAACGGCAATCCCCAGAGGTTTGGGATATTCTGGAAGAAGTGACCCACGGTCACCCGGTATTGCTGAATCGTGCTCCCACGCTTCACCGACTGTCGATCCAAGCCTTTGAACCTGTCCTGATTGAGGGTGAAGCTATCCGAGTGCACCCGCTGGTTTGTACCGCTTACAACGCGGACTTTGACGGGGATCAAATGGCTGTGCACGTGCCGCTCTCCGTGGAAGCGCAAATGGAAGCGCGTCTCTTGATGATGGCGCCGAACAACATTTTCAGTCCTTCCAGTGGGCGGCCAATCATGACGCCGACGCAGGATATCACCTTGGGTTGCTACTACCTTACCGCAGAGCCCCGGGAACTGAAGGGCCGCAAGAAGGATCAACGTCTGAAGTTGTTCGGAAGTAAGGTCGAAGTGATTTTTGCCTTTGAAGACGGTTCTGTTGGGATGCACGAACGATGGCGAACATGGCGGTGTGGATGATGGCTGAAACGTGATCCCGAAAGAAGTCAAATGTAACCTGACGCAAGTCGCTACGACTTTTTTCTGTGGACGGTTGGCCACGCGTTTGTACGGATGGCCGACGATGGTCATGGCGGGCTTTTCGCGGCAAACGACGGATTCTTTGGCGGTTTCGAGACGCTTGTGGCAGCTCTTGCTAATATGCTGAGTGCCGATGGGAAGCGTCTCCGGCGATCCGGGCCACTTGTTTGTGAAGATCTCATGACCGTGAAAACACAACTCTGTCTTTCTGTTTCCTGTTTTTTGACCATCATGTTCGGCGGGATTTCCGTTTTGCCGGCGGCGGAAATGGCGATGGGGTTTCGGGTTGGCGAAGTCACCCACCGTTCGGCCATCATTTGGACACGAGTCACTCGAAACGCCGAACGCAATTGGGACGGCTATCGGGAACCCGGCAAGAAACATCATCCGCCCGAAAAGTACACGCCGTCGAAAATCAAAGTCGAAGATCGACAAGGCGCCACACCCGGCGCGCCCGGCCAGGTTCGAGTGGTGTTTTCTGCCGAAGCAGACGCGGACGAAACGGCGACGTCTTGGGTGAACGTTGATGCGAGCAGCGATTTTGTTCATCAATTTCGTCTCAGCTATCTTCAACCCGGCACACAGTATTCGTTAAGAGCCGAAGCACGCGATGCACCGGGTGGGAATGTGACGACAACACCATCCGGTTCGTTTCGAACACCACACTTGGCCGACACCTGGCAAGATGTCAGTTTTGGTGTGGTGACCGGACAATCCTACTGGGACTTGGATCATCGCCAGGGCTATCACATCTATCCCGCAATGCAAAAGCTGGATCTCGATTTTCTGGTTCCTACCGGCGATACCGTTTATCTCGATAGCGAGGCGCCGCGGGCGCGCACCGTTGACTTGGCGAGATATCATTGGCAGCGCATGTACTCGTTACCTCGGCACGTCGAATTTCATCGTCATGTTCCCGGATACTGGGAAGTTGATGACCATGATTCTTGGGTCAATGACGGATGGCCAACCAAACACGCGCCGTGGATGAATCCGTTGACGTTCAAGCAAGGGTTTGACGTCTATCGAGAACAAGTGCCGATGGGGGATTTGACTTACCGTACGATTCGTTGGGGAACAGGTTTGCAGGTTTGGATGGTCGAGGGTCGTTTGTACCGATCGGCCAACGACATGCCCGACGGACCTGAGAAAACGATATGGGGAAAAACGCAGCTGGAGTGGTTGAAGCGTTCCATTTTGGCAAGTGATGCGGATTTTCGAGTACTGATTAGCCCGACGCCCATCGTGGGCCCCGACCGAACCAAGGGAAAGAACGACAACCACGCGAACGAAGCGTTCAGCTACGAAGGCGATCTGTTTCGATCATGGACCAAGCAGCAAGGGTTGAAGAATTTTTATAGCTGCTGTGGTGATCGGCACTGGCAATACATGTCCATTGATCCTGGCAGCGGGCTACGCGAATTTTCGTGTGGTCCGGCCAGCGACGTTCACGCCGGCGGCAATCCCGTCCAACCGGACTGGCAACCGTTTTTGCGCGTCAAAGGTGGTTTTTTGACCGTGTCAGTTTCCAAGTCCGATGATGCTGCGACGATTGCTTTTCGGCACCACGATGTTCACGGAAAGGTCGTGCATCAGTTTGACGCCAAATCTTCCAAACCTTGATGGGAATTCACATGATGCGATCAATTGTTGTTGGTGTACTGTTACTGCTGGTTGGTGCTTCCGCGCAGGCCCAGCACCACGAAGTTCTTTTTGATGGTAGTAACCTCGATGCCTGGCAGTTTCGCGAAGGCGGCTGGGTGATCGACGACCTTTAGTTTTTTAGCTTTTTTATTTTTTTTATTAGTTTTTAGTTTTTTTGTAGTTTTTGCCTTTTTTTTAGTTTTTTTATTTTTTTAGCTTTTTTATTAGTTTTTAGTTTTTTTTGTAGTTTTTGCCTTTTTTTAGTTTTTTTAGTTTTTTAGCTTTTTTATTTTTTTATTAGTTTTTAGTTTTTTTTGTAGTTTTTGTCTTTTTTTAGTTTAAATAATTCATCCGTCATTCTTAGGGCAGAACTAAGGTAGATAGTCATAGAACAAAGGGATGAAAGATCAGATTTATTTTGAGTTGACGCGTGACGGACAATTTCCACTGGACCTGTATGCAAACTCTGGGACTGATCAGGGGTCTTTGATCGGAAACGTCCTGCACTGTTTTTGACTCCATCTCATCATTTTTACGACCGATGGCGTGACGCAAAAATTACTGTAAAGAGCCAGAGGCACACTTTTGGAATAATTTCTTGTCTAATTTCTATTCGTTATGACTTTCAACGTTGCTCATTATTTTCGTCCCAGGCAAAAACTTACCTACCAATTTCAATGAGCTATCCCAGCCTCTTCAAAAGCAATCTTGTCCCGAGAAAAAAATTTCTTGGTAGACAGCCAAATCTTGTTCGTGCTTCTCAAGCGTTTTATCCGTCTCAGCCTTGTTCTGCAATCGAGTTTTTTAACTGTCTTGGATACACTTGCTTTGAAAGGGTCTCCTGAGGCGGAAAACACAACGAAGACTGGCTCTGACTGAATTGAGAGCGCCTGGGATGAGGATGAGGCTAAATTAACGACTTAAATGACTTAAAAAAAGTAGGGCTTGAATACAACGACCAAACAAAAACAAATAATGCACGAGCAAAAACAGGATTTTAAAGCACGAGCTACTACCAGTCCAGTCCCTTTAAACTGGTTTAATTTAAACGACTCTATTTAAATATTGATATTGGATGATAAGATAAAACAATTCTATCTATTTACATGCGAATTTGGTTTCTCGTATCTACAACTGAGGCTGGGTTTTGTCAAAATCAGCAGTTTTTTTACCGAGCGGTTTGAAAATACAGAAGTCTTCTCGGGAGAAGGAAATACAACTTAAGACTGTCTGAGAATTAATCACCAGGGACCTCAATGAGGTAAAAAATGACTTATACAACTTTGCAAAAACCGAATGAGGGAGGGGGTCATCCACCCTCACCCACCCTTCGAGCAACCCCAGTGGACAATGTGCAGGTTTCAAAGTGATGGGATTTATATTTGGTAAAAAGGCATTTGGATTTCCAATTTGGATTTTTTTTTGCTCTGCATTTTGTTGCTGTTATAATAATGATTACCCTTTAAAACAAGCTAAACTAACTGATAATTTTAGGGCAAGCCAAAACTATTTGCAAATCATCTTGGTACACTTTCATTAGTCAGACAGATGTACTTTAAAAACAAAACATGGACTTTAAACTCTTAAGGCTAATCACACTGGCAGTTTTAGATAAGACACTATAAATGACCACTGTTTAAGATCAATACTCTTCACTAAAAACACAATAAAAAAAAACTTTAAAAGGAGAAAAAAAGGGGGTCCAAGGGGTATTTGTTTAATACGTTAGATCTTACCTTTAGGAAATTTTCAAGTGAAAGGCCCCCACGTAATTGTTTTGAGTGTGATGCATAAATATTCAAACTTTATTCTTCTGCAAAATCAAGTCTTTTTATCCTTTTTGAAGGTTATGACCAAAAACATTTGTTCAAAATGTATATTCTTTTTGCTCGAATCTAATTTGACAATCAATTTCAAAAAAGAGGCTCTGATTTACCGAAAATCTCTAATTGTGTTCTTTGTATTCAAATAGAAGATGTATAGCAGATTTTAATTAAAAAGTCCATATTAGTGTATCCTACTTGTAGTCTCGGCCTTTCTTAGAAACAGTTGAACGATGATTAGGTATTGTTCCAAAGCTGTTTACGTTATGCTATTTCCTAAACCTTACCTCGAGAATCTACGATGATCCCTTGGCTTCTCTTAACTAGAAATCACAATAGAAGCAAAGGGTAGATTCCTACTTCAAAAACGCACGATTACGAATGTGGAGCTAGCCGCTGACTTTGGGAAAATATGTTATAAGGCTTTTATTGAAAAGCTGACGTTCAAAGAAGTAGTAACCGCTTACAGATTATCATGCTTCTGTTCCATGCTTTTGTTGTACTATGTCTCGTAGCTAAACGCGATTGCCTCTTGCGCGGGGAATGATCTAGAGCCATTATGGTATAACCTCTGTTTAGTTGTTGCCGGCCTCAGTTTGGTTGTTTTTCCGTTCGAACGCCGTCGTCCGACGTCTGTGTAACATGTAACAAGCAAATGAGGGATTTCAATTTTTAGGGCTCTGTCGTACAGTTTCGCGTCGGTTCGGATCGGACGTGTGTATCTCTGGCATAAGCTGTAATCTTGGTGTCAAAAGCGCACCAGGTTCCGCGTTTTGATGAATCAACTTCCAGAGAGGCAAGATGAGGGAGAGAGCGTGCTCTAGTTAATAACCTAAACGAACTTTATGCCCATGTTGGATTTTCAAGTAAAAGTTGTCTATTGCCTAGCTGGTTACGGGACAAAATTTGCAACATGTGCCAGTAAACGCAGCGAAGTTACAAAATTTTAAGGAGCTGAGTAAACAAAACCAAGGCAATACACAAAACGGACTTAAACGGCAATAGGGCAACAGTTCGATATACGTCAAGGGATATGAAACTTAAGGTAACTGAGGCAATCTGATTTCCTTTACTTGTTAGCATGTATAGGTATATGCTTAGTGTTTGTTGCATAGAATTGGCTTAGAGTTAAGCCAGATGTCACCGTGGGCAACGTTCATAATTTTCTAGGAGTAGTTCCGACCACTCTACTCGTCAGAGACTTTGCATCTTCAGAGCCTGTTAAGATTCAATTAGCCTGCATGCAGACTTTTCCCCTGCTATCCCGACAGTAATGTTTTTCTGTGCACAGGTTAGATTAATAGATGTAAGTTTAGGTTTGTCCCAGCACTTTGGTTTTCTTGAAAATACCATGCGCAGTAAAGGATGATCAAAAACAGGTTTGAACTCTGGACTGTCTAAAGACGTTGCACTGGTTGCAGATAAACAATATTTCAATATGTATGCAAAAGAAGGAGAATACGAAGTATAGGTGTATATCGATTTTACAATAATGTTAACACCAAGGTTTATAAACATCATCAATAGATGCTATGTTGCAGACTGCAACCTGTTTAAACAATATTACGCTCGATATGATTGTCCCAGTATTTTGTACTGGAGAGAACTGAAATGAACAAAACAATAGAGGTGTAAAATCTGGAACCAATTGCGCATTTATAAGGCCTTTTCAAGTCAGTTGGCTTGACAAACAGATAAACAATTGTGTTAGCTATACCTCATTGCACATGCACCAAGAAAGGGGTCGAGATTTGCAATACCAGCGTCTGAGTGCAACACAAAATCACAAGTGTTATAGGAACTTTTAAGGCTGAGAAAGTTATCGATGGTTGCAGTTGGGGACTCAACACAGGTAATTTTAGTACCGTACAATACAACGTTGTCTTGTTTACTATTGAAAAGGTCTGATATGAATACTCTATTACCGAGTAGAGTCCTTGGAGATGAAGAATAAGAACTACATCAATGACCGACAGATTAACGTTAGTCACTGATTATTAAGCCACAAAGCTTACCCGAAGAAATTTTCCACAATATATGTTCACATTTTTATCAGGGTCACGTGACCAGACAACAGGCCGTGACAGCCAAATTTTTCCTACCAAAAGTTTGCCAGATAATAGTTAGGAAAAGTCAGAAAGTTTTGGTAACTTAGAAGAAGCCATTCAAAAGTTCTTAAACAATATTCACAGCCGCCCCACCCCCTCCCCCCCGTGCTAGGTAGGGTCGATTGGTATTCCCACAGTAGCATATTTCCTTTACATAAAGCTTTTCAATCAATTGCCTTCGGACTTACAGGACTTTCCAAAACAAGTTTTGATAAATGTAATTAACCTTTATCTTGTTGATGTGAATGCACGAATTTCGGGCGTCCCAGATCCACAAGTATGGCTTATTATGACACATGGTACTATATTATTCCGAAAAGTTTTCAGGTCCACAACTGTTGTCATTAAACATCTTGGGCTAGTATATCGATGTAAAGGTTCTGACAGGAATGACATCTTGATGACAGTGCTCAACGTCTTGGCAGTCTCTCAATCAAAGACCCCTGATGAGCAGTGGGCCCGACATTGAAACTACCCTAAATAAACAGAAAAACCACCACCTAACTAATAAAGGGCAGCTGGGGCGTCCAAGGGCAACGCTCCTCAATTTAGGCTACCGGGCAGAAGATCAAACCATGAAGCAGGCTCAACCGCCCAGTAGTACCGCCTCTCACGGATCATGGAAAGAACCTGCCATCAATGTGTCATCAATCAGACAGATATAACACATGATCCTAGCCGAATGGCCGAGAAACAGAGAAGTGTTCAACGTCTTGGCAAATCATAGCCCTACAAAATGACTTATAGTATTTGCTTATTCGACACACAGCTGATTATTTATTTTCCTTCAAATTCATTACGAAAAACGCCTTTTTCTCGGATCTCAAAGTTTGCGGGCAGAAATTCAACTTTCACAATTTTTGTTAACAAAATTGCCGACATCATCTTGTCGTTTTAAACGCATTTGTTTACACGGCTAAGACCTTTGACGTTCCTAGCTGCTAATGTCGATCTTAAACAGGGTGTGTGTGCGTGTGTGTGTCAGTGTGTGCGTGTATGTGTGTGTGTGTGTGTGTGTGTGTATGTATGTGGGAATGGGGGTGGCGGTAGTTGGGATGGGTGGGTGTTGTGTAGTGGTTGGTCGGTTATGCCACCAACAAGCTCATATGTTAAAGAAATAACAAAAAGAGACACTGTGCGACCACGAGCTATGTCTTCTCCTCGATCTTTTCTTAAAAGTTTTCTTGTGAGTGAACGAAAACAAAGTAGAGGGGAAAAATACCTGAAGTAATGCGTCATGCAAACATCCATACGTTTGTTAAGTCTTTCTAGAGGTAGCCACTGCAGGTGCGGTATCGACCTGGTTGGGAAAATTAAAGGCTCTCATAACTGATCAATTAACAATAATTTTATGATGTAGATACGCAGAAGTGTTACACTGTTTCACTTTAGCAAGCATACTAGAAAATGGACGCTGCGTTCATTGACACTATGATGAAGAAAGATCCAATGATATAGAAACAAAGAAATTTTGTTAACAGACTGTTGCTTCTTACAACTAAGCTTTAGCCGAAGACCGGGTCAGGTAGTAATGTTTAGATATCAAAAGCATAGATCTTCACAATCAAATATTTTGCATGGGACACGTGGTTCGTTTCCAGCTCTATGAGACTGACAGAGCATAGTGCAACATGACAGTGACATTTTCAAGTAACGGGCCCTTCCCGAAGAACTACTACCACTAAAACCACCTTCACTACTACTACTACTACTACTACTACTACTACTACTACTACTACTACTACTACTACTACTACTACTACTACTACTCGTAGTCGTATTAATAATAGCAGTATTATAATGAGTATTAAATGACCTGGGGGAGACAAGGGGGACTTAAGAAAAAAACACACACCTTTACCCCCCCCCCTGGTCCTCATTTGGCAGGGGTAGGCTAGTAAATCAACACATGCTCTGATTCAGTCATTAAAAAAGGTGATTTCAATTGATTTTGAAATGAACACTGAGATAAACTATTATTGATGATAGGGCATCATTGTGAGGCCCTTTACCCTACTTTGTTCCCCTTTAATTCTATTCTATGGGACAACAATAGGTGGAAGCAAAAAGCAGACATCAAATAGAAAGGTTAATTGCCTTTGAACCATCAGTTAAAGCCAAAACAATTGTCAATGACATCTTTTGTGTCTTTTTATTTGGTTATATTATAAAAGTTAATAAATTTGTTATCTCTTCCAAAATATGCCATGGCCCATAACTAGAGAGGGACCTGAGAAGTTTCATCTTAGTCCCTAGTTCAAGTTTTCCGAAAATTTATAGAATTTTCCTCATAAAATTGGAGACTTTATTTTATAGGTAATAGGTTCAATCATTAACGGGGAGAGAATGGCCTGCAACAGATGCAATGAAACAGTAACAAGACAATAAATTTGATGTATCACAACAGAAATCTTAAAATACAGTAATCTCAAAATATACAATTCATAAAAGGTTTTATAGTAAAGATAATTATAAAGTTCATCCCTACCAGAGTTGGTTATTAGAGACCAATTTGTTGGAATTAGCTTCAATTGCAGATCTGCTTCGTTGTGCCGTTATATGCTTTCTCTCTCTCACGTGCCGTATCCATTAACAACTTTGACGGTCATGGTTTTCCATTGCTGTCTGTCTTCACATAGTTCTAACATCACGGTTCCCCTCAGTCCACACAAACTGCTCAAGCTACTGATGTAAGTTGCCCTTGGCCTACCTCTGCTTCTCCTGCCCTCCATCTTCCCAGTTAACACTAAATTTTCCAAACTAGATTTCCGAATGAATATGCTTTGACTGACTTTATTCTTGAACATCAATGGCAACAAAACTCCCTTGACTTGGTGCACAGTATAATTGTCAAGTGTATGTTCTTCGTCATATGCATGAGTGTGTAAGAGTATAAGTGTGTATTTTTCATACATTGCCGAAGCCTTCTATATATGCATAATACTTTGACAGATGAACAATCTATGACCCAAGACATATATGATATTTAGGCATTTGGGTACTTTACTGTTACCTTATTGGAGGACTTTTTGACAATTTACGTCAGGAGTTAATACTCTCTATGACTTTAGGTTTTGAGCTGTCATGATATTTGTACTTACTTACTTTACTATAGACGCACTTCCTCCATGAAGCTTTGCCCACTTCCCATTCACCTGACTTATCCATCAATCACAATCTTTTGCTTCCCCTTCTGATTTTAATAGTGGCAAACTTGTTTCCTCCCCTATCACATCAGCTCATCTTTTTGTTTGTCGTCTGGGCCTTCATTTCTTCTTAAAGTCATTGTTATAGATGCTTTTCACAAGACTTTCTTTGGGGAGTCGACAGACATTTCCATACCATAACAGTCACTGTTTCTCAACCTCGGATAGTATATCACACCTCCCTCTGCGCTAAGCCAGGGTTTCTCAACCTTTACTTACAACATCCATGTATTAACGCGTAGCTCATCACCATCATTATTATTATCATCTTCAGTTAGAGTCCCTTTGTGCCTTGTTTGGGGTTGGAGTTGCAATGATCCTCCTCCATTTTGCTCGGTCCTGTGCTAGCTCTTCTCCTACATTCATTTGTTCCATATCCTGTTGTCCTGTTGCTCTCCATATTATTCCTTGGTCTGCCTACTCAACAGAAAGCAAAATTTTATCGAGTGGGCGTGGCCAAATAATGCAGCGATGTTGTACACGCCAGTTGTACGTATAATGTAAGTTGCAGAACTTAATCTCCTTGAAAACTAGTAGAAGAGCTATGATTAGCTTAGTTCTTGAGTTCCTTGAGACAGTTCATCATTTGAATCCTCTTTTTGCTTAATTTCTCGTTCTAATACAACACTTGTCTTCTTTGATTATTTTGTGATGATCCCATGACAGGCACTATGAACATCATAGAAAAACCCTTTTTGTAACTAAGGGATTTACCGCTGTCGTACACGAAGTGATGATGGAGAAAAGGTTCTAGGGGGCCCTAAAAGAAGTCTATCTTCTTGCAGTATGACGTCGTGAGAAAGCAATCGCAAGGTCGAGATGAGGAGTTCGCGATTGAAGGAAAGAGCCTTAGACACAAAACAAAGATCACGAGTATGTATGTGGACAATTAGCAGAGGTATCAAATTGTCGAGGGGTGAGTGTACTGAATTAGACTTCGCGATGTAAAGTTGGGTAATCTTCTATCTTAAAATATCCCTCGTGAAACGAATCTGATTAGTTAAACCTTAGCACTTTGTTTATCTGCAAGTATTCATACTGCAAATGAATTTGTGCCTTTGCTCATTTTCTCCTGTATTTCTCACAGTTCTTTTGTAAGGACATCTTTTCTTTTGTTGACATTATTAATCACGTCACACAATCTGTTTTAGTGCCTTCACGATTTCAACAGGATATATGTAGAATAGAACCTAAGGTATCACCTTGTTGTACTCCGAAATTGGTTGTTGTATAGACTCCAGAGATTCTTTGTATCTGGTCTTTTCTTTTCGCCTTCTTTGCTAACATCCTTTTCATGTGCAGCTCATTTCCATGTTGTATTCTTAAAGGATTATTAACAATCCTGGGCTTTTTACGTTTTCAAGAGCGTATGATGTTCCAATCTTGTGATGTTATTGCTATCTCGACCAATACTTGAAAACGTAATTCGAGTTAAGTAGTCTGCCGACCTTTCCAGTAAACGTCATTATAGTGACTACCGTACGAGCATAACACTTGGGAAAACAGTACGAGATTATACAACGCTACTTATAACTCACCATGAGGCTACAAAATTAACTCTTACCGTATATGAGGCTATAGAAGGCTGGTTACAACTTAAACAAGGCTTAGAACGTTTGTTCTTAGTTCAGAGTTTGTAAGTGGCTCATCACACGAGTCAGACAGCGACTCTGATATCCGGATGTCTGAGCCAAAGATATCAAAGGCCACTAATGATATTGCCGTGGAATCGGGATAATCTTTTCCTATTTCATCTAAAATCCATCATCTCAAACTGGTTATTGAACAATATTAGCATTTACTCTGGCAAGCCCTAACATATCACGTTCATGACTAGTAAATGTAACAACCCACGTTAGGCAAGGCAATATTTGGTAAAATATCTCGAAAAGTAACCATACTCACATGCCTGATACTTGTACTACACTGTTCCTACAGCAAACTAAGCATTTCTTTAACGCGCTGACAGAATAGGAGTCATAATCAGCATCATTGTCAAAGAAATGGGCGACAAATAAACGAAGTGACAAGATCTGTTAAACCTCACAATAGCCGTATACCTAAACGGTTTAACGGAGTATCAATAGAGTACTAAAGTGATGACGTCACAAAAAACGTTTTTCGAGGAATCGAAATTACAACTATACCACAGCATTAACACTGCCACCAAATACCCATATACTGAATATCGCGTTTAAATCTCATATCAACATTTTGAAATTGCTGTTTGAATTTGGAAAAGGCCTTAAGAAAACACTGTTAATTTTGCTCAGTTCAGGTAAATTGTTCCATATTGTTGGTCCTAAGTATGAAATGCCTTTCTGACCTTGAATGCTTTTTCGGAAAGGGACATGAAACATGAAACTTATTTTTGGAGTTACGTGTAATTCTGGTCTGGTCTAACCTCTGCCATATATAAGGGCCCTGTATTTCTAAAGGATTTGAAAACGGTTGTTGCAGTACACTGCTCGACCCTTTCCTTTGTTGGCAGCCAATAGACTCGTTGGACTCTTGTGTTATTAGGAAGAGCATGACACCTTAGGCTTTCACGGAAATATTTTAGTCCATGGCTACTTTAGTTCTGTACATTCATTCGTACGTTACAAGCATTCCCTTAACATGTTGATCTTCTAAAGGGCTTTTAATTATTTTCACTTCTCTTAATAATGGGAACAATGCACGTTGAAACGTGCACTACCTCCCAGATTGCCGATAACAGTTCATAAACAACATCTCATCACTTCACTGTCGTCGGACCCCAGTTTCCAATGGTCACTTGAAAAGCTTACATAATGAATTCCTGGCGCATATAGAGTTAAATGGAAGTTATCCTGCTGAGAACCTTGCAGAGAAAATCAAAAAACTGATGAGAGTCTCTTACTGAACAATCCCCTACATTGAGCAATCTCATACACCACATTGTGGGCTTGTAAGGCACACCAGATAGCTCCAATTCCAAGTGCTGTGGAATAGTAAGTCACGACTCCCACGTTTGGATGATTTGCTTGAGATGGCCTACAAATTGTCAACATAAAATATATCATCTTCTACATACTTTTATCTTTATTATAAAGATAAGTGCCAAGCACAAGGTGCGTAGGTGAAACATAACGGCAAAAAATAATATGATAAGCTTTCGGTGTATTCTACCACCATCCACGAAACAATTAATTACAAGATATGAAACACGTTCGGTTAAGAGCGTAACACAAACAATAGAACACATTAACAACTAACAAGAGACATACTAGAAGAGGGAGAGGGGAATTGAACTTTTGTTTACGTTAAGTGAATAAGCGTGTTTAGACAAGAGGGCTTTCTATGAGAAGAAGCTCGTATTGAGAAAAGTGAAGTCAGAGACAGAGAACGGATGAGAATAGTTTTCAGCAAGTAGACGAATACTAGAAAAGAGCTAGAAAGCGTTTTTCCAGTTAAAGATGAAACTCCCAAATGATCGGACAACCATCTATGGAATTGATGTATCGTCTGACCTAAATTCGTCTGACTTCTATGTTTACTTTACTGTCAACACTTTCAGTAATCTTTCTACGCTTGGTAGCTGATCCATGCTGACATTATGCAACCGTTCTTCTTCCTGCCGTTGCATTGTATCAGAAATTGTTCTTAAAATAGCTAGCAGTAGAGACAACATCAACAATTTTTCAATACCATATAAAAAGTGGAAGTGAGATCCTGTCGTGACACTCCAAGAGGAATATTTGAGGCATAGAGGTATCTTTTGCCACAATTTTCTCCATAACTGTGCAATTCAATTATTATATTGTTGCATTGTCATGTACTCAGTCTGTCTCTACACTAATATTGGTCGTCATATACATATATTTGGAATTTTCTTATAGTGTTACCATGGTCTTTGAGCAGTTTTGCACTTTCTCATACACGTATACAAGTATCAGTTATACTGCTTTCTGTATTTAATGCCTGATTGATCACTTGTTATTTCAAAAGCAGGTGTTACTTTGCTGTTACAATGTTCGAGATACCGGTCTTAACATCTTCCCTTGAAAGATACCACAAACAGTTCAGCATCTTTAAGGCAATCTCTCAATCAAAGACCCCTGATGAGCAGTGGGCCCGACATTGAAACTACCCTAAATAAACTGAAAAACCACCTTTTCTGCCACTCGTGTAGTCGTAAATTGTAAACAAATTGTTTTTGTCGACAGAGTACCGTCTTCTGTGTTTTGATAAATGCGGCTTCTAAAGCGGCAAGATGAAAAGGAGATTGGGCTTCGGCTAATGCCCTGATCACATGATGCGTTTAAAACTTAAAGCTTTCTCACTTCGCTCCATACGATTACTGTGATCAGAGAATGTCGAAAATGTTTAGCAATATTAATACGTTACTCAACGAAATATATAAATATATAATTTAGAAGTTTTTAGACGTTTTATTATTTTTTGTTAATTTTTTGATGCAAATGTATAAAGACAGAAAGACAGGCTTAAATACATTGAGTTGAAAGGATGATCATTATCGAGCAACGGAAACACCAAGAAGCGAAGTCGCACACTAGATTGTTGGTATAAATACCGTCTTTGTCCTTGCCCATCTAACAACTATTGCATGCAAAATAGGTACAAGTATATTTCTTCTTTTGCAGGCATCCCATTAAAATGTTTTACTACAACAGAAATTGAGGCTGGACCTAAACTATTGTTAAGTCACCTTATTCTCTATCTTATCGTTCAGATGTTGCACTACATAGTTTTATCCCGGAACTGTAACATTTGTCTTTCTGCTGTAGGCTGGTGATGTAGTGGAATGTGAAATCGATGGCATTGGATGCATAAAGAACGAAGTCAAAGCGTTCACATCGAAATACTAAGCAAGACAAAATACCAAGATGATTGGGTGTTGTATACTGTGGAGGGACCGCTCCTCCCTCGCCTAGTATACACCACGTCTCTTGTGTACTAGATATTTCAACAAATTACACTTTGGGACAGTAGTTTATGATAAGATTTTTATGGCAGAAGATAGAAGTAGAATACCCAAGAGTTTAGGATGTAGTTATTTTTACTAGATAATACAGGGCTGGCTGCCGCATACCGTTCATTATAAAGTCTCTTGGCTTCATAATTTTTATAAACTGTCTGTTTCTTTGACTGTTCGCCGCGTACCGGTAGACAAAATCCTGGCGATCAGAAATTTTGTGAAGAGTGTGAGTGGAAACTAGTACCGGATAAGGTCTGTAGTAGCCTCTTCCGTACGTCAGAAGTAGAAACACCTTTTGCCAAGGACAGCATCATTACTCAATCGTACTTTTTCATGCTATGCGCAGCGCAAGTAATGCTTCCTGCCCCGCAATTTCAATTGTTCGCTTTTGCTTTTCTTATTCACTTCCTTGAATTTATGTTTTAGTTCGTATTATAAACCTTAATTGTATTCTCAATTGTACTAAAAGCTCATCCTTTGGCTGGATTTTCGATCGTTTTGCCCCTGTTCAGTTCATGGTTACCTTGACATACTTTCTGTTCAATGTCTACTTATGGTTTGTATTGGCAAAGCTTACATAAAATGAAAACGCAACATACGGGACATGTCTCAAGTCACCATTAATAGTTTGCAATATTTCTTTACATTGTAATCGATTTAACCACTGAAGCGTGTCACATTTGCGGTGCCGGTGGTATTGTATCATTTGCATCAGAACTAAACCAATGGCACTACTTTTTATTGCCTTTTTAAGATTTAATTTCGTTGTTTTAGAAGGAAACGAATAAGCAGCAAGTGACCACCAAATGATAATTCGAAAGGTAGCGTCAATTAGCCAATTGAGAAAGGCATAAATGGACAAAATATATGAGAAGCAGCTGCACAAATAGCTATTTATAATGGGAAGAAATGCGACTCGATAAGACTAAAGGAAAAGTTAATCTAATTTTTGCATTGGTGTACTTGGAGGTAGTTCGAGCTCGGTAGCAAAAATTGTTTGACATTTGCTCTTATATTCTGGAGAGCTAAGCTTGCTTCATAATTCTGTATAATTGTAAACTTTGTATCAGGGACAGGCAACGGTTTTTATCGGGGAAGCAAATTGAAAATGTCTTGAGGCTGGTACGTCAGGGATCGGGGCTGGGCCAGTTCTTAATTCGCCAATGGAAGGGCAAATATGATACAGCTCTCGTTAGCAGAGTTCCTTGGGTTGTTTGAGAAAGGCAAAGCGACTTTGGCTTTGGAGCACATTACATGAAAGACAAGGTGTGAAAAAGGTACCAACTACCGTGCAAAATCGTGTTTAGATTGTTAAATGGTACAAAATGCCTCCAAAAAGTCAATGCTTGCCAGTCAGATACGGTTATCGAATGTGAGAATGATCTTGCCTTTTAACTTCAAACATGAAGCAATTTCCTGCCACAAGTCATGAACACAAGTTACCATCAAACCCTGGTTTAACCAGCGGACATTAGCTGCATCCTTTCCCCTCTACCAGTCTTTTAAAATGACTATCTTTGATGCTATACCTGAGATTTACCTTTAATCCAGTCGCTTGCATTAACTTCATTACGAGAGTTTATTACGTAGCATTTTATCGCACATGTTCAACAAGGTCTAGATCTCTTATTACACATTATTTATATCAATTCCAGCACTTTTATAGCAGTTTAATACAAAGATGATAGCATCGGAGGACACGCAAATGATTGCGCTACCTTCGAATTTCGATCCTTTTTCAGTTCTTTAACTGTTCGAATTTTCACATTTTAATTTCGCAAGAACCCCAAAAGCTAAAACGCCACTAAGATGCCGATGGGTATGGACGTCGCCTTCCCTGGTGGTAAAAAAACTTTTATACTTTAACAACGTTTATGTTTCGCACATGAACTCTTAACCAGCCAACCGATCGATTCGATATCAGATATTCTGTATTCCCTTGAGTTCTCGCCTGACCAACATGTCTGTAGAACGAAAAATTATATGACCTAATACTTTACATCAGTTTTTAGCACCACAATTATCAAAACAAGGCTTTCCCTTCCCATTTACTCAATATCATGGGATTGAAAACGCATAGCATAAAAAATTTATTGAAGGCTTGTTTGGATAGTTAAATTGAAATTTGAATAAATAAAAATACTGACCATTCGTGATTTTTTAAACTGTGGTTATATGATTCAAGATTTGAAATAGAAAATAGAGTGTAGATTAGTAGGCCTATGCTGTAAGAATGATAATCCATCACAATACGCAGAGGTAACCGCGGTGATTGATAATCTCTTCTTGTGTTTAACCCGTGTATTCTGGCAATCAAGTTGCACAAAATGTCAGTGTTTTGAGATCCCTGCGGGTACGGTTGGTCGGATTACCGATGGAAGTACCTAGATTATTTAAAAAACAATTTTTTTCTTTTATAAACATATTTAGATTCTAAGAAGCAGGTAGGGCATGGAAATGTCAATGCAGGGTGATATAGGCTCTGTAAGGGGTCATCAAGACTCGTTAGCTTGCCTGCCGGTCAAAACGTTTGAGTTACGCTCATGGAATAATGAGGTCAACACTGTTGGCAATGATTTTATATTGTGTTCTTAAGACAAGGGTGGTCTTTTAATCCCCACTACGTGACCATGGTGCAGGAGCAGAAAGGAGATCGATGAGAACTATCTGGCAAAGGTAGTTAAGATTCTTAGGTCTTGTCATGCGCAAAGGCGACAAGATATTTTATTTACTGGGAAGGTAAAAGATGAGCAAAGCAGGGGAGGGCGAGGGATATCCTATATTAGTAGTCTAAGTAAATTTGTAAATATGGGTAAGGCAGAGTTAGTAACTTAATATCCAACCAATTATGACAATAATGAGGACTGGTCGTCTCAGGTGGTTTGGTCCTACCAAAAAGCTTCTCCTATTTCACATAAAAAGGGTATCAATAACGCCAAGTATCCTACAGTTTGGTAACGGCTGTTAAATTACGGATGCACCAACTGTAACTTTTACAAACAGTTTTTGTTAACATTTTCTTCATAAACAAAACTACCGAATACCGTTTTTCTAGAATGTAAAACATAATAAAAAAAGGAGAGGATAGTTGAGCTAAACAGTTTTTAAATAATTCAGAAGTATAACCTGCTAATCTGAATCAAAATGAATAACACTTACTCTTCTCAGGGTCTTTAATTTTTATTCTTTTGCTTACTCTAGCCAAGATCTTCTTCTAAATCCATTAGCCTGCATTTCAGCGTCGCAGCAATGCATACGAAAATCTTCACAGCAAACTGTCTTAGCTGGACTAAACCGTGACGTGTTATTCCTAGATGTCTATATCAGCTTAGAAGCCGTTATTAACTGTCAAATCCATCCAATCTGCTTTAGCATAAAGTTTGACGTCAAAATTAACACGAAAAAAATGATCATTAGGGAATTAGATGACTCGGAAACTCGTATGGCTCACTTCATCACACACGGAGCTCATGGAGGTTCATTATCAGATTCTCCCTTGCCACTTTTAACGACCGAAAGATATACGTCAGCCTTCATCATAGAAAAGAATAATATATATTGCAAAATGATTTCAAGGTAAAGGATCTTGGAAAATGAACCGTAAAGGAATTGATCTGAAAGATTTGTGATTGAAACGATTGTGATGTATTCAGTAACAAGCCGGCTATTAGGGGGCGGTCATGACCATGGGTGTTGCCTTTTGACAAGAACAGGGTGTAATATATGTTTTTATTGATTACATATGCTTTCCATAAGCCGTGATAAGTCCCACAGGGCAGTTGAGCGCGCCTCATAGCTAGCTTCGACCTCCCGATAGCTCAAATTGAGGGGCATAGTCCAAGCTACCCTTTATTCATTTGTTAGCCTATTCAGCAGTTTAATTGTTTATTTATTGTAATGTCAATATCGGGCAACTGTTCATCAGGGATCTAAGTTGGAGAGACTGACAATTTAAAGTAAGTAAGTAATTTAAAACTTTGAAAACAAATCTTTCAAAACATTTGGCACTTTGATTACCGAATCTTAGTCAGTCTGCCAATCCCACCCCTCCAGTCCGCTAGAGGAATGTTGATTCTTCTTATAGCAACAAGTGGAGGAAGGGAGACCATAACTATTGCAGTCTGTAATTACGTTGGCTCAGAAAGATTTTGATGAGAAAGAAGGAATCTTTAAAGACTTTTGTATTAGAAGATGTACCTTTTATGGACAATGGAAAGAAAACCAGTCTCATCTGCTCCAATCAAGGACAGGCACTTTACTCCATCAATGGTACATCAGGCGTAGATTCTGTTCAATGTTCCGTTGCCAGTTCATCTTTGGCCTTCCCTCTTTTCCTGCATCCCCACAGAGTCCAATGGAGAGACTCGTTATGAATGAAAGGTGAATAGCCCACCGACAAATTATCAAAAGTAAAACGCCAAATGTGGAAAGTTAGTTTAGCCAATTTTAAGTAGTGACCTGAAGAAGTCTGTTAGACGAAATGTTGTCAATAAAGTTTCCACATTTGGCGTTTTACTTGAGAGACTCGTTAGCAGGTCTTGAATGGGGTACTCTTGATGCGTAACCAAGCCAACTCAATTGTCGGTTACATATCATGCCAGACACTGGAATTGTCTTGACCTTTTTTTGACCTCCTCATTTAAAACACAGTCGCTCCATTAAACGCCTAATATCACTCGTAGACCTATTCTCTCAGAAGCTCCCAAGTTATTTTCCTGACAGACTTTTAAATACCACGCCTCACATGATGTCTTTTTAACAACTAAAAACACATGAATAACTTATCTTCTTAACTTCACTGTATTGAAATTGTTTTTCAAGGTCATGTTTGGCCACTTCTACGTAAGTTGTAGCAAATGTATTCCCTCATAAGATCCACATCCTATCATAGTTCCTGTTTGCATTTTTATACATAGGCAGAAATATATAAGCATACTTCGCAGTCTTTTTCAGGTTTGGAACACTGCTTTGACACATCCACACAATATTTTCTTCATCAGTATAGCAGAGACGATTTATAGTATCAGGTGATAGCTCTGGAAAGGACTTTTTACAATCTTATGCAATTTTAACACCATGCTACTCATTTTCTTAAGGCGTAATTCCTTTTGTATGTTGTTACAGGACCTAGTCTGTTAACTCCATCAAAGTGCTTGAACTTTTGGAATGAAAATGTTTTCATCTTCATCTGTGATAGAATTATTGTCACCTGGTTCATTTGACACTTGCTTTACCATTTGCATCTCTCTAACGATGCATTCCATTCTACATTTCAATCTTTGTCATCCTTTCCTTGTTTCATTATTCATGGGTTTTGCTACAGCTTTATGAACCGATTGCTTTTCTTTGAATGTGCTTCATTCTGTACTGACTGTGACAGTAATAAACATTCGAGTCATGCTTTCTTTTTGCCAAGTGCTTGTTGTATATCTTCTTTCAACCAACATTATTCTTGGTTATGGGCCCTTCCAAGTCCTGCCATCACAAATGCGTCTCTTTTCCACGCATCTTTTTGTTAGTTTCAGACCCACAGATTTTCAAATGTTCTCTTGGTAAATTTCACTTTACTTTTGTCCTACAGCTTCCACATTTCAGTCTACTAAGATAAGCTTGACACTTCTTAGTTTGATCCCTATTATATCCATCACCAGCATGGCCATGCTGGAGCTTGCCAAGTCATATCCTGAGATTTTACATTTGCTAATGCTATTACTCGTACATCAAAGGAAACCGATGTTCTCTTTAACTGTTTCATAAACTATGTGTCTTATACCATGATATTTAATTTTGTGCAAAAGTTTAGAATCCTTGTTTCTCGTTCATTCTGCAAACAAACACTAAATATTTATGAATTGCTTGACGACTATCAGCTTCCCCAATATTTTGATATTCTTGAGAGTCTTTCAGAGCAGGGAGGTTTTTTTCTGTTTAGTCATCATAAAGTTTATCTTTTCAGTTTTGCTGCCCACTGACTTGCATAACAGGTCAGTAAGGGCATAACAATAAGTTACTTCAGTGATCTGCACACTACTCCCAATGAACAGCTCCACAATTCTATCACTTATGTTACAAGGTGCTGAGAATCTGGTCTATAATTATGTTGAGCTGGATGTGAATGCTCCTGGTTAATTATTTGTAGCTAATTAATGTAATGATGAAGAAATACAGTATGTTAGCTTCAGGAGTAACCTTGCTCCGTTGAGCATATGGAGTGAAAGTGTTGGTCATTGATTCGAGTCCTAATGGTGACATATTTCTTTAGTGTTTTTTAAAAATTGGCCACTCCTTCCATGACTATTAGCACCCCTCCACATAAGCTTCCTTGACCATTGCTCCACTCCTCCAAAGCCGTCATTGCCTTCTGACCAGAAATTTTTATCTTTTACCTTGTGCATGCACAAACCTTACAAAGCCTCAATGCATCCTGTTTTCTGCATCCAATATGTTTCCACCATCCATTTGAAAACTCTTCTGCTGTTACCATATCCTTGCAACCCATGAAACCCCTTTTCCAAATTCAAACCTCATAATCATATGCACTTCAGATCTTTGTGAACCATTCACAAGTAAGAACACATCTTTGCATCTCTCAAAAGGAATTGGTGTATAGCGGATGTGAAAATGAGTAAAACACATTATCGGAAAGCTGCCTTGACACGTTTCTAGGAATATCATCCCCTTCCAGCATTCCCTTGCATTCTATATGTTGTGAATAAACTGCCTACTCGATCCATTTACTGTTCGTTCTAGTTTAGTTGGTCTTCATTACTTGGATACTTTTTGGTAGCTGGTGAAAGCGCAACCTTTCAGGTGATAAGTGTGGAGCCTTAAGAGGTTGGTGATTGTTTAGCCCTTTAATGATCGCTTAGTCTCGTCGTTGGTGGCAGTATAGCGTTTTCATGAATGGAATTAAGAAGAGCGTGAGTTACTCGAGTGTAAGCATTAGCTCCATCTCACGATCTTCTTTTCGATTGGGATCACTCTATGGATGGCATTAAGGCGTATCTTGCCGCTTTTTGCCGCAAAGTTACGTTTTGCCTCAAGGAAGTTGAATAGGAACGATCTCGCAAGTTCGCAAGCTATACTTCTGAGGGTTTTCTTCACAGCTTTGAATTTGTCAAGCGTCAAATGTCGATTTTTAAAATTGTTCAGCCGATAAACTTTCAAATATAACTGAACATACCAAATAATGAAACTTCCTATTCACCATCTATGAAATCGTGGTATCAGTGAAAGGGAAGGGGACCTGAAGAGTTTACAATTACATGGGGGGGGGGGGAATAAGAGGGGTGTATGTAACACAGAGTACATGCAGATAATAAGTATCATTCCCTTTGTAATTTAAATGAACTTATGCTTATGTTCCATTGTGAATTAATGTTTTAATTATAAAAAACCTCCAAAACATAACAGGTGTTTAGCAGTGCCATGTGTTACGTGACGATCTGTGCAAATTGTACAGCAGTGCCGGTTTTAGGGGGGTACCGACTGTGCCGCAGCGCAGGGCCCTGCGCATAAGATGGACACTCAATGACACCGAAGGGCCCCCAATCACTTTCTGGCACAGGGCCCCCTAGTCAAAAACCGGCACTGTACAGGGGTGTATACCAGATAGCCCACAGATGCTTCAAGAACCGAGTAGGGGATCAAATAGCAGTAACCTGAATGACTTCTTACTTTATTAGTACCCGCTAACTGTTTTTAAACCAGGAACTGACTTTAATATAAGATAGAATATGTACAGAAGCTTGTACTTGGTTTCTTTTGATGTAAAATACTAGTACTTTGTAAAGCATTCATTTTTTGTTCTCATTTTCAGAAACTCGATGACGTTGAATATACTGAAAAGTGAGAAAAAATGGAGGAGAACAAGAAACAAAATGTCAAGAGTCTCTTCTTCATGTTGTTGATATTTATACAAATTTCCTTCATTTTTTATCTCGCGAAGTCAAATTCTATGCCAGCAAAGCTCGAGCCTCATCCTAAATTGAATCCACTTGCCACAATGTTTCGTCACAATACAACCGATTTATCAATATCACTTAGAGAAACTATTCAAGTAGTAAAAGGTTTAGTTATTGCTGTCGAAAGAGGACTCGATAATGTGGAAAATGCAAAGTCAAAGGATTGGAATGTATTGTCTGATAAGATGCAGAAACTCAACATGCATCCCATTTTCAAGAGCTTCAATATTCAACCAAATCCTAAGAAGCCAACCATTCACTTGCTTCTGATAGTATCCTCAGCGCCAAAAAGATTGGATAGAAGGACGGCAATTAGAGAAACATGGTGGAGTTTATGCAAATCCAATTCAAGGGTAAGTACTTTGTGTAACAGCGCGGTTTTTACAGATAACAAAATGTTTCACATTTTTTCTCTATGTAAGGACTACTGTCCATCGTATTCTGTCGTGCTTCTTAGGGCTTTAATTCTCATGTTGGATTGCTTTTGTTTCCGGTGTTGGGTTGTGTATTGAAGTTCAAGGAGACCAAGTGTAAATACAGACGACTGTCCGCAACAGCTTCACCAACATGATCAGGAATTTCTGAGTTGTATAACCCTGATCTTCTATGCTTTTATGCCAAAAGATGTAACCAATACAATGTTTCGTTGTTAAACGAGAGAAATGGAATAGGCAATTCGATGCTTCTATGCAGAAAGATATAACCAATACAATTTTTCATTGTTAAACGAGAGACATGCGATAGGCAATTCGATACTTTTATTCAAAAAGACATAACCAATACAATGTTTCGCTGTTAAACGAGAGAAATTCAACTGAATGACTGGACCTTGTTCTCGTATTTAATTTATTGCTTACCTTTTTGTAATTTTTTGTATGAAGATATTATCGTAAAATATATTTCCTTTGTAGAGCTTGAAATATCTTGCAGCGAGGATACCTGATCAGGAAGAGCTATGTCGGGATCTGGAGAAACTTCGTCTACAAGTGATCTTAAGGTGATTTGGGATGAACTAATTAATTTACATTGTATTGGAACGGTATAATACCTAGTTATGTATAAAATGAAGTTATGACTCCTCTCTTGAAAGGAGGACTACTGTAAAATCACGTACGAGAACTGTTCAACCTTTTGCAATGGTTAGTATAAGATATAAATAGGAATCACTTCAGAGCGGAACGACAAACGAGGGCTCTGTTGTTTCAATTACCCAGGTCTCTGCTTGGAAGCAACCAATGTCTGATACAGCCTGTTCGTGTTTCTAACAGCAGTCCTTACGGCCTTTTTCTTCAATCGTCATTACCAACAGGGTAGAGGGGTGTGTGTATGTGAATTTATGTGTGGCTGCCCTCGCTTCGTTCCTGTGTTTGGCAAGCCTCATACTACGTTGCTGTTTTTCGTGCACTGTAACAGCTTATTTGTGGCCACCTCCTTTTCGAGAAGTAGTGTCATTGTTTAAGACTCTTTTCTTTGCATACCCATAGATTACTTCAAGTTTCTTCTTTCAATGGCAAAATGAATGCACTAAATGAGGTATGTTTTACGGCCGAACGCCAGTGTTTTCAATCTTATAAAATTTGAAATAATACGGAAGTCAGTTTAGGCTTACAATTTTAAAGTATTACGTCATGGCGGAGATTAGAGTATCGTCTGTTTATAGCCAAGAATGAGCTATAGGTATAGTCTACTTGGTTACCATTACTTGTATTCCAGCTGTTCCTAGATCTAGTGTGGCTACAATGATCATATATTGAATGTTGATCTAAACAGTGATTTCTGTGATTTTTTTTGCATTCGAAGTGAAGTCGTAATATGCTCTCGTCGAAACTCTTCTAAATAGAGTGTTCTTGAAGTGGGTCTACATAATATTTCGATACCTGAAAAAGATGATAGAAGTTTAGAAGCTAATTTCATAATATTATCTCTTTTAGATTAACCGAGTGATAAGCAATGTATCATATTACAGTCATCACAGGCATTCGGGAGTAGAGGATGACGAATTTTTAACCATGGAAATGGTTGCCGTAAGTAGCTTACTGTCTTCATCCATATCTACCACTTCCCTGACACATAACGTATCGCTCTACATATTAAACTGCAAACCTATCTATTGCTTACAAATGAGGATGGCTATGTTCTTGCTTGTACATATAGAACGTAAAGAAAATAGATACGCAGTTCCTTTTTGTAATTTTTCCCTTAAAAGTATTTTCATCAATTCATCCACTCATTTCCTTGATCTACTGGCTAAATACCTCACTCACCTACGCACGCAGGCACTCACTCACTCACTCACTCACTCACTCACTCACTCACTCACTCACTCACTCACTCACTCACTCACTCACTCACCAAAACATCCTGCAAATTCTTTCTTCGTGGTGAAGTAACTACCGTCAATTTCTCTTTGATTGTTTTGTTTCCAAATAATTTATTACAGTTGTTCTTTTCCAAGTATTCTGTAAGAATATTGGCTAATTTACGGGTGAGTGATGACCCAATGGAGCTTTTTTCTAGGCCTGAAACACAAGGATGGCATCGATCAGTTAGTCACTTTGATGACTCGGTGAAATCGATATCAACTTTTCTATGCACAACTCATCCTATCGTTTTCTAGTGATACTACTAACCAATGTGAGTGTACGGACTTTTTGGTCTGGGTCGGTACTCTGCTGTGGCCTTGGTGTTGGAAAAGGTAGCGCATCTCTGAAGTAATGTAACTATGTATGGCAACGCCAGCCCCCACCCTTTGTCTGCAGGTAACATTTCATCAATTCTGTTCTTGGAAATCCGTTACAGGGCTAAAATATATCATTATAACATTAGAAGCATGACATACCTTAGTCCTGAGAAAGGCACTTCGTACTTGGAGAAAGCCATTTTGTAGCCAAATCTGATAAAATTTCCATTACGTCCTGGTGACCGACACCTTTCCATGCTAATGTTTTATACAGAGGCTTTCTATTTGCTTCCAAGAGTCTTTTCTGGGTAGCCAGTTTACATAATTTTCACTCCGTCAAAGGTTGGCGTTCACATGTTCATACAGTTACGTATATTTCTTGACGTTTTTCCTGAGCAACATGATGGTATTTGGTAAAACCTTCGATCGATTCTTATAATCCGTTGTAGGTGTTGAGAAGGTCGTCGCTGTACTATGATCTGTGCTTGATTGATTTTTCGTCGGTCATCCTTGATGGGCTTGTTACCACTTAATTGGCTGCATAATTATCATGATCCTGCTTGAAGTATGTCTTCTGTTCTCCTTTCGATATATTCCGGTAATTATCAACTCAGTATAAAGTTCAGAACCTGTTGGTATACTCAAGACAAAATATAAACTGCTCCAATGGCCAAAAGCATCGTGGCTAACAAAGTCGTTCGTGGGATAGTGTCCCATCTCCGCTTGAACTCATATACAAATGTTACTTCATAGAGAGCCCACGTACACGCAGTCAGAGTGCTTTCTGATACAGAGCCTTGCTTGTGAAATTATCTTTGATATTACTGAAATTTTATATCAATGTTGTCAATTTTTATATTCAAAAAAGGTTGCTCATAATGTGCTTCATTTCTGGAAACAGGTGTTAGCATTTGTGCTTCGGACGGCTTGAAATGTCTTTGCAAAACCTTTTCTTGCAGTAAATCGGCCACTTGAAGGTGGTACCGAGCCGGGGCGTTGCTTGAGCTTTGCGCTCAAACAGAAGGAGCGTTTATTCAACGGGGTCTTTAATAAAATGAGGTGTTTATATAAAGTATCTCTGTATTGCTAAAACTTTTAGGTCCTTTCAAGTTAGGAAACGCCCAGTCTCCTCTTTATGTCAATATGTCTGATAAACAGAAGGAGCTAACTCACTATTCTTTGGTAAGTTCTTCATCAAGAGGAATGGGAAAGTCTTCATGCTATTAAAAGATTATTAATATATTTTAAGATTAAAATCTTATCCAGTGATGGCTTAATGACAATTGGTAGATACGTTTTCCACTTCAGATGTAAATGTTTTTAGAGGCAATTGAATCTTATGAGATGTTCTGGTTGAAACACTATCTTCAGCTACAAACATACACTCGTTAACTGCCACCCCATTGCAACACTACATTCTCCATGCCACTTTGAAGCCTACGCATTGATGATCATTGATGATCATTGATGATCATTGATGATCCTTATTTTGCATCTTGCCCGGTTGACCGAATTACTCCGAGAGAAAAAAATGGAGAACCATGATTGTCAACATTACAAGACACGGCACTTGAACGTTGAATATCCTTAATAAAGTGAAAAAGCCATGTATCCGATGTCGGAGTCCCTGTTTTACCGATGAATCGGTGCCTTAATGACCATGTCACAACAAGTGAATCAAAATACAATAAAAATATATTGCAGTTTATTCTGAACTTGCTTAAAGTACGTATGATTGGAAAACAAGTTATTTATTTTGAGCATCTTTGAGGAAAATCCATTACGCAATGGGCGCTCGATTTTTTTTAGCTTGAACATACCGAGATATTATTCAAAATAGATGAACTTCAAGGTGTGACGTTGTTAAGCAAGGTGGTTATTTTTGAACCAAATTATTAAACTAGGATGATAAAGAGATCAAGTCAAAAGCAGCTTACGATTACTGTTAGCATAACAGGCAGTTACTTATGGCGGTTGGCTCATATCGCATCGACTTAAGAGATTTTACTCGGATACTTTGCCTTGGCTTAGCACACCGCTCCTCTTTCGATTTTTAAGCTTTTTGTTTACGATTTTTTAGAATCTACTATTTTGCTTAAAGAAGGTTCTAAGTGTTGCCTGTCACTTGAACTACTTGAAATATGACGTGCTAAGGACATCCAGTTGAATTACAGAATATCATTTACTTTTCTATGCTTTCAAAATTCGGCTTTCCTTCCTTCAACAGAAAGTCCAAAAGCGAATTTGCGACAATTACAGCGCAAGTGATTGCAAGTGAAAACTGACTCAAACTCGCGCCTGATGATTCTGTAGGTTATCCTCAACAGTCTGTTGTGGTTGTTTTCAGCTAGTTTTTGGAAAATAGGACACGTTCTATAATTTTTTCAGTTGAATTGAAAGTGACAAAATAATTTATCACTTCATTCATGACCATGAACAGTAGTTCATAATTTAGTCAGATGATTTGAATTCAATCAGTTGCAATGTTTGATTTTAGCATAAGCAACAAGAATTTCCTTGAAAGACGTAAACTGTACCTCTGTAAGTCTTTCGCAAAACTCTAAAGTATCCTGTTTGTTTATAAATTCAGATTTTGGCATCACTTTAGTATTGGATGTAATTGTCAGTTGAGCAAATTGGAAAGTGCAATCATTTGAGCAACGCAGATTATAGAAGAAGTCTACATATTTGCAAATGTAATAAAAACATGGAAAATTTCGGGAAGCGGCAACGAAATCAATAATACCCCTTGCATAATAACGCCCACTTCCAATAGAGTGAGTGTATACACAGTTAACCCTACCTTACATGGGCTTTTTGGCTCTTCTGATACATGGGGGGGGGGGGCGCTAGCAGGCCCGCTGCATTTTGACACACTTTAACTTTATATCGGATAATGCTATTACAAAGGTATTTGGCACGTTTATAGTTTAACTCTTTTCCAACAAATTACAAAAAAAACATATTTTTATTTGGTGTGAATGACGTCATCTATGGCTATGAAATGTTGCGCAATATTAAAAAATTTCAGAAATTTTGTAAAAAGGCCTTAAAACATACTTTTTTAATTACATTTTTATTTTTTGAGGGCTTTTGGTATCTCTAAAGTATTTTTACATGTATACGTTGTATTTAGGGAAGATATTTTAGATTTTGAGAAAATCATTTTCCAAAATGTATGAGATTTGAAAGGACCGAAATGGTTGCTCACCATAATAAACCGGTTTTTAAATATTTTGAGCATTATGACTAAAAAACATCCTCCAAATATCAAAAATATAACTCTTAATTCACTGTTGGTAAAAAATTCATCTAAAGATGTGATTTTCTTATAATCATTTTGCATATATTGTTATGTAAGGATCTCTAGCGAACTTCATCTTATTTTCCCCGTATTCGCTTCGCTGTGCCGCCAAAACCCCCCCCCCCCCCCCCCCCCCCCCCCCCACACACACCCAATAACCCAACATCAATGTGAGTACCACTTAATAACCAAAACGACTGATTTTTTAATAGAGAATGCGCAAAATGAGCATTTCTGTTATTAATTATTTTGCTTATTATGCATTTCTTTTAGAACCTCCCCGAAGAATGCCCCCCTCTGGATTGCTGGGGCTGTGTTGCTCTTGGCTACGTTGCTATTTTGAGTAAAGTTTAATTTTTCAGATTACTGAGTTATTCAATATTGAAGTAACCAGCTTTAAGTATCCCACAGTATTTTTTTCTCTCTAAAGTGAATAGGCACAATCTGAACTTTATCAACATTCCAACCTTTCTCTTTTATTACCATGGAATAGTGTCATTCATCTTTTAGCTTATTAAGGTTCTGTAGAATGTTATTGATTTGGTATTAGACCGATCTACCAAATATCTTATTTAAGACATTTAAGCTACTAACATATATGGGTTTTATCCAGCATTGTGATAGTAATTCAAATGGAATATCGTTCAAACTTATCCTAATTGTTTCCTTAATACCATGACTTAGATACCGGGCAGTCTTTATGCTATTCATATTGTTTATCATGTCTTATCTGTGGTAATTGATCCAAGTGATCCAGCTGTAAAAGCAAAGACTGGCACTGGCTCAAAACTGAAGTTTGATCGAGAAAAGCAGGCCCATGTTATAGAGAACAGTCACTGTTATATTTGTCAAGTGCAGGTGTAAGTATAGTATCTCAATATACAGTTTACTTTAGAATATCCGATATGCTTTGATAACCTGCCGCAATCGACAGCACTTGATTTATAATTTATGATAATTATTAACAACTATTAGCAATAGTAAGAACAAATATTTTGTGGTACTGTCTTATAAGTATTTGAGTGATTTATTAAAGGTCTTATTGCAACAAAACTTGTCATGTTCTATGAACCTCGTTTTCAAGTAATTTGCTCAGAAGCCAATTTGCTCAAGGTGTCTACAGCACATTAACTTTGGAAGTTGTGATTCGCAAGCTTCCTTTATAAGTCTAGGATGATGTAAGAGAGTCTCTGCTCAATGGAAAAATGAAGGGAGAGAAACTTTTTATGAGAATTTTGATAAACAAGCTAAAAAATTTATACAAAGAAAGATAAATGGAAAAGTGGCTTCTCATAGAAATGCCTATTGCGTACCCCATTTTCGTCCCCCACTTTCGTCCCCCATATTTCTGTAGTACACGTCACTCGTTTCTTTGCACGTCAACTCTCCATTTCCTGCTTCGTTTGGATTTTTTGCCAAAACAATATCGCTTCAACCCGTGAGGCACAACTTCAAAACCACCGCTACGGCCTCTACTACTACTACTATTACTACTACTACTACTACTACTTCGGCTGCGGCTTCTGCTGCTCCTACTACTACTACTTCTACTACTGCTACTACTTTTACTACTACTACTACTACTACTACTACTACTACTACTACTACTACTACTACTGCGGCTTCTGCTGCTCCTCCTACTACTACTTCTACTAATGCTACTACTTTTAACACTACTACTACTACTACGACTACTACTACTACTACTACTACTACTACTACTACGACAATAACAACAACAACAACTTGTTGGATGTTTCACGACTATCTGTCCCAACAGATAGACGCAAGAAGAAATATAGTCTCTTTGTTACGCAGAACTACAGAAGGACCTATTTGAATACCGTTTAATTCAGATATCGGATTCTGTGGGATCTCATATTCGTTTCCTTGCATTACTACAATTTAAACCGAGAAAATATTGGATAATTAAGCCATCGCTGGTGTGCCCGTGTTGACGTCGGTGATGGCTTTGCACGACAGGATAAATAACTATCAAGCAATCTTAGATGCATGTAAACACTTTATTATAGTCCTTTTATATTTACAGAAACATTATGAAATTAAAGGATTTTAAGCCTCTTTTCGTTATTCTCTTTTCGACTCATTTCGTGAGGGCCAAGTCGTAAGATTCTTCTTGACACCAGACTTGTTTATACATTTGGCCCACAAAGAATTTTGAAGCTGCGAAGATGCCCTCTTTCAAATTTCATGCCTTCATGTATCTGTAGGTGGCTATGCATGTAACTTTCCCTGAATTGTTTACAGCACTGACACGAACTCTGTAACAGTTCACGACTTGCTCTGTTTTCATAATTTCGGTCTTCCTGCCAATCCCACAATGCATTGCGTATCAAAAAGCGTTGAATTTCCGAAATGGTCAATTGAAACATTTCACACACTCGCCCTTTGTCGATGCCATGATTCTTCTAACGGCTCTTTTAACCCCAGTGTGTTTAATTGTAAGCATGAGAGCTGTTAAAAC
>JAAAKM020073195.1:18030190-18092414 GCA_010016025.2 Alatinidae sp. Z8VKAUB7J3
TTTCCCCCCCCCCCCCCTTCCCCGGCCCTGTTTTCACGCTGTTCCCGAACCACCCCCCCCCCCCCCCCCCCAAACGATAGAGTGCAACGCGCGCCGTAATTTGCATAGAATTTACGAAATGGTCTATTACACAATGACGGCCCGCATTTCGGCATGGCTTACGGTCACAGAATGTTATTCAACAGTCAAACTTGGTAAATGCTATAAGTATTCCTGGAGTATCGGAAAAGATTCCTGATTCCAAAATTTGTAGATAAAATTTAATAACGGATAAAATTCTCTGAAACTGTACTAACAATTTTGGCGCCTTCAAATTATTGGTGGGTCTTTATGATTGTCCAATCAGCGGTCGACAAATTTTTGCCTCGATCCCTTTCTTTGTTTGCGTGTGATCATCAATGATGCTTGAACGTTCGTACAACTCGTTCTTTGCACGAGCTATTCTGATGAGCGGTCAATGGCATTTCACTGATGATTCCGTTATCAATATCATCTACAAATTCCCGGAATAGTGTGATATTTTTCCAAAGCTTGAGATGTTGCAACTGATGACTTTTCTTCTTTACGTTATTTGCCAATCCAAGTACTTAACAAACTAGCGCAACGTCACACGAAACGAAAACCATCATGTTTTATTTGAGAGCAAGTCTCCATTTTCATTATCCAGAAATCAAAGCCATAAGGAGTAGCTATGCTTGCAAAGAATGCCGGTTGCCAAGAGCTCTTTAACATTACTAGTTGTCAATAAATAAATTACAACCCACTTAAACAGCAATTTAAAAATTCAAATAAACAGTATCAATTTCATTAAACATCCGTGGGTGCAAGGAGTATAAATACACAAGTATGAATTATCTCTGTCAGGTTAAATAAGTAATACTGTACAAAATCTCTACAATAAATTACAAAAGCAAGGACGCTAGTTTGACAATACAATAATCAAGTACAATAAACTACCATCAAATCTACATCAGTTAAAAGGCAAAGTTCTGCTACATTGCAAGTACCATATTACAGTCTCAAAAACTTGAGCTTGCCTCATGCGGCAAGCGTTGGAATAAAGTGTCGATATAAAATTGGACCCCTAATAAAAATATTTGAAATGCAACTACCTTGCATTCTTGTAAGAATTAATTCTAAGCGAAACACGGACATCATTTTTATACAGAAGTATTAGTTTCGATCAGCCAATCATGGATGATGTAATAATAATAATAATAATAATTTTTTTAAACTCAATGCCTTTATTGCTCATCTTCATTATACAATAACATTTCCCGCTGTTTTCTCCTGGCATGGTAATACGAGATCTATCGCTTTTTAATTTATGCAAAGTCCTTCATTATGACAAATAGAGAACGAAAAGAACAACTCATTCTAAACAGATTTATAAAGGCACTAGGTGCGATGATGCCCTAATGCGATGATATAATTCTTGTTAAAAACCATCTTCCTTTAAATTGTTTAGTGAATTCTAAGGAACGGTGATTATTCAGAACCGAACTCGATATTATCCTTGCATTACAAACACTTGTCTGCAAAAGTTACATCATCGATGCATACGTTTCGGGGGAACTTATGCAAGTTTAGTGTAGAGCATCTGAGTCTAAGACCTATAATCGTATACTAAGGGTAAGATAAACCCATCCAAATATGGTATTTATATTTTCAAACCACCTGTGCTGTGAACATGTCAAAGCTGGATAAGAAAGAATGAGCTTCACTTGTGTTTCTGATCCCTATCCATACTTTAACTGATCTTCTCATATCTCGACCGGTAATTACTTATCGGTTGAGATGAAAACAAAATCTCGTCTTAGGCACAATTCCAAATAAAAGCAACGTACAATTCCAGAAAAAACTCGTAGAATTGCTACCGCGATTATACCTTGATTACACACACTGTTATAAAAAAACAAAATAAATTCGATTACACGTTGTTGTTTTTAATAAGCAATCTAAGCAAAAACATGAGCCTCGAGTTTCGTAATTATTTTCCAATTTCAGCCTCAAATGTTGCTTAATTTATTCAGTTTCATCCTTCAAAGTTTCTTCGAAGTACTTCCTTAAAAATCATGTAAGACTGTTATATGTACTAAGAAAACACCACTTTAACTTATGATAAGTTTGTTCATATTGTTTTGTGTTTCAAAGGCAATATAGAGGGACTGTTACAAGAAAATATTATTTTCACCCATACTTTGAACGAATGTTTCTTAACTTTTGGATCAGTTCAGCCTGTAACGATTCTCAAGAGTTTCTCAAATTTTCAAAACCTGAGCCTAAGATTTCTTATAGCGTCGTTTCTTACAAAAAACCGTGTAGCTTCAAATTCATCTTTTCATACACTGTAAGCCTGACGATGAGAAGACAATGATGTTTTAGGTAAAAAACAACCCGTTTTCACTTTAGATAACGAGTTAAAATTAGAAAGAATGACTAACGGAGATGACGGGTTCTTTAGAGAAGATTTGATGCTATCGCCGTCTTCATTGTTTTATCATGCCTAGTGATTAAGGACATATATGTATACATTTCGTTTAATATAACATTTCTACATTGAATATATCAGATTGGAAAGAACTTTAACACTAAAGAGAATTGCAAACGTTTTGCAATAATTTTCTCAATATTTCGTATCTTCAATAAGATACATAATCATGATAGAATCGTTCGTTTTCATTGATGAGTCATTTTAAATAATTAGTTCATGAAAGTTGAATATTGATTTTTATTAAGGAAATTCAGATATGCTTCTACAGCAAATATATAAATCGTAGTGTTGATTATTTTTGTTTCCTATTTAACTCATTTCACAGCAAATATTCTTACATATGATAGAACGCCTAGAAGGAAACTACAATTTTGACAACGCTTCGTCTTATCTTTAAGACTTCGTCATGTCCTTGTACACTGGAGGTTACAACGTTAATGAACTTTGGCAAAAACATTCAAAAATGTCTGTCACTAATCGCGAAAAGCGTTGTGGGAAATAACCACGATGGAATGCGAAGCCGAGGAAATTGAAACGAGGCAAGTACGACGAAGGTCAAAGTAACTGCGGGACTAGTACAAACGAGGCGGGTGCTAGACAGGCGAAAACTGCAGTGCTTCGTCGTACTTGCCTCGTTTCAATTTCCTCGGCGTAGCATTCCATCCCCTATGGTTAGGTTCTGAGAAATGTTCGAAGAGTCCACTTTGTGGAACCGTTTTCTTTTCTCCACCTCTACGCCTACGCCTACGCCTATTTGTTTAAATATATTTAATATTTAATATAATAATTTCTTGAATATCGATGACGTTGTAAGTGACTGGCTGCATCACCTCGGTACGAATTTTTACATCACGTCTGTCTCTCTTTGCGTAAATTGCTTGGATTCATTCCCTATGTTGAGTTCTTAAAAATACAGGTGCTATAAAATCAGAAGATTTTGGCATTATTATGTGGAGGCCTAGTGTTTTATTTCAAAAAGGTCAGGAATATTTTGGTATGTATCCATCAAAGTAAGAAACCTTGCCCAGTCAATAGTAGTACATCATCTACAAACATCTTTAATCCGAATAATATTTATCCGATATTTCTTAATCAAAGCTCTCTTAATCCTTGACGCCCGTAATGGATGAGAGACTTTCAGCTAAAAATTACACCGGGATACTTCCTATAAACAGTTAACGACGAAAAACTGAGCTAAATATGTTTTAAAACCATTGTCTCATAGTGGATCATTCT
Source organism: Alatinidae sp. Z8VKAUB7J3 (assembly GCA_010016025.2). NCBI lineage: Eukaryota > Metazoa > Cnidaria > Cubozoa > Carybdeida > Alatinidae > Alatinidae sp. Z8VKAUB7J3. Next base: position 18,033,921 of record JAAAKM020073195.1, read on the forward strand.
CAATAGATTACACAATTACATTAATGGTTTAAAATATTGAAAAACACTATATAACAACAAACAATTTTATAAAAGGGATCCTATTTTATCATGTTTAAAACCATGTTATTATTGATTCTGCAAAACAACGCCATAGTTTGTCCCAATTTTAATGACAGAAGTTGATTTATATTTTCTCACTTATTTCCAATTCTGAACATTTTATGAACCAAAGAGAGCAGATTGCGCGGTCTCCATCTTTGATATAGGCTGTCTTTCCGCATTCCCTGTTGATACAATAAAATATTGGTTTGGTAACAATATTAAAGCTCCTAATTGGAAGACTCTCTTTATCAGCACAGTCAATTAAGCATCACTATTTACATAAACAGTTATCTACTAGACAAAGGGAATCATTCATTCTATTATAAACCCAGATGAATCAAACCGGCAACGAGAAATTTATTATTTCGTGTTTTCAATAAGTAGAGATATGAACCGAATATCGCTGTAGTTAATTTAACCACAAAAGAAGACCGAAGTTCCCAAATGTTATCAATCTAGTAACTTGATTGTCAATATTGATAATGAGTCCTCGGGTATCTTAACTATGACACGTACAATCCATAGCCGTCTTGTATTATTTTCCGGACGTTTACCTAACTTTGGACAGTTCCTATCATTTTATTTAGAATGGTTTCATTTGCTGTCGAAGTCCCTTCGTCAGTGTACGTAATTGAAACAGGCCGTCTACTTTGGACCAGTGACATTTAAGCATACTAAATATCGGGTGAAAAAGAGGAGACTGTGAAAAGTAGATTACATCTTAACAATTATTTATAAAAAAACAGACGATTCTTTAGACAAGAATTTTGAGTATAGTATCAACAAGATCACAATGGCAACGAAAATCATTTCGTAAGTCAATTAAAACAAATCCTCCCACTAGCAGCTATCGACTATTATGCAATAGTACTAATGGTTATGTCTCTCTTCCCCAAGATTAACCTCTAAAAATAACTCCTTCCAGTGAGTAACCCAGTAGATAGCTAATACTGAACGCAGTGGACGCACCGAAAGTCAAAATTCAATCAATTTTCAAAACTTAATCAATCTTTAAAACTCAATCAATCTTCAAAGCACAACAATGTCATAAAAATTTTACCCCTGACTCTAGTTATTATCGAAAATTTACGTTCCACATATATATCATCAATATCATGTAAACTTGGAGTGCCGTGGGGAAACGGTCAATAAAATTGTCATTTTTCTTTCATCCTTAATACGAACTTTAAAATCATCCAATCCAGTGGTACTGGACTTGCATTACAAATCGAGCGACCGGCGTTCGATTCGAGACAGTGGTGCCAAGGTTCACTCAGCCTTCCATCCTTACAGGATCGGTGAAATGAGTACCAGCTATGCTGGGAGAAGACGTAAAAAAAAACTTGACTTGGGATAGTAGTGGCGCCAAACCCTACCACTCTAGTGGTGGAAGCTAAGGAAAGAGGAGCATTCGTGTTGCCTCCGACTGTGGTCGACCGTCTTCTTCTTCTTCTTCTTCTTCTTCTTCTTCTTCTAAGCAATAGTGGCTCAGAATAAGCCCCTGGATTAAGCACCCCGTGAACAAGCCCCTCCTAGAGTAAACGTTATTTCTACAAGCCATAGTATTAAATAAGTACCTGGGCGCTTAATCGACTGGTAATCTCTACTTGTTCTGGAATGCGAATATGTTCCATCATTTATACATAAATTCTGACTAGAAACCTCCACCATCAGCTAAAGGTGATCCACTCACCATTCTCCAACTTTATAAAAACACGGGATATAATTTACTCCATTTTCGTTTCTTCCCCAATAACCATCTAACCCACTTTTTGTTCTCAACTTGTGAATTTAGAAGCAGCAAAAGATATGTCCCCATCCCACCAATCTTAATGATTAACCGGCAACCCCCGCGGAGCCCCCACTGCTTATCAAAGGGGGCTGGTATGAAACATCAGGATATTATTTACTCAAACCATAATAGTAAATAACCGATTTTAAGCACAACATTATCTATTTCTGAGTTTCATTTCATTGCCTTCAAAAACTTAGTGTCATGCAATAAAATACAAATGTTTTGTTCCGTGTGTTGTCTATTCGACCTCCATTTCATCCCACCGCTTTAGAAGACACAGTCATGAAAATAAAGAGGGCGGTGCTCTGTCGACTTAAAGAAATGGTTTTCAACATAAGCGTTTTTCAGTAAAACTATAGACATAAAATGTGATGCTCACATGTGTTTTATATTTCAGCCTTCTCGTTTCCCGTAAATCCTTCGCCAAAACCGTTCTTTCACCGCTCAAGAAGATAGCCGCGACCAGTGTCTGGCGAAAACGTTTGGAAATATAAATCCGTTACTCAAAGGAACATTTAAGTGTCCTACGTAAGAACTTACTGTCTTGGCATCCTTGTGAAGATACCGAGCTAGCTGCTTCGCTAACTCTGTCTTTCCTGTAAGGAAGAAGTTAAAATGTTAGTAAGGGACTACAGTTAGGGCCCTTGTAACTCTGGCTCTCCAATATCCCCACCTCAAACAACTAGTTTATACACGTTTAACTATTAACAAGTTCTTCCACAACTAGAGATAAAAAGGAATATTGTCTTTTCTCCTTTAACAGTTTATAATGAAGAATTTTCGCATAAAATTTGACTTAATTGATAACATTTTTCATTTCGTAACGAACGCCGCTCTCCATTAAACGTTGCATCCAAATACTGAAATTTGTAATAAACGCAGCAACGTTAATTTGAGAATATACAGTATGTATATGATAAATCGTTCAAGTATGATACGGTCTTAAAGAAATATTTTATAAGTACGTCATATTACGCGTAGAGGTAGACCAAGAAAGACATAACAAGACTAGAACACAGCCTAGATCATACTGGAAGACAGCCATTAGTATACCCCGTCCAAACATACTAGGATGGAAAACAGACGCTAAACCCAGAAAAAAAGATAGAAACAAAGAAAGAAAGGAAGGAAGAAAGAGAAAAAGAAAGAAAGAAAGAAAGAGAGAGAAAGAGAAAGTGAGAAAAATAGAGAGAGAAAGAAAGAAAGAAAGAAAGAAAGAAAGAAAGAAAGAAAGAAAGAAAGAAAGAAAGAAAGAAAGAAAGACTTTAAATTTAAATGTTACACTCGCATACAGTAAAAAATAGATCCTGTTACATTTAAATGCTACAAAGTCGACAGTTAAATTACCTCACTTGCGTTCTTTGGATAGTTTGAATTATTTCCTTATGGCACCGCTTCGGCTATTGACGGTAGTAACAACTTATTGGAGTTCCCACTGCTGTATGTGATCAAATTTCCACTCATAAAGTTCACCACAACGTAGTTACTTCGTCCCGTGAAAACATTTGAGTTGCCTCTCACTCAATTACTAAATCTGCGTCCAATTTTCAAATTTTATCATTTTCCTAAAACAGTTTTCCACTGCTACATCATCTAGATTCTTTACTGTCCATTCTTTTGATGCCCTCAAATGTTTCAGTAAGGTTATATCCACGACATAAAGTTTCTGTAAGGGAGTGAAAGCGATTCATTGATGAAAACAAATGACAACAAACATTTGTGGCCATGAAACATGCCCAGAACTGAGAAGGCCAGGCTTGCCCTTGTAGAAAATGTGCCTTTTTAAAAGATATCTTTCACCATTTTCAGGAGACGAATTAGGGCGTTTTATAGTCTACTGAATCACATTTTCCAAAACGTTCCGTTTCAAGCACTCCAAGACCAAGGTTTCATTTTAACTGTAAAGTTCACTTAAGAATTGTGCTCCCCCCCGTGTGCCCCCCCCACACACACACACACAATTCTTTATCGGATTCTGGGATTCTGCAAATATAGCTTTCCAAAGCAGGGAGATCAATGGCGGTGTTAGTTATACGGAAGTGAAAATGTTTACATTTACGTTGATTCCTCCCCTCAAACGACCTACAAAATGTAATACACGATAAAGCTTTACTGGTCATCAAAACTCCCATGCCTGCCTGCTCCTTTTGAAAATCTTGTTGCTCCTTTAACTGACTCTTGTTCTATAACCTTCAGTCCATTGTAAAACTCATGTTTTAACGCCTCTTCAAGAGACTTGGAATCGTAAAGTGTGTGATAGGCTGACATCCTGTCCTGGCGCATACATTCCTGTGGAAATTTGGCAATTTCTCGCGCAAGTTGGATGGCTTCATTTAGCGATTGACCTTTCCCCACAACACTGTTTGCAAGGCCCATGTTATAAGCTTCCTCAGCTTGAACAGCTCTTCCAGTGAGTATGAGATCCAAAGCACGTGATAAACCAATAAGGCGTGGCAGACGAACAGTACCACCGTCAATCAACGGTACACCTACGAAAGGAAAAATAATATAAAAAGGTGTTTATGGTTACATTTAGTGAATCACATTAGGCCTTAAGTAAAGGGTTGAAGTAATAATTAAACACATGTAATGTACGGGTGTATGCACCAACACATCGAAAATATGATTAGTAATCTGATTAAAAGAATTGTGATCCATACAGCTCGTAGAAACATGGATTCTAATTACAGAGGTATTGGTACGGACATTTATACAAAAGGAAGCCATTAATATAAATCACGCTATCAACTAGTTACCAGGCTACGACACTACCAACATAGTACAGTGCACAAAGCATTAGGAAAAGAGTCCACTGGCCCCGTTTGTTAGAACGCATGGCATCCTTCGAAAGTGGTTCATAATCACATTTACTGCTTGTATAGCATGAAAACAACTTCACTACGAAGAAGGAAAATGAACTGCGGTTCCTTGGTCAAAAATTTGATTTCTTTCAAGGAAAAATCCTAACTTTAGAAATGGCCGCCTTCTGCCAGATGAAGTCGATCTGTCATTAACCTATCACTGTTTGCTGCATCTTAAATGCCATCAACTCCATCCCCACAATATTAAAATAACTAATCAAACGAAACATCTCGGTGTATAATATTCTTCAATTGCATTTTCTTTACTTGACGTAATATGTGGATTTTCCTAACACGTGATAATAATAATAACAATGAAAGAATGAACTGGCAATAACATAACAACATACTTCACGCAGATTAGTAATCCCATAACATAAATTTTTCATATCACATTAATGCCATAGATTTGACATATAATATTGTTATTAACTAAATATCGGTCAGCTAAAGCAGTCATATCTGGTAATAACAATAAATCTAACAACAATTGGAAACTTACCTGATAGAACCGAACGTTTTTGTCTTTAAGTAGATGTAGAAAGTTGAGGTCTGAAGTTATAAACATGTAATACAAGTGAGAATTTTCCTTCAGGCTTGTATGCAGAAATTGTACTTGCTTCTCTGTCAAACCCACTACATACGCCAACCAAGTTTGATACTACGTACTTCAGAAATCACTTAGCCGCTTAGTTAAAATATGGAAACTCACAGCATGATAAAGTTTTGGAATTATAAGCATATAACAGTTATTTTACTTTGCAAGGGGCCAGACTCTAAGAAAGGTGTCATAATTTTGTCATACTGAAAGTCAAGAAGTATGTAGTTCTAATACCTTATGGATGCTGCCTGAATTAAATTACAAAAAGATATTGAGGTATTTTATTATCCCTATTAAAAGAGATGCTTTCCTTTTAACCTATAGTAGCGTTCAACTTTGGCAAGTCCCCTGATTGTGGAAGAAGTGTGTAAGGCTCTAAAACAAATGCAGCCCCCCACGACAGGCGTCAAATCCTCAAGTGTCAAATGTAAATCTATAGAGCACTACAAAGGGTTGCTTATGTCCCTTTATTAAGTCGGTTGGGAAATAAGTCTAGTAAGAAGACAATTACAAAGACCTTTAAATAGAGTATTTTGAACATCATGCTTACTGATATTAAATAGATAATAAATTAATGAAATTAATTTCACACTTACATCCTTATTACATATTAACTATTAAATCAGTAATCAAATGCTTGAGATGACTGATAACTGATGAAATCAAAAGTAAGATAACTTACTTCTAATTAATAATTTTACCTTGGTTGTACATTCGATTTGTAATTGTTAGTTTGATATATTGAAGTGAGTAAATATAAAACCATCTTAAATTAAAATCATTATCCATGGTTAACGAATTGCGTATTATACATTGCAAATAACCCCCTCCCTCCGCCGCCACCCCTGCCCCCTCTCTCACTCTCTTTACATAACTTTCCAATAAAACATTCTGTATGCTCTACCGTTACAGTTCGTTCTTTTACTTACATGGTGTGCTTTCTATGAATTGAAGACGCTCTCCGATACATATTTACTTAAATTCATCTTATTGATTTATTCGTAATGATTGTCCGTTTTATCAATGGCTTTCTTTTTTTGACCCTGCTGCACTACGCGCTTGCATGGGGCGTAGCTGTGTAGGTGTACTCATAAAACCATTTAAGCGTAGTGCTTTTTCAGCGACATTGTTTGAAAGCTTTGGGAAAAGCAATGCAATGGGATCAAAAGAACTTAAATTATTGAAGTACAACTCTGGCCTACCATACGAAGTGAAACTTAGTTCAGTAGGTTTCACTTCATACAAAGCTGATATTGCTACTTCAAAGTATGGGTCTACTGTGGCACACAAAGCAATGAATTGTAAGCAATAGATGACAGGCAGCCTACATAATTCTAAGAACTTTACGATCAATAGTTACTTAAACGAATGTGTAGACTGTAAGTCTATCTGTCTGTAAGACAATCAACAATCATGAAGGAAATTCCCCAGCTGGGCCTTTCATTGAGAAATGGTAGTAGAATAAAATTATACTAAGACATCGAAGGCTTTGTTTTCGAACAAAAGAAAATGAGAATCGCAGGCTAGTCGATATACATAGTTTTATGTGTTGAACTCTGTTCTGCTCGTGATTTGGTTTCCTGTACTGTAGCTAGATGAGCTCTTTAAATATTCCTTTTCTACCTTCAAAATTGTAAGTCGGTAGGTGATAAACTTTGTTATTCTTTAAGTACTATTCTTTAAAGTATCCCGCTAACAGATGTGAGGGGGGGCAAGGTGGGGTGCCGCCTTCCCCACCTGACATTCGTATTGGAATATAGATTTTTCACCTACGTATATCATAATGAATCGAAAACCAAAAACTAAGGATCTATGGGATGACTCTTGCCCGTATGTCCATACGTATGTTCGTTGACGTATTCCTCAAAAATACCTTCCGTGAGATATAACTTCAGAGCTGCACAACAATTTTGTCTTAACGAACAAACTTCTCTTACAACATTACACCAATGGCTTAGCGACAATTTACTTATCCCAGCTAGCATTTAGACAACACAATGCCACTTTAAGTTGAATTTAACTCGAAAATTTTTGTATCGATGTAACCAAATGTGTAATTATATATAATACTATGAATTCCTATAAGAATGATTTGTAATCCGTAAAGAAAAAGCCAAACGTGGAAAGATAAATTTAATTTTAAATTGTAGAGAACTTAATTGGGGGGGGGGGGGGGGATTTTTTTTTGGCCTTAGCCAAAAAGGTCAAAAACAAAGGATTTTTAAAAAAAAAAAAAAAAAAAATAAAAAAAAAAAAAAAAATATTTTTTTTTGAAGGTGGGAGTGGTGGGAGGGGGGGGGGGGGGTGGTTATTTTTTATTGGCCTTAGCCAAAAAGGTCCAACACAAATGATGTTTAAGAAACAAATTTCAACCAAACGAGCGTAATTTCCCAATGAGTAACCTGGCGCTTATTCAATATTTGGAAAATTTCTATTAGGGAAAGATTGAAAAAGCATTCGTTCCATTAGAAGAAATTTTTTTGACTTCACTTATCGCTTGGTTTTCATTCGGCCTAAATAAGAGGAGGGCGAGGGCTTCTATGCAAATTTGTGACATACATTTATAGGGGGCGCTTATCAGTGGGGAACACTTATTGAATATTTTGGGTTTAAGGGGCACTTATTAGGAGGGCGCTAATTAAAGGAAATACGGTATGAATAGAACATGGCTTTTGTAAAATTACCTTAATAAGAAGATAAAGGTCATAAAATCATGAAAAGAAGGGAAGATTTAACCGTTGCTTCATTAGATCTCTCCCCGTTGTACTTGAAGAACTGCGACGATCGGATTTATGTACAGGAATCAAGAAAAATAATATCATAAATGGCAAGTTACCGGAGAATCCATGAATGATTCATGGACCACCTAAATACAATCTAACAAGTTACAGTAAAGACGTTAATCTACTTCGCAAGGACTTAGTTATAACTTCCTTTAGTTTTAAATCGTTAAACAAATTAAATTTCTTTTTTAGGCCATTTATTCTATATATCTAGTTAGCTGTATAATTGCTGCAAAGCCGTGACTTTAAAAACATTCAAACAAGTTTTCCTTTATAATTAATTTTGTTTTAATGATTAGGAAATCGAGGGTCGAAACCGGATTATTTCTGATCTGTTTGGTACGAAGAAATGGAGATAATTTCCTGTTATTCTCTTCATGGGTGATGTTGTTCAACTTTCGAAACTAAGTCTGTTAAGCTTTCCTTTTCCCTTTCTCTATCTTTTTGTCCTTGTCCTTGTCCTTGTTTATGCCCTTCTCTCCCTTCTCCCCCTTCTTCCTCTCCTTCTTCTCCTTCTCTTTCTTCTCCTTCTTCTCCTTCTTCTCCTTCTTCTCCTTCTTCTCCTTCTTCTCCTTCTTCTCCTTCTTCTACTCAATTCGATTCTAAGCTTCCTCCATTCTTTATTACGTCACTCCACTCTACTTAATCTCAATCCCCCCTCGCTTCTCCAGTCAACTAGGCCCCGTTCTTCTCTGCTACTACGCAACACATACGTTACGTTTGAAAGGCAGTTCAATGTGTATTGGCCTCCAATCAAGTGTTGCTCTCAATACTTTGGAAGAAATAGTTAAACTAAATTAAAAATACAAATTTTGAAGCATCTTCTGAACTGAGAAAAAGCGGCGATCAAGCACCATATGTTTATTTACTGATAATATTAAACTTTATCTTTTGGTAATTTTTTTGATAGACGTTGAAAAATAAAGCCTGTTATTCATACTGCCGACTTCATCTACTAGAAACAGTTTTGAATGCTAGGTTTTCCGGGTAAAGTCTCTGACCCTACACAATCTGGCAGATTCTCAATCAAATACCCCTGACCAGCGGTCGGCCCGACATTGAAACTACCCTAAATAAACAGTTAATCCTCCAAACTGGCTAACTAATAAATAAAGGGCAAATGGAGTGCCCAGGGACAACACCCTTCCGTATAGCCTACCGGGTAAAGAAGCAAGCCATGAAGTAGGCTCAACCACGAAGTAGGACCTCCTCTCACGGATGATGGACAGAATTTGTCATCAGTTAAGACAGATACTACATCCATTCCTTGCCAAAAGGCCGAGAAGCGAGAATCTAGCTCAAGGTTTCTAAAACACTGCTTATCGCCTCTTTTTTGTGACATAAAGCAGACTTCATATGCTCATGGGCATTAAAAAGATACGAGTTAAACAAAGGGGCTCGAGCCCATTTTTCACGCTATCGCAGTGTTTCCTCTGACAACTGAGCTAGATGACATCAGACGTTAACATACTTTATTTCTCTAGTTGCTAATTAGCACCCAGTCATCTACCGGTGGACATCGACATCCAGCTTCTATGCAACTGGAGATCAGCTTTTCTGCCCCATGTGACTCGACCGAGGATAATATGTAAATAGCAACAAGGAATGATGAGAGGTAAGTTTTGCTGTGTAATTGATGAATAATTAATGATGATAAGTATAATTTATAACAACCGTTTGGAAAAGTGTTTTCATGATGACCACTTTTTGAGCACGTCATAAATATATTCCCCTATTGCGGTATAACGCTTTTGATTGGTAGTGGTCATACTTGGTGATTCCATAAATTGGATCGCGGCCTGGAAATGTTTGTAAACCTATAGTATAGCTATTGCAATAATATTAACTTCCACAGTGAGTTACTGCAAATATTATAATTTATGCAGAGCGTCATAGCACCGATAAACGCTACTGCGCAGGTGTACACAACCAAGTTGTAATTTTGTGCGGGAATGCTATCAACTGCTCCAATTCCAAAGCGCAGTATGAGATAACCTGGCTTTATTGTGGGGCAAAGCAGTCTTCCAGATTGTTGACTATGTTTCATTTAGACAGGCCGACAACGTTCTTTAAGACGGATCCTCACATTTGAAATATGCCACTGGGAAAGACCCGCGACGCCATCGTAAAAGGCGTTTGTTAATGCATTGAACCAGTGACGAATGCGGTTCGTTGACTCGACGAGAGAATATAGGAGGAAACATTAAGTAACATCAGATTCCATGAAGATGATAGACAAACACTTGGCACTTTTTTTATATAAGCAACTCCATTTTCGGGGTCAGACTTCGAGTTACTTAGCGATTTTCCAAAATCAGGCCTGAAGTTGCTTAAGTAGTTTCTTAGGTATGACTACAGGTTATCGTCGAATTTCGTTGCGTTTTAAATGATGAAATACCAAATGATGGTTGGATCTTTGATCTCTTTGCTTGACACATTATCAACATGGTACCAAATTTACTTAGTTCCACGAGATGTGCAACGGAATTCATTTTCTAGGCCTCGTAGAGACCTTCAGCCGGCAGCCTAAAAGTTGAATACCTCGCATCCAGCCACAGATATATTATTTTGCTCTGATCATGAACAATTTCTACGAAACGAAGGGCTGCAAAATTGTCAAACATTAAACAATGGGGCATTATTTGTCGCCTGTGAGTATAGGTAAGAAAGAACTTTGTACTTACCCTTTACCATAAAGAGGTAAAAACATTCCACTTTCAGTAATTTGTTTCAGTCTTGATACAATTGCCTTCAGAAGATTCTTGAAATAAACAGAGGCAACATTACTCTATTAACAACACGAAAATACGTACAAGATAGCGACACAGAGGGTGACACGATAATAATATACCGACAATTACCTATACCACTGATTCTAAACGGGGTGTAATGGCTTTGAAGCTTGAGGAGACGAATCTGCAGATACTAGACAATAGCACTTATCATTAATATCACCGTCATCTTCATCATTGTTGCCATCATCATCACTATTATTATCACTAACATCATCATCATCATCATCATCATTATCATCATCATCATCATCACCATGCACCACCAAACACCAGCATTATAAGCAGCACCATCACCAACACAAACACAAACAAGAACCAGTAGAAACACCACCAACCCAATCACGATCACCACCACCGACACGATCACCACCATGCACCACCTGCAGCAGCTGCATAATCATCAGCGCCATTATTATTAACGCAAGCACTTCACTAGCACCGTCGCCAACACAAGCAAACTAACCAGTAACATCATCAGCACCAGCTCCAACGTCACCACATCAGCTTCAATGCCACAAGCACCAGAACTATCAGCGCATCAGTTATCATTACTACCACCACAATCATTATCATCATCACAATAATTGTGGGGGCTGCAAACATTTGAACCAAGCAACATGTAAAATCCCTTCCATTGACCTACGTCATCTCCTTACGGTCTGGGGGCAAATTTCCACTATAATTCGTATCAAGGAAGAACTCACACGAGCGTGCGTTTAGTGAGGGCCCTACACTACAAATGGTAGTTCTCAAATATTATTCATTGTAATATCAGAAACTCGAGTATAAACAAAGTACGTTAAAGTATAAAATAAAACGTCAAAAAATGGTATAAATAGATCTTCCAAAATTCCTGTTCAGATAAATTCAAAAATCATTTGAAAACGTATCAGAATCTTGCTGCAATCTGTATAATTGTTACGTCTTTCAAAAGTCATAGCTATCAAGGCTATTAGAGTAGTACAGATAGAGCACAACTAAAACGCAACATGCTGTGAAACTCTAGTGAGCACTTCATTGTTCAAAGATCACTTGAGGGTTATGGAAGGCCGAGAATTTGATATCAAGAGCGTACAGAACCGAGCAGTTGAAGCTTTCCTTGTTTTGTTTCAATAGAATAATAACACTCAAACAAGTTCTTCTCGAGTGTCTTCCACCACAAGCTTATATTCAAATTCAGCAGATGTTATTTAGAGAAGAGGGAAGTGGAGTTGTTACATCACAACCATAGTGTCCACCCCCCCCCTACGATTAGGGGGGGTTGAGACTTTTTCCAGACTGCCAACATAAGTGGGGGTTGGCAAATGTCAGAAGTTGTGTGGGGGTTGGCAAAATGTCAGAAGTTGTGTGGGGGTTGGCAAAATGTCAGAAGTTGTGCGGGGGTTGCCAATATTGGTGGGGGTTGGATTTTGTTGATGTAGAAATTTTGTAAATGTTGTAAATCACCACTTTAGGAGAGCGTTCAGGAACAATTTTCTTCTCACTTCACTTTTTTCTTCTCAGAAGTAGATCAATGTTGTTGCATTTGCATCTTTCAGCTGTGCAAATCGGAAGATCTTTCTTAAAATGAAAGTGGTAGTGATAATTTGTATATAGATAATATACAAGTGCCTGTTGTGGGGTATGATGATTTGTAAGGGTCTACTTTATTTGTTGTAGCCTATGCTAAAGAGGTAATTTTAGTGGCAGAACTGCTAATAACATAGAACTTTCTAGTGTGCCCACGGGTTCATAGTGGGATGCAAAGACCAAATAAAGTGGCAACACTTTCCATTTCAACTCAGTTAGGCTGCAGTCACACTACTGACACAGCATATCATACAAATAGTGGTATTTGTGCTTATGTGTCAAATGGTCTTTGGCCAAGCTTACAGCAGTGCTGTCAAAAATGCATGACCCATCTCAATGATTACACTTGCTCTGGTGAAATATGTCTAACTTGTTACCCTATATGAAAGGAGCCTTCCTTGGGACAGGCTCAACCATTTATTAGGGAGTGAGTGTACCTGAGAGATAGCAAGCGAGGCACCTGACACAGTTACTGTTGTCAGTTATTCTTAACATAGCACCCCTAAAAACAGTTATTATTTTGCATCAACTGGCATAATATGCATTCAAACAAAGGTTTCTTGTATGTTTCAAAAATGTGCATGTTTAGGAGGATTTTTAATTAGTGACCATTTGAGTTGATTTTTCTTAGGTTTTTTTTTGTTCCTGGGCGTTTTTTTTAGGGATATTTTCCTAGGCGGGTGTTTTCCATTAGAGATTTTTTTCTTTAGGAATTTTTACCAAAACCCAGTTTTGTTTATCAGTTCCAAAGTAGTAAAACATCTGGATGAGGGCACTGTTGCAGTATACCAATTTTTGGCCAGTGCAAGGGTGGCTATGCTGGCCTCACAACTTTAACATTAGTTGGGAGAATTAATCAGCATGCATGTTCCATTGTTTCTTCATCAAATATAAGCTCCTAAAGGGGAACAGCCACCTTAGGTTTCAAAGACCAAAAACACTGTTAAGCAATGTGACTCTACTGTAGGGCAGCACTTGCTTGAAAACCCAGGCTGTGCCAAAATGTATATACATGGATGATTGCTTTCATAATATAGCGAAAACCTGTCAAATTAATCTTGTAGCTGATGCTGATTGGTCCAACAACACAAGCCATTCTGGCAGTTGAATTCTGATTGGCTCTTTCAAGAATACATTCATGTTTAATGTTTCATGTGTATCGTTTCTGACAGTTGTACTCTGAGGAGTGTCAAGTAAAAAAAACTTTTCTGTGCAAAATATTTCACTACCTCATGCATTATTTTTGTCGTTTTATATGCAACCAATCTGTATAACAGATGCATTATTTTGAAGTATATCTATATCTTTGTTTATCTTTCAATTCAGTGTTCCATTATGCATAGGTGCATCAATAACTAAAACAGTTTGAGTCTTTGCAAACACTGTAAATTTATACCTAGTCACCTCTACTCTCAACAGAAATATCCTAGACCAATCACTCATCCCAGTTCCAATATTTGACATAATCAGGACTGCTGCATGATGGCCATTACTTTTTACTTCACGGTTCTTGAATTGTGTATTTACTATTTTTGTAACATGCTTGATCCAATAGGTAGGATGTATGCAATGCAGAAAGGCATTGGCATTGATAGTAAAAGCCCAGAATGTAAACAGTTTCTCCTGGCACTGATGGACAGTTTAGAAAAGGTATGCAGCGACAAGGAACTATTTTTCCTTCTTTTTTTGAACATTTGACCCATTGACAAAAGTTGTTATTTGTCGAGAAGAGTATAACCTAATGTGCCCCTCAAGTAACAATAATGATGATGCAGTTTTTGCTATGCACTTCTCTTACCACTATTTTACACTTGGTATTTACTATTGTAATAATTTTCCTTGAATAAAAATCTAGGGGGTCGATAGAAATCTTAAAATCTTATTAGGGGGCCGACGAGCCAAAAATGTTGAGAACCCTGTCTTAACAGTATATCGGTTGCTTTTTATATATCCACCGAATTAAAAGTTGCTGTATAGGGTTTGCTGGTACCCCCCTATAGTGTTCGTACGTACCCCTTGGGGGTATCAGTACCCCCAGTTAGGAACTATCGATCTAGCTTAAGAAGATCAGCCCTCGAAGGTAGAGGGCAATCGTCGTTCCAGTGGTTAGCAGCAAACTTGCCAGCATCGATAGGCCCACAAGCAAGATTAAAAAAATTAGGGAAGAGGTTGCTTTCTTGGATTAAAGCATGGAGTTAAATTTAATTATAAAACCTTCAAAGGGCTTTAGACAGTAACTGCTAACATAAAACCTGTAGATATTTGACTCTTGACGCAAGATTTCGTTGGTTGATCGTAAATGAAGGAGGGCACTTAATCGACAATCACCCCTCGTTATGGGCCTAGTTTTTCTCCCTTAAAATCGTGACGTTGTTACATTTTATTTCACTGAGGTAAGTATCCGTGGCGCATCAGCTTTGCAATAATTCAGTTTAGCAACCTTTATGTGGTTTTTCATCCTGCATTGTGAAACATAGATGGTTGGTGGTTAGCTAGGCAGTAGGTTGCAATGCTGTGTTGGTAAGATGGTAAGGGACGACCCCGTCTTAATGAACTATCATGAGCAATGTCGGCCTAATTGAAGTCGTTTTGTTTATTGGCCTTTATTCAATTAATCGATATGAAGTGGACGCTGATCGGTCCAAAAACACAAGCCATTCTGAGAGTCCAAGTTCTGATGCGGTTGGGTTTATTCCTTCTTACGTTTTATCTCGATCACTTCTGACGATTGTACTTTGAAGAGTATCAGACAAAAAAGCTTTTAAGTACATAGTGTTTTTGCTATTTCGTGCAATATCTTTGCTTTGTTCCGCAAACAAATTTTTTTACTCCTCTTTTGCTTTCATTTTTACGAGGGCCAGATTAAGGGGCCCTAGGCCACCCACCAGTAAAAGGTTTTTAGTTTGAGTTCGTCGGTCAAGACTGATCTGAGAAAGGCCCAAGCAGTAGAATTTTATTACAGTTTTGGGTTTCGTAAATGAACAGGAAAATACAGAACAGGAACGTTTCCCCCAGTACTTGTCACCTTATCGCTTCTTTCTTCCAACATCAGCAAGCAATTTAAGATTTATCTACAGTAGGCAATTTAGCTGGGTTTTTTTTGTCAACTGGAAGAACTGTCTTAGACGAGGTGTAGGCCGCAGTACAGCAATATTCAAAACACGTGAAGATGACGTGGACATTACATTTGTTGATAAATTGTGTCAGTGCACAATCTGTTTAAAAGTGGTTAACCTCTGATATTATTTTATTATGATTTAACGTGAGGATACTGAAACTAGCCTAGTTATCTTAAAGCATCTAATGCATTTATTTATTTTTCTTTATTTTTTTATTTTTAATTTTTTTTGGGTGGGGTGGGGTGGGGGGTCCTCCTACCAAGCCTGCACCGGCGACCTTGTTATTTTAGGCTCTACCACCATGGGAAAGTTTTAACCATCACCAGCATTGAAAGTTATGTCTTCATCTTTCATCACAATTTTTTGCTCCAGCGAGTAATAATTTTTTTGATCTGGAACGATGCGGTCCTGATTATTATTGACAGTGCATGCGACAATTTTGAAATGTTTATGCTACGTATCCAGCAACGCGCAATTGCCAAAACTTTTCCTGCAACTGAAAACACGTATTTCCCTAGAAAAGTAACCTGCCGAGCCGTTAAATTGCAAGCTATTGTGGTAACGCTCCACTCTTTGAGAATTATATACAATTGCAATGTGTCTGCTGAGAAATACATATATATATATATATATATATATATATATATCAATTTGCAAGTTCATATGCGACCCAAGGCCTCCTTAAATTAGATCACTAAAATACACATTTTTGACCAAATTCTATAAACGTTTTGTGAATAGGCCCCTTCAATACGCGGGGATCAATAACAATTTTGTCTTCCTAAATGGTAAAAGAGGGAATACATCACCCCTGCATCCCATTCAGCCAACATGGTTGTCGCAGGTTCAAGAACCCTCTTCCCAAAATATACAATCATAACAAAAACATTGTAACTTGTAGGCCATAGTACGCCTGCAGTGCTCGCGGGTGACCACATCAGTGGGAACAAGTGTGGGAAAATTTTGACTTTAAGTTAGTACACGTGTGTTCTAGAGATCTACTTAATATAAATGTGTCGACTACGCAAATTGTGTTGTTTCGTGCGGCGCAGAACCCGTCAGCACGGCTTTTTCAAAACCCATCCATATCCTGAACTTGCTCATTTGTAAGCAGGGCGTGGCGATTTGCGTACCTCGTAAGCAATAATCATGTAGGCGTACGGCCGAATTGTACGTTGCCACGCACGCCAAATAAACTTCCCTTGTCTTGTCAGCGGGAAGTGGGCAAAGCTCCATTGATCGAGTGTACTTATTAGCTGGGTCAAGTAAACTTGAAGTCGTATTTGATGATCTACCTTCGTGAACTTCAAGTAAACATTGTAGAAAACGATTCGCCGACTTTGTAACTGTTTCTTCCCGCAAAATTTATGATAATGGTTCAATTTATGTCGGAGCAAACCCTAAACAGAATGTAATATGTCTTCCCTTTGATAGTTATGCAATTTTTATCGTCTTGATTCTAGACTCTGGACATGGGAGTAGCTATTGGTTAATTAGAGTGATTACAAAATAGCGGACTGCACGCCGAGACGGCAGCTAGAACTACTTCTTGTTAAGCCGAGATCCTCGAAATTTATAATTCGGTGAAGTTGTTTCATTAAAGGACCGTTTTTGTTAATCTCTCACCTGTACAAACAGAGAGTTCACTGCAGTAGGCTCATAAAAACCCACAAGTTAGGCAAAAGAAATCTTGAGAGCTATCATTTGTGTAAGTTAACAAGAGCCCACCGCTTTAAGCTGAACGGGACATTCCTGCGTGGTCATCGGAATGTTACTTTGCTCTGGTTCCCATCGACGGGTATTTAATATGTGAGAACTCAAAATTTATTAATGTCTTGTGCTGGGGTAATGTTCAAAAGAACCTAGAATTGTAACAAGGGGAATGCCAGGCAGAAATCGTAATCTGTCTATAAAAATAAAAGCCAGGCTAAGAGTCTTCAAGGAAAGAGACATGTTGATATTTTTCTATCATTTTAAATCTTCCGAGAAATTAGAAACTACACTCTTTTTGTTATGAACAACCCCAAAAATAAACAACCGCCCTGAAAAGTACTGAAGTTTAAACAACTTATAAACAACTTACTTGGGGCGAATTTCTAACATAAAACAACTGTTAAGGGAAAATCAATACTTAATGCAATGGTGACAAAAGGATTTTTTTGAGAGTTTCTATGGAACATAACATTTAAAGGCTTTACATAGTAATAAAAAGCTATAACAAAACCCATGTCCGAAAGTTAATGCATAAAGTACAGCAAATTAACGTATGTAAAACAAGACATCCTCACGCTACTACCAACCAATGCTACCAGTACCAACTTTAACCATCCTCTGGGGTAGGGTAATGAGATCTAGCTACCATTGCCAATATTTGAATAATTTGACTAATGTTTGTCTAACGCTTAGGGCCAAAAGAGGTTTGAATCACTTCAAAATACGTATCAATTGATGGATGCTTAATTTAATGTTTATATACACTTTCAAAACTAAGTCGGCAACAAGAATACAAACCACAGAAACCTGTCACCTCATATTTGTGGGGAATATGTGAGCGGCACAAAACTAGGTAGGGTGGAGTGAAGAAGAAGAAGAAGAAGAAGAAGAAGAAGAAGAATATGGAGAAAGAAAGATTAAAAATACAAGTATTTGTCATATTGAGAAAAAATGAAAAAGTGGCAACTAAAGAGGAGTCTTCAAAGACTGCAAATATAAAGAACAACCACTCTAAACTCTTATCCTATACTCTAGGGAGTGTGAACAAGACGATTAAACACTTCAAAAGTATACTGAATAAGATTCAAATATCTTAAACTTTGCTTAAAATGAAAAGGTGTTCTGCTAAGATTTAGAAGAATGCAATGTAGCAACAAGTACGTGATACAAATATACAGCAAGAACCCCATAAAATGCCAATCTCGTTTCAGTTCCGTTTTATTGAACCAAAATGATCAAAGCCAGAAGATAGGCAATAAGCCATACACATTAACAATGCTGTTGACAAGATTACACTTACAAAACCGGACACCAGGATTAAAACTACTCTTTAGCATGGACCATATAAATGAGCGTTAAGCCAAACGCATATTCACCATACATCGCCAACAATGTACAGGGTGATTCATGTCCCTTCAAGTTTAAGACGGTCACTTTCATTTCTTTAATAGATTTCCATATGAACTGCAATTAATGCAAGCTATTTCCATTAATGCAAAGAAAATGTTCAAAAATAACACTCACAGTTGTCTGATTGCTGATCGCAATACGTAAATAACAACAAACAATAAACATACCTAGAATATCACCATTGTCTAAATACAATAAACCTCCTGCTCGTCCGTTTTCGTCTGGTCCCACCATCAAACCAAATGGATTTGCGCGACTTTTGAAAAATTAAATGAAGACAAATTACATATAATAATACTTATCATCTCAAAAGAATTAAAGACATGTATCTATACATATAAGTACGAGATGCTGAGTACTTATATAATTCTGGCACTGATGAAGGTTCAAAGCCGACGAACAATATATAAATATTATTAAATAACTTTCCCATACCCAATGAGCCCAGCTTCAAATATGGCAATGCATAATGCTATAAGGGTGATCGTATTGTAAAGAGGGTTGCCACTCAAATTGCAGTGTTTAAATCCTGGCAATTTTGGCGTCCGATTGACTTTCCTTCTGCAAATATTCCATAAAGTTTAAAGTTAACTGATGAATAGGAACAATAGATCGTGTGGCAACCTATTTCGCATTAGGTTTCCACAACGCAATCAATCTATCACAATATTAAGTAAACCTTACGCAATACAATAATAGTGAGTTATGTTAACAAAAAATAATGATACTTAAAACTTGGCTTGTCCGATACAAAATTCACTTTAAAAAAACTATTTTGACCACGACCGTCAAATACATTTGTTATATAATAAGGTATCCATGTTCGTTACCAGACTAAATTTTGGGTATTTCTATTGCCCATTAAAGCATGAACAACAAGGGATTGAATAAAATCACAATAAAAAACACGCTGGCTATGCATGTTACAAGAAATCCAAAAATGGTATAAAAATCGTCTTTGGAGTCCCTTGTGGGCAGTTTTACCCACATCGCTCCATTCTTACCAACATGCAACAAACAATAAAAAGGCATTCTCAAGTACCTTAGAGAAGTGGTTATTGCTGGTCCCTGCGTGGGGATAATAAAGCCCGCTCTCAGATGAAGATTCATTCGCTCAAAACTGCCATGCCTCGACATTACTGTGTACCACATTGTACTGGAGATTCAAGATCAGATCCATCATTCCACTTTATTAGCTTTCCTGGGCTTATCTGGGCCTCAGGGAGCAGTTCGTGGAGAAATCCTCGGGACCCACAGCTACGCTGAGATGCAAAAATGGACAAGAGACCATCCGCATGCAACATTTTTAGAGACAAGGTGTGAGGCTGAGGAGGAGACGTTAATGTACAGAAGAGGCCAAGCTTAGAGGATGCAAGCTAAAGATAAGGACGTGTCAAGTTTCTAGATTCAACTTGCACAAAGCAGTTTGTCAGAAAAGCTGGTTGAGGGTCAAAAAGAATTAGCTTTTGGGTTGAACCAACTGCAGGGGAGGTTCAATTGACACAATGAACAGCAGAACATGATCCTTGAATCGCAGCAACGAATGCTGGAAAAGCTGATGGAAGAGCCAAAGCCGAAAATACAGTGTTTACAGTGTAAAGGTTTTGGTCACCTGAAACAAGGCTGCCCATCTGTCCAGGTGAATAGGAGACCCAGGGTGGAGCATTGGATAGAAGGAGATAGCCCATTTAAATCCTCTACTTGTGACTATCTGTAAGCCAAGTCGTGAAGGATGAAAGGCCGGCGCAAAGCTAGACGGACCAAAGACGAAAAGAGTGGTAGTAGTGAAAGAGTCACTGCCTGTAAATGCCCAGTCCTGAGGAGTCAATGTTGACTGCCTGCTAGACATGGGGTCCGTGATTTCCATCGTGACAGAGAAATTCTGCCACACCAGGACACAGCTGCATCCAAAGACGAGGCTGAGATTTCAAGGACATAAACTATATTGAATGTATTGTGACAGAAGTCGAGTTGGATGGGGTTGAAAAACCGAATTGTTGTATCTTTGTCCTAAAGGACGAACCCACCGGCATGCTGAAAAAAGGCTTTCCTGGTATCATAGAAACAAATGACTTCTCTCCAGGATGACAAAATACAAGGACATCGTGGAACAGATAAACCAGAAAGGAAGCCCAAGTATGAAAAACAGCTGTATAAGGATAGCAGAGAGGAAATAAGTAAAGATTAGTGCCAACTCTGTGGGACAACAGCCCTGGTGGAGTGACTGCCACAGCCAATCCAAAGCAAATTAAAAGTCATGAATGCCCTAGTGGACACACGTACATCACGCTTCATTGTGCAAATGCCAGATCCATTTATATGTGGTTAAAACCAACAAGTTGCATTGGAGTCGTCGGTGAAGTGGAGGAAGTCTCAGAAAGAGCAGAACCCACCCTGCAAGTAAAGGAACTTATTGTATGCTGTGATTTAGTTGGTGTTACAAGTGAAAAGAACATTGCCCCGCTGAAAAGACCCTGGGAGTCATTATTGGAAAACTTGCCCGGGACAGAGGTAACAAGCTGCAAGAGAGCTCCTGATCCAGTTCAAGAACATCTTTGCAATGCCTTGGGAGCCATAAAGCATAATATCCACACGTCAGATGATCTGCTGGTGTCATAAAGATGCAGAAGGATACCACCCACCAGATTCAGGAGGTGAATGATCACTTTCAAGATCTGTCGAATAAAGGAGTCATAAGGCCAAGCAGCAGTATCTACTCATCGCTCATATTCTTAGTGAGAAAGAAATCTGGAGCTCTGAGGATGTGTGTTGATTTTCGAAGACGCCACGTGATGCTTATGCTTATGCTTAGGATTGATAAAACTCTGGACACAATGAGGGTAGCCAAATACTCACCATAATCAAGTGGATGTGGCAGAAAAGGACGAACATAAAACAGCTTTTACTACACCATTTGGGCTGTTTAAATATAACCTCCTACCATTGAGTGTTAATGGTAGGCAAGCCATGTTCCAAAGGCTTATGTTGCTGTAAATGAGAAAATTTATCCCTTACGTGTTAAAATCCTTAACAGGTTATGGAGCCCTAAATATTCTTTGCGGACCCACTGGGGGTTCGTAGGCCCTATGTTGTGGAACAATATTGCTATATGTCATAGCAAACGAGAAAAAAGGGCTTCAGTCGTAAATAAACAATAATGTGGATATAAACTTTTTAAATTTGGTTTTTTGTAGAGGCCTTTAAGTTGCTTTATAATTGCTAAAGGCGCTGGCTCGGAACAAATTGTCTGGGGTGAAGAAAAAAGAATTTTTTAGAAATAAATAGGATAGCTTAATTTATTATACACCATCAAAAATAAGAGTGGCAGTTCTGTAGATATATAATGAGGGTAGGACGTTTAGAAAGGAAACCAAGAAGATTTCTTTAGAATATTAAAAAACAGGTTCTTCTTTTTACTTCTTCTATTCTGTAAGCAGCAATCATCAAAACTGGAAAGAAGGTTCTCTGCCAAAGAAAGACATTTGTTTACATGTTATACATTAGGAATACGAACAAGATTTGTACGTGTGTCATGAAAAGCGTATTTCACATTGATTTTCTTGTAAGCAAGCTATTTTGCCGCTGATATTCGATTACCGCTTTCCTAATTGTCTGTGAATGGTATTTAAAACCTTGAAAGCTATGAGAAAATGTATTTCAAAATCTACACTTTTGAGAAAATGCTCCTTTTACTTGCTCTCTCATCACATCTCTCATCATGTCTTTGATTCACAAGAAACAACGAAAAGACAGCGTCTTGTTCCAAGCTGTTCTCACTGTCTGATTGTTACTAAACACGGTAATTAGGTTCCGCTGTCTAAGGATGAGGAATATTTCTGTAGTGTGTTGACATGCTGATACGACTGTGATTAATTGTTTCTGTTCCCGTTAGCAAAAACTTCCTTTCTATCATTCAACTAATATACACGGAAAATATAACTAGAAAAGAACACTAGAGAAATAGAAAAGCACGTCACCACCTGGGATCGAACCTGTGACCCACGCTTTCGTGGCAAGCGCTTTACCAACTGAGCTAGGTAAGCTCCGATGTTAACATACTTTTATTTCTCTAGTCGCCACATCAGCTCCCAATCATACCTGTAATTAACTGAGATTGAACCCCTGGAATGGCACTATCTATTTATGAACCAAACTTGGTCTTACACCTCTGAATTCTGAGCTGAAAGATGAGAGCATCAAGAAATCAGTTATCCAGGAAGTCTTTTGGTCTCAAAGTTAACAGAATCATGTACACGATACACTGTTTTGGCTAATCACTTTTCTGGATTGAATTTGACATTCATTCGTCGTGAGGAAACCCACCTGTGTAGAACCAGGGGAAAATGTGGTTCTCACCAAGGAAGTATTGAGTTACTGAGTTTCGATACAAGTTCCTTTTATATCAATATAAGTAGACGTCAACTACCAACTCTGCATATGCAGTTTGGAGACAAGAAGAAAGGAATAAGTGAGTTTGCAATCATTTATTTTCTTCCTCTGAAAGTCAATTTGTTCTGTGTCTTTATTCGTTAGTATTTTTCATGATATTCATATTTTATAATATTTCTTCTTATTCTGGTCATAACTCAGCTGCGTTTGTGGTGACCAGTGTCCGGCAATATCAAGACTAAATAAGAGTATTACCACTCTCAGTGCTGTTAGGAAACATTAGTTTTGTCGGGTTCAATATCTCCGTAAGCTTTTAATGCATTTTGTAGGGCTTTGCAAATGACAATTTTTTAACTTCAACATTTCTTTCGGATTCACCTTGTACAAAAATTCTAAGTCAGACACTCACTGCATAGGCATATCTGACTTTTATGGTAAAAGCTACACGACAATTATTTCCCGTTATACAGTAGGCCTCTTATCATTGCAATGCGAAAGGTGTTGCATAGCTGATACATTTTCTTTACAAAATATTTCACACAAATTATCATAAATATATGCTATGGGGAGGGGGCTGTAAGTGTAGGTAATATAATTGATTGTAGTAAAAGATGTGATAAAGGGCAAATTCCTTGTGAAAGTCTGTAGCAATGTCCATATTAACTACGATAAATTAAAGCTACAGTACGTTTATGGCATCTTAAACTCCAGTTACACCTTCAGCATTGCAACCGGAAAATATAAAGCAACGCAAGAGAGGATAAGTGGATCACTGGTATGAACTATGTTTGTAACATTCGTGTAGATATGTCGACATCCATATAAAACAGTGGCCGATTTCAACAAAGAAAAAAGTGGATTGTGTGAAATACGAAATGTCGTTAGTCACCCCCATCCACCCTCTTATTGTAATTGATGAATATTCTAAAAGCAAACAAATTATCTGATCAGATTTCTTTTAGTCAGAATGAAAGACGCAAACTTTGGGAAATCCTTGATGGGGTGTGTGGCCCGGGTACCCTCCCTAGTATCCATCTCTTAGAGCTACCTCATGCAAATAGTATGGCTCATGTACACATTACATATTACAACTTTGCTGACTTGTTTTTATAACGATTGTGTTATGGAAGATGAAGTCAGGACATTAAAAAAGAGAGTAAAGGTTCGAGATATTGGTATACAATGCTGGTCTCAAATTGAAACACTCTGCAAGCCGACTTGACTTTCATCACCTAAAGAAATATCAGGTTTACAACCGGAACTTAAAACTTAATGTTTCCCGATACTCGAAGCTACTATATATAACAGATGGACAACAATTTGATAAAAACTCGTAAAAGAAGTGAAAGCAAATCCTTTTCTAAACAACATCGATCTAATGAAAGACATAGAGTACCAGCAGTTTCAGAATCTCGTAATAAACAAATATGGAGAGCCTGAAGCATCCTTGCATTTCCAAGAGTTGATATGAAATAAAACTAACAATTCTAAAGCTAATTTTTAGATGGTGGTTCTAGTACGAGCAAAATTAAGAGACAAATTGTATTAAATTTACATTCAGCATTAATATTGTACATTTGAATGTAAAAAACTAGGTTTGAGACCCTAAGATATGCAGCATCTGTTGTTATTATTACAAGTTGCTTGTTTATGTAAAAACATCTTAAAAAGAATTTATTAGCAACTTACCTGTTCTAGCTGTATCCGAATACAGCAAACCTATTAACAGAGTTACTGCTAAATATAAACGTTCCATGATTTTATGGAGTTTCTCACAAAATACAACTTTATACTGTTTATATAATGAGAAGTTAATCTTGTCTTGACAACACTTCTACAACCAGTTGAATTGTTTATGATTTGATAATGCATTGATCTGTTCTGCGTCTCGATTCAGTAGGCCATGAACATCTGGTAATATCTGATGGCAAGTGATACCTGTAGCGCAAATTGACATTGTTGAACATGGCAGCAGGCAGATCTTAGACTAATGCTTGCGTTATACCATATCATGTTTGACGGGATCATGATAAAACACTTCGAATGTTACTTTATCGATTCCTAGTGAGAGCAGAGCACAAAGCCTACGGGAACGGAGGGCTCCGTCCCCTTGCCCCCCTCCCCCCTTAGATGAATGTCTAAATGACCTTTTAATATTGCGTTGAGTAACGGATTCATTTTGCTAAACGTATCCGCCATACACTGATCACAGCAATTGTATGGAGTGAAATTAAAAAGCTATTACGACGAATTTATAGGAAAACGAGAAGACCCTAGAAAATAACGATCACGAGAGCGACACGTTTTCAAACCCCGTCTCTCCATGCTTGTTCAAGACATCCTTCTCAGATTTGGATAGACTATCTACATCCACAAGGAGAACACAAAAAGTACAAAATTTTTCTTGCATTTTGTTTTGTTTTCCATAGTAAAGTGTACAATAGGGACGTCGCTCTGATGGCAAAAAGAACACACGCGAGTGCCGTAAGTGGTTGCTTTGTGTCATATATCACTTGTGAGCGGATTGGACAAAAATCGTTAACGGCAGGCTTGACTTTTGGAATGTCAATTGGAAAGCGCCTTGGGAAGTGCATGGCAGAAAAAGAGTGCTATATAAATGGATCGTGCTTTGCTTTAACACCGTCCCCATATACCGTACATTACCGATTAAGCGCCCAGGTCCAAATAAGCCGTGGATGCAGCAGCTCCAGAGTTTACGGTTTCAGATGATGATACAGAGGACGATGAAGATGTATTGGTTGGTTGATTGATTGATTGATTGAACGTGATGTTTTAATCTATTCTACAGGAAAATCATGTATATCGTGTTTCCTTTCCTTAATAAGCGCCCACGTCCGAATAAGCGCCAACCCAAAAACCTTTGTTCCTAAATAAGCGCCCAGGGCGCTTAATCGGTCATTTACGGTATATGGTCATGGGATAAGAATTTTAACTCATCACTGTACTGTTACAGGTCACTAAGGCATGAAAAATGTACTTCTCGGGTTTTTTTTAACAGCATAATTACTGGTTTTACCCAACCATTATATAAAAATTACCAAACGTGTAAACACGCAGTTACATGATAAGGGCTCGGTGGTTATAAGACATACCTTTAATAGTTGGTCGATCATAGACTGATATTGTCAGTATGCGGTCAATTATACCAACAGCCGTGGTCGACAGGGCCTCTTCTTCAGCTGGAAATACTAAATCTAGGAGGAAATTGTTAGAGAAACCTTTAAAAGTATGTCTTGTACACAGGGCAATCTAAATAGCAGGCCTGGACGGCATGCAACCGGAGGCCAGAACTAGAGGCCATTGGGTTTATCGATCAGTATGCGGTCAATTATACCTACAGCCGTGGTCGACAGGGCCTCTTCTCCAGCTGGAAAGATTAAATATAGGGGAAAATTGTTGGAGAAACCTTGAAAAGCATGTCTTGTACTCAGGGCGATCTAAATAGCAGGCCTGGACAGCATGCAACCGGAGGCCAGAACTAGAGGCCATTGGGTTTATCGATCAGTATGCGGTCAATTATACATACAGCCGTGGTCTACAGGGCCTCTTCTTCAGCTGGAAATACTAAATCTAGGGGAAAATTGTTAGAGAAACCTTGAAAAGCATGTCTTGTACACAGGGCGATCTAAATAGCAGGCCTGCACAACATGCAACCGGAGGTCAGAACTGGAGGCCTGTTGCACTAGGCACTACGTTTTCTTTGTTAGAATAATGTATGCACAAAACAGTATTAAAGTATTGGAAATGCAATCATTAACTTTAAAACGAAAGCGTAAATCACATACTTCTACACACGATTTTTCACAGAACAATTGTGGCGCCTAAATGCAACAGAACTGTTGAGATTTGTCTAGAACGTGAATGTGTATTTTATTCAGGAGGATAATTAGAGCAATTTACGACACAAACATGCATAGGAAATGTTGTGTAATGAACTGTAATGGACACGAATAGATATGTGCTTCCTAAATGTGCTATGATGGAAGATTACTGGAACTATAGTCATCGTTGATACACAATGTACGTTTAGTCAGTGCCCCCAGTTCTGTCCTCCGATTGCATGTTCTCCAGGCCTGTTATTTAGATCGCCCTGCTTGTAAACCTTTTGCATGCTAAAACCACTAAATATTAAACAATGTAGTTCTGAAATGGACCGTTTGGTTGCCTTAGGCCTAATAATTTTAATCGAAAATGAAAATGATGGAAGAGTTACTTCTGTGAATGTATACGCCCTCAGACAGAAACGCAGCCTTGACTAATGGTATAATAACAAACGGGCTCTTCTAGCTTCTGACTGCAAAAACATAGAAGATAAGACAGAGGTCAAACGATGCGATGAAAACCAGGGTAACGTGTTCAGGTAAAATGTCCACGAAAAGTTTTAAATTATACATGGATAATATTGACGTCATGGTTCGAATAGTTGGCTGTTGTCATTTCAAAACGCCAACGAAAAACTAGACAGTGCGTCTCTTTCATCATTTTGTAGATTGAACACTAGTAAATGTATTCTAAGGGTAGAAGGATGTCCCCGAATTTTTAGGTGAAATAAAACCACTCATCGGTTTTGTGTCGTTGTTCGTGGGTTTCTTTTCAAAGCTTTAAGCCACGAAATCAAGATAATAATCAGGAACAAATCTCAATCAGGAACAGAACAGAAAAATCCCTTTACTAGCAGGTATGCACTTACTAGAATTATGCTGGTCGCCTTATTGTTCTTGGCTGTGATCAACTTATGTTCTTGTTGATTTTGATGAACGCTTTAAATACGTCGATGATCTGTCCACCTTGATCGAATTTTTCATGTATAAATCCCAAGCAATACCCCAGTTCCAAGGTGAATTGAAAAATGGTTTCACTGATCAGTGCAGGAATAATGGACTTCAAATTAACGTCAATAAAACAAAACTGATGCGTTTTAATCCGCTCAATAGGGACGCAGCTTGTCCTGAACCCTGGTTTCGTACCATTTCAACTGCAATTATTCTTGGTGAGACTTTCACTATAGATGGTTCTCCTGCTGCCATATTTATAACATTGAAGGCTATTTTAAACAAATTAATCTTTAATCTTTAAACACAAGGTTAAGTTTATGGTTAGATTGTAAATGCAGATCATGTGAGGCACAATTGTTTTAATAAAGATTTGCTCTTGAAAGGGGCTCCATCAAAGCATAGTGCTATGGACACAATTTGGCTTGCTGAGCCGTTTTTTTCCACACTTGATGGTCAATAAGGCGTGACAGATTTTCTGAATCATGCTTGCCAATTTAGAAACAAAAAAACCTCTTCATTTCCCAGAAGTTTCCCTAATTTTCACTGTAATTGCTTTCAAAATGTCTATTTTCAAAAGTAGTATAAACATGTTTAAGATCATTTGTGTAGTCAAAGATTCTTTAAAACTAAATCAACCTTGTTTTGCTTGTTTTTGTTTTGTTTTTTGCTTTTTATGGTAATGCATTGATAAGTAATTTATTTTGCAGTTTTGAGAATGGCTATAAGCCATAAGGCCTTTTGGCAATTTTTTGCCAAACTTTTAAAAATGAGTCAACAGAGAGACTAAAAGCGAGACTAAAAACAAAAAAAAGCCTCTTTACTTCCCTTTCCCATCATAAAAGTATCTAATCAGAACTACAAGGGGTTTCTTTTCTAATATTTCTGCTATAGTTCTAATAATTCTGCTATAGTGAAGACTGTAGTTTCAGTTGCCTTTTAACAATGTGGCAACTTGTCTCACTTCAACTGATTGAAAAAAAAAGTCACTTTGGTATTTTGAGCCTGTATATTGTCTTTGCCTTCTTTCTAGCCCAAGTGATAGGGGTTTTTCTAACTCAGACACAATGCTCAGAATTTCCCAGAAGTCTCCCAAATTTTCACTCTAATTCCAATGTTTATTTTCAAAAGTTGTATAAACATGTTTAAGAACATTTTTGTACACACAAATTTTTCAGAGCTAAATTTAATCAAACTAAATTTTAACTACTAATGCGGCGCATCTCTTACTGGCTGATCGAGAGAATCGTTTCCTCTCAAACAATAATGTTTTCTACCTTCTTTTTAGATTCGATGATGTGAATCATTGTGCTTTGATATAGGCTATTGCAGTTCTTTGGCTTATATGAAGTCGTATAGCTCTTTTAGTAAATTGAAGCATATCGTTACCTTTTAAGGATAAATCCTTGCAAGTGATTGTAAGCTACCTTATAACTGAAAGAATTTTGCATAATGTTACAAAGGTCTATATGTGTGAAACAATATTTCTTGGATGGAAAGCATAATAACTTATAAAACTCTACAAATAAATATAAGTCCAAGAGGGTCCCGTTATTTTAATAAAGAATGAGAACGTCAAAATAGGAACGACTTTGGAAGGTAAGTAAACAAGGATCATAATACCCAAGTTTAGCGAAGTACAAAAGAAAATTCACTTGAGGAGCTCAGTGTCATCAACGATTGCAATTAAGTAAGACAATTGTCTTAGGCTTTATTTTCTTTGACATTAACATTGAGAACAAGGGAGACAGATGCAGATTGAAATGAAAACTAATGACATCAAAAATTTTTTGAATTCAATTCCAACACAACGTATGTAGAAGTCTTAGCGGCCTTACACATCAAGTTCAGAACAGTTTATTTCCATACCATTTCATCACCGACAACAGGACTCTGTATTTATTGTAACATAGGTTTACGTCGTTGTTTGCACTTTTGCAATATTTGACTCTGAATGGTCTCTTAAATATCGTATAACTTTTGGTATTAGTCTACTTATTATCACTTAGATGACTTTTTCAAGGCTTTGATCAACATATCTTATGATGTTTCATAATTCATAGAGTCAAACCTGTCAGAACTATTTGTTCCTTAGATTTATTTATATGACGCGTCTCATATAGCCCGCTAAATCATACAATATCCCTTTAGATGACAAATTAAAGCTGATTCTCAGTCTAACAATGAATTTTCTAGAATTTTTTTATGATCTGCAATGCTGTCTAAACCTGCTGGTCAAGCAGAACCAGGATCAAAGTGATCATCATAAAAAGAGGCTATTCGATAATTAGGTAACGATAAAAGTCGCACCCATCTGTAAAGCACCGTAACGTATAGCATAACCCCACTCGTCACCGTTATTTAACAGTCTAAAAACACCCCATATTTCAAGGAGGAGACCGGACCTGAAACGTTATCATTAACGTTAATATGATCGCTTGCCCCTACCATAAATTAAGTATATGGAACATGAGCTTGTTTTTCGGTTTTTTTTCACTTATGATCACTTCATAAAAATATCTCTCGCAGTCTCCGTTCAAACGGATTGCAGTAAATATAAACACAAGACGCGCTGATATTCGATGGAATACATTCAAAAATTGAATAGCGAATCTGCAAACATTCGATCAATTTATATGTGTGCATCTTCGGTTTTAAATTGATAATAATTGACACACCAAGATATTGAGATAATTTTTTGTATAGGGCGTTACGTAATATGTTGCTTCAGATCCCACCCACCCATACTGAACTACTGTAACACTGCGTAACAAAATCAGCTCCTCCACCCATTAATATTACCGTTACGTAATTATTGAATGGCCCTTAGAGGAGAAGTCAAAACTTTATAAAAGAATAAAAAAATAACAGGAAAGCAATATAAATATCGTCATACTACAAAGTATCATCAATATATTTTGACGGTTTAGTAAAACCTGAGGAGAACTCTGGTTTGCTTGCTGTTAGAAACTATGCGGGTATAAAAATCAAGAAAAATTCTGATAGGAAAGGAAAATATAATGAAACTAGAGCTATGGAGGTGGTATCACTGACACCAAAACAACAGCATATCTTAAGAAGAAAGCCCAACAAGACAACCCACCACTTTTCTTGGGCTTTATCTATCAACTAAGGTAGGGTTTGATCCCTATGTGCACATCTTCTATGACCTTTAAGTACTTTTACAATGAATAAAAAGTGTCCTAACAGCAGAAAGAAACACACAGGACAGAAGCCCATGAAAAAAGGGCTCCATATGAATAGCAAGGGTTGCCAGGACCTACGGAAATAAGTCAGTACGTCAAGAAAGTATTTAATATGAAAGAATAAACTTAAACAAATAGAAACCTTATTAGAAATATGAATTTGTTAGGTTTTGTATCATTTCTTAGTTTATGTGTATTCTTTATTCTGCCATGTCAATCGTAACGTTTTCATCTATTTTTTATTCTCTTTGTTTTGTTTTATTAAGAGCTTCGTAGGAGCTAGAAAAGTTTATTCAGACGTTAGTTTAAGTAATTGAGTCCAGTGGAACTTTGCTAGACATTAAGTAAACTGTTTACGCCTCCACTTCTTTAACTTATTTTACGTAGGATGAAGGGCATCCGGGAGACAGGGTAACATTCTGGCATCACAAGTAAAAACACCAAGTAGAAAATCAGCTCCTTGTCACTTCGCACGTTGTCCTTTCACTTGCACAAACGCCATCTAATTCTAATTCCTAAAAGTAAAGTAGACAGTTACAGCTAAATCTGTACAATTTTTTTCAAATAATTCCGTGCACCATGCGCATGCGTTTTATTGGAAACTTACAATAATGATGCAATGTACAGGCAAATTCAATCTATTCAGTTGTGTAGGTCCCATGGCTTTGTGTTGTATCCAGTCTACTTTCTATTAGTGTTGTTCGGAGTTAGTCCGAATCTTGCAAAGAAACAATGTATAAGTACCAGCCAATAGATTCATTTTTTGCAGTGACTACACCATGATAAGTTGCATAATGACAAGCCCAATTCAACACGATGGTTTTACACACGCACACAACTACCGACTTTTATCCAACATAGTAGCCTAATAAGAAAACGCAAAAGAGAACTCAGGTATCAACACATAACAGGCCCTGTTCAGGGTCTGGCACTGAGCAGTAGAGGACAGCAGTATTTAATTCCAGGTCTGTGTCCTTGCTGTTTTGGTAAGGTTAAGGGATGATGATGTGGCTGCTAAGCAATATTGTTCTAAAAAAGTGAACAAAATGTGTTTTCGATGTGTTTAAATAGATTTTCCTCTTTCCAACCATTTATTGATTTATTATAGAATATGTGTACAAAATTGGAGTGGTTGAATGTCCGAAAAGCAGTTAATACTTTAATAATCCTCCTTAATGTATTTGTTGACTTACTTATTACGTTTTTGTTATATTATATGATAATTTTAAATAATAATAATATTATAATTTTACTCTTGAAGCCCCCTTCCCACTGCACTTGAAAAATAACATTCTCAATATCACAATTTTGCGCTCAAAGCATCAATGGAAACCTCTAAAACAAATCAATAGTAGATAAATAATTTTGCCCTTTATACAATTCCTTACCTTAACAAAGCATTACATACAATATTCGTTTTGAAGAAAGCTGCAGTGACACCGGTAGGTCTGGTAATTACAGTAGCGTAGCTTTCTATCTATAGCCTTGTTGAACCTATAAACGTGCCTGGAACAAGTCCTTGGCTTACACCCGCGTAATTATACTTTTTCTTTATATGTTGTTGATGCACGGCAGCACATATCACGTTTTTTTGAATTCAGAGCAGAAAAGAATATCCTAAAATACACCAAACGAAAAGAAATTAATTTGGCGGTTTACGTATTTCGTCAAGTTAACAAAGCATTGCATGCACTATCTGTTTTTGTGTGTACATCATAATTTGTTTATGTTATGACTAGACAGTAATTAAAGTTAGCGTCTATTGTTTATAAAGTAGAGTATAGAAAAGCGTAAACAATGGGCTTAGATTGTCCACTTAACACACTAGCCCCTCCAAATTTCTGACCCTGTCTAAAGGCTTCAGTATACGGCACGATTATACGACATAAGTATACAATATAAGTATAGGACATAAGTATACGGCATAAGTATACTGTATGAGTATACGGCATAAGTATAAAGCACAAGTATACGGCAGTATATGGCAGTATCACATTCTTGCTTGACCTTGCTTGATCTTGTTGCTTGATCTTAACAATAAATCTTCAGTTATACTTTCCGCATAATGCGCAATATTCATTATAAATTTTGTTTCT
The DNA here is from genome assembly GCA_010016025.2 of Alatinidae sp. Z8VKAUB7J3. Lineage (NCBI taxonomy): Eukaryota > Metazoa > Cnidaria > Cubozoa > Carybdeida > Alatinidae > Alatinidae sp. Z8VKAUB7J3. The sequence goes on from JAAAKM020073195.1 coordinate 18,067,135, forward strand.
TAACCCTCAATAACCCCCCTTTGAGCTGCATGCCCCCCCCCCCGTAGCGTTGTACAGGCTGTACCTTCTCTTCTGCCATGTTGATGACCATCGGCACCGATTTACCGCAGTATTTCCAAAGTTTTCATCAAATCTTCAACAGAAGAAAGTGTGAACTTGCGAATGACATGGGTATTGTCGGCGAACCAAGGAATTTCGCTGATCGTGGCAATGAAAAATAAATCTCACGAAAATAAAATGAAAGCGTTTCATTCCCGAGTCTCGTTCATTCCTATCGTTTTCTGGAATAGATCCCATCGCTTTAAAATATAAGCGATAGAATTTACCACTTTCGTGTTTTACTGAAAGCAGTTCTATTTTTAAAAGCAATCGAACAAAGTGATAGGTTCTATAACCTTCAGTGGATATGAGGGGAAAACAGAAACCCGCAAAGAAACAGTTATCAGCGAAGCTTAGTAGTGTCTTAGTTGTGTGTATTGGGGGTGGGGGTGGAGTAGATTGTCAAAATAGTTCAGCATCACTAACGTTGGAAGCTGACACCAGGTCGCTTTACATTAGATTATCCGAAACCAGCAACTGAATTGGAAGGTTAGCAATATCTCAGTTTGGGTCGTGAAAAGCAGTAGGCCCTTTCTTTCCAAAAGGGAGAGGGGTAGCCCTGGGGCGGAGATCGTCATAGAGATTGATTGGCGTCATCTATTTCAATTTAAGGTTTAATAATTGGAAGCTTAGCACAGTATATTCTCAAGCACGGTTAGGTGAAAGTCTATGCCGTTGCCAGGTCGAGTCACAGATCACCATCAGGGTTGCCAGGTGGTTTTTCTCCTTCCCGCACAAGTTTTCTTGAAAACCAGCCCAAACCCAGCCTAAATTTAGAAACAGCAGCCCAAAAAGCCGCCCAGACGTAAATCGTGCTCAAACAGCCACAAAACGCTTCTGGAGTGCCTGAAGTTGTAAACGGGGTGTCCAAATAAACGGAGAGTGTAAGCGCTGCCTTCGTCTTACATTGAAAATATTGGACGCTTGCATATCGTATACTGTGGCAAAACAAGGACTTAGATTGACCACAATCTCAGTGACGCTTGATTCGATTTAATTTTACAAAGGTATGATACAAATCTACCGTAAATAACTAGGTAAAACAAAGGCCTGTATTTTAACGAATATAACGTAAGTGAGTAACATGCAAAGTAGAACATCAAAGAAATTGATTAATTACCTCTTGAACTTCGGCCCATGCCAAGAGCGCATATCTTGTATCAAGCTCTCTTTGATGTCGTGAAACTAAGTGTGAAATGGCTATTGCTAGCAGGCTATAAAAATACAGCTACAATACGTGTTACAACTCTGTAGCTGAAAACAGCGGATTCTAAAATAGAACATAGTAATTTTCCTAATGGGCTTCGCTTAATGATACTTTATTGCGCTTAATATTGCAATGTAGTGCTAAGACACGTACCAAGCTAAAAATAAGACTCAAATCTAAATTTGTCGACTTGCTGTCCAAGTGGAAATGAGTTTATTAAAACAGTCCCAAACTGGCAAAGTACACCAGATATGAATCATTCTGTATACTACATGTCCAATTTAAGTTCAACAAGTGGCATCTGGTACCAAGGTAAGATTCTCCAAGCCGGTAAACTTCACAATGTAGTAGATATGTTGACACAGTAGTATATTGCATTTGATTTTGTGCTATTAGTGCTTTGTCTAACAAGGGGTCATGTTGGTAGTGTTGTATATAATGAAGGCATTCTATATAGTTACTGAGATCTTCCCGTTTGGATGACAGCAGGTTGTAAGAAATTGTAGGGCGATACTCGTAAGTCATTTCTGATAATAATTTTTAAATATTATATGTATTAATTATAACATCTTGGTTCAGCTAGTCAGTATTGTTCATGGCAATAGAGTCTATATTATATACAGAGTGAGTGTACGTTTATGAACCTATGCATGCGATTCAGTTTCTATTGTCAACACGTAAATACTCGATGAACACAACCAACTATAGTTTTAACTTGACTTGACTTCACTGCATAATCTCGTTCGATTAATTTGTTGTCTGCACTTTTCCTCCATCGACTTCTGTCCGATGCGTCACGCTCCGTTGTTTGGAGTGTAGTACCGGTGTCTGTTTTCCCTCTGTATTTGGTCCACCCAGCACTTAAGGGACCTCCCTCGAGGACATGAGACACTACCCATCTTGTTTTTTTTATATGCGAAACTGTCTTCCCTTTTTCCTACAGGTATCCCGAACCAGTTCAGTCATAATTATCACTGTTTAAAAATTTTTTTGCTCGTGTTTTCGAAGAATTTTGTGGATCATGTAGAAGAGATAGAAGCCACGGCACACAAAATAAATCCCATTAAAACTTAACAGCTTTAGGAACAATAAGTAGCTAGTTTTGTTAATAATCCTGGGTTATAATGTGGCACAAAGCAGCAACCCCTTGATTTGCTCATTGTACATATTTTCCTTACTACTGACTCTCATCCCTTAGTGGATATTTATTGTCTCTGATAAGAAGGTGAATCGGCACTGTGACTACTTCTTGTTTCACCTTTACTCGACTTAAATCGTTTTTATTTCCACTCAAAGGATGGCTGTACTGGGATACATCATTCTACGTAAAGGTTGATGAAGGGCAGCAGTTTAGTGTCCCTAGTTCTTGTGGGACATGTTACTTTGGCCTATGTGGACTTGCAGGGAAATGTGAATGTGCCCCTGGATATTCAGGCGCACAATGTCAAAATCGTAAGTTGTTTTTCCACAACAATAATTTATCCTGAACTAAACATTAGTATTAAAATACTTTCTTTCTTGCAACAGCTATTTTTATTATTTAGGAAGTAGAAAATAGGTCGAAAAAGATTAAGATATGTCATATATAGAGGGCATGTCACATATGTTGACACTGAAGAAATAATATACAGAGAATAGTTTTCGGTGCATCAAAGTTAAGTTACTCATGGATTTCTAAATAATATCAATATATTTAGAAGTCCATGAGTTACTCAAGGCTTCCATTAGGGCAATTTCAGTAGAACATTTTCGAAAATTAAAAGAATATGAAATTAATGCCACGGAAGATTTGCATCGTGAAACTGGCAGAAAAAGAGTATTATTGAAGTTGTAGAACGACTGGGTGAGGAAGAAACTAAAGTGGGGAAAAGGATCAGTTTAATTTGGGTATTAAATTTGTTGAAGCAGCTAACAGACTAACGGCACAGAAAGCATCGGATCTTGAAATTGGCTGAAGAATGCAAAATGAATTAGTTGTACTTTCAGTTCTAAGTACTTGTGTGACAGAAGAGGACGCATATGAAAGAACAGAACTGTAGAGTAGAGGGCGATTGTCCAAAGCACTCTAGATCCATATATCTCGCAAGGGCAGAAAGCAGCACAGGAACAAAAGCCATACAGTATTCGAAAATGTGTTAGGAGTCGTTTGAATTAAAACGGGGACAGGCCTCGACTACTCATAGTCTTTGCATTATATTAAGATACTAGCACACTGAGATACCATGATCACTTTTTGTTGTAACCAGTTACCCTTTTTAAAAGCCCTTCTTTGACAGCTGTCCAAGTTCGATACATAGTCCTACAAGAATAGGAAAATGTTCGTATCCTGGAAATTGTGAAAGTATCGTGTTCCTGATATCGAATCACAAATTGCTTTTGAAGGGTTCTATGTAAAGCAGACTGCTACGTATAAAGAGAACAGATTTGTTGCAAGGAAAGGGTGGAATCCATCGTAAAAACCCTCAAGTAAAAAATGGGTAGGAGCGCTAGGAATAGAAACACGACTTGACGATCGTGATGTTATGAATCAACAAGCCACCGCGAGGGAGTTGTGTCGGATGTAATGGTCCTTGCTGATGTCAATACGTTGTCCACTGCTCGAGGTGAAGACATGGTGCTTGCTTGATGCAATATTTTCGTTTACCAATCGAACTCCAGTGTCTCAAATTCTTAACAAGGCATGATCCACATGATATACAATAAATAGGCATTCCCCACTCACAGGAAATAGTTACTGTCTTTGAGCATGCATTGCTTAAGTTTGGAGAACGGAAAACGGTGGAATCGACCTGAATCACGTGCCAAAGACACAAAGTAGAGCATTAACTGCCGTGGTATCAAATGTAGTAGTTCATAACCCTCAGAATAATCAATGCTACGTTGACATGAAGAGGAGGATGACGATGAAGGTGACGACGAGGATGATGATCACGATCAGGATGGTGATGATGGGGTTGAAGATAGTGATAATGTTGGGGATGATGGTGATGACGAAGACGATGATGATGATAACGTCATGTCCCATCAAGGTTAATAAAGGTTGACGATAGGTGAAACAATTTTGGCGCGTGTCCCATCTTCCATTTGTGCTCAATGCCATGTTTTTATCTCCTTTCTTTGCTTCTCCCTGGGCGTCTGTTAAGCAAGCCTTGTCAATACTACGGCTATGTCGAATATTTGTGTTGAATATATGTGTTTTCCGTGACATTTTCCTACTCCTTTCTTCGTCGTCCATTTGCTCAAGTAAATTTGGCAAGCGCTCTAAAAAGCAGCTATGTCAGGTGTGTCACGATATATGACTACTATAAGATACATTGGAAGGAGGTTATGAAGATGAGGCACAAGGAAGGGAGGTTAGAAGAGCAAAGGGTGGAGAAAAGCGAGGCTGAATAATGTAGAAATGAAAGAAAGTGGCGAAAGTGAAGATGTTGGACGAGTTCGAAAAAGCGGACATGGTGTTAGTGGGAGGAATAAAAAAGGAAAGCAGGAGAAGCAGCAGTAAGTTCCTTAAAGAGAAAAACAACGATATGGGCTGAGGGTAAAATAGAAGTATGCCTGTGAGGGAATACGACGACGTGAGACGCATTTCAGAGACGTAGGAGGGCGTAAAGGAGGAGAGTAGCAGAGAGATTGAAATCACAATAGAGGAAGAACAACTGAACATGGTGGTAGAGAATGTGGAAGTATCAGGACGGAAGAAAATTGCAACAATGATATAAGTGATTGTAATAAATGGCAATGATTAAAATAATCATGCTGATAAAAATGATGATGATGATGATGATGATGATGATGATGATGATGATGATATGATGATGATAATGTTGTTGATGATGATGATGATGATGATAATGATGATGATGATGATGATGATGATTTAATCTATCAAAAATCTGTAACATATCATAGGTAATTAGTATGTAATGCTTTAAATTATATCGAAGTTAATTATGACTTACAGTATGGTATTAACATCGTCATCGTGATCATCAAAATCATCATTATCATCATCATCATCATCATCATCATCATCATCACCATTATCATCATCATCATTATCATCATCATCATCATCATCATCCTCATGAATGAGAACACGGTCAGCAATTTATTAATGAAAATGGCATCAGTGTAAAAAGTATATGTACGTACTTGATTTTACTAACATGAAGGTAAGTTTCTGGGAAACAGAGTGGCAAAAATACAAACGAGTCTAGTATAAGAATCTACAACAAATACTTAGTTATCCGATATTACCTGACTGGTTGCGAGGAGACACATTACAAACTTAAGTATGCGGAACCTTCTCAAACTGTACAACTATGAAAGTCGTTAGAGGAAGCTGACGGATACTCCGGATGTCTAGTTTAAACAAATGGAATAGATATGCCACTGTTTGAGAAGGCTACAGACAGAAATAAGCGGTATTCAATCATTGACTAATTATTGGATATGATACATAGTACAAAAAGAACTGATTGTAACGAGTATCATTATAAGTGTCCTAAACATAAACATTGATCTGCACAATTCTATAAGGGCACAAAAGTTAAAAATCAATTGTCTGATTTTAACTGAATGGTAAGAGGCGTCCGTTTGTACCCTAGTCATCTTACTTTTTCAGCACCGGTCCAACTTCTTTAATCCGAATGGTCTCTAATATCATGAGATGTCACTCTCCTCTTAGTGATGATGTAACAATTTCCAGTTCATCGTATTGAACCACTGTTTCAAGGCGATATAAAATATGTGTTGACTGTAATATTTGACTATTACAGTAAACTTTATGAATACAGAGCACTAACTCTTCTTAACACTAACCTATTTTGTGGCCAATTTCCTTAAATATTCCTGGACGAAAGCGAAGGATGAAAGTCGTTGACGGAAGTAAATAAAGCTAAGAAAAGCCTCAGTTGTAAGTCATGAATACTAAACAACAGCAAGAAGCGTTTCGACGGGTACTATACACAGACAAATGGGGCAATACTTACAAGATTCATCCTTAGCTTCCAATCATCTTGTGCACTTTCTACAAATAATGGGAAAACGCAGGAGCATATCAAAGTAAAGAAAACTTTACTGTTATCTCCAGCGTGTGATAGAAAGCAAGGCAAAGTAAAAGAGGAAAGATTGAAATGGGTATTGTTTAAACAACAACCTTAAATCCTGCCAACGCAAAAAATTTGTTGTGTTTTTTAGAATGTCAGTGAAATAACAATAATCGTGTCTTGCTGCAAAACACAGTAAACTATCGGCCCTTGAAATTCGCTCAAAATCGTTGACGTCAATGATTCAAGGGTACAGATATCTTTCGCAGAAGCATTCTATGTTAAGCATCTCAAAACATCCAATAAAAAAGATCTGAAAGCATCAATGTAAATACGATTGTTCACATGACGTATGTAATTAGTTTCCAATAATTATTTAACGGTAATGTTTCTTGCTTGTTTTGTACATCGTCTTGTACTTTTAATGGACTCAATTTGTTGATTTATCCCATAAAACACTTTGATTCTTTCCTGTGTTTTGTATTTTAAGTTAGAAATAATTCGATTTTTCGATTGCGTCTCGACCTCTAATGTCCTGGGTCAAGTGGATATCGGTCCTCGTACAATTGGCCCAGGATGTAGAAAGGCGCCACAAAAGATAATCGCTACAACATATACTCCTTAAAGCATAAAGCATTACTTTTTACGATAAATCAATTTTTGTGTAAAATCAATTTTTTATAGGAATACTATTTGTATACTATTTGAATATACATATTATCATCATCATCATCATCATTATCAATATTATCATCATCATCATCTTCATCATCCCCATCATCATATTATTATCCTCCTCCTCGTCATCATCTTTGTCATCTTCATCATCATAGTAATATATTATCATCCTTATTATAACCATTATCATTATCATCATCATTATCATCATCATCATCATCACCAGCACCAGTACAAATAAAACCTTCTCCCGTAAGTAGCGATTATTAAATTACACAAATTTTAAACTTCATAAACATTAAATACTAACTCTTAGGTATCCTTCCTTACCGTAAAATGTACATCCGACACATCGATTACCTTCTGCGCACCCCTAAGAAAACAAAGGCACATATAATTATCATTTAAAAACCTTTAACTTATGTAACATTATTACTTCTACTACTCCACGACTGAAGAAGTATGTGAACAAAATAATGAAAAGATTGGGAGCAAGTTGGGACTTCGAGAGACAATACACTCTCTCTTAATGCTAACCAATTTTAAGTCTTGGAAATTTAAAATTGAAAAAATAACAAGGCAAAATGTAGAACCGAATATGTCTTAAAGTATGGCAAAAGGTTGTAGATACAAGTTCTTTTACTGTCACTTCAACTAGAACTTGTAATTTTTTCTGTTCACAATCATATTTACCATGCCATTACTGATTCTTGCAGTTGTTGTTATTTCTGTCCTTGATTTCAGCTTTCGAATGCTAGAAAATATCACCAAGAAGAGAGGGTTTGACAGGGTTTGACAATTCAATATTGAAAAGACCCTAGAGCAATACAATAAATGTAATGCGGCCGGTTTCATTTAATGGGTTTAGGGTAGATAGACGGCCGGAGGCAGCTCTTTCTTGATCGAGTCACAGGTCGCAGATAGGTTGGTCTCCAATTGCGTTGAGCTGAATGTTGATGCCCACCGGTGGATCATTTGGGAGCTAATGTGGCGACTAGAAAAATAGAGTATGTTTACATCGGAGGTCACCTAGCTCAGTTGCTGGAGTACACGCCGCGAAAGCGTGAGTCATGGGTTCGATCCCTAGTGGTACCATATTTTTTATTTCTCTAGTGTTTTTTTCAAACCTAACATTTCATATCCTCTCTTCTCGATGATACTCTGTAACTTTAATGGGCTTTGCATTGATGACGGGCCGGGGGGCAGCCCTTCCTTGGTCAAGTCACATGGCGCAAAGGGGCTGTTTTCTAATTGCGTTGAGCTGAATGTCGATGTCCACCAGGGGATGATTTTGGAGCTAATGTGGCGACTAGAGAAATAGTATGTTAACATCGGAGGTCACCTAGCTCAGTTGGCAGAGCACACGCCGCGAAAGCGTGGCTCCAAGTTCGTTCCCCGGTGGTGACACATTTTCAATTTCTCTAGTGTCTTTCCAATTTTGAACGTTAGTAAATAGGCCACACTTACTTGTTATACAAGGATGCAAGCTGTAGAATTACGTGGCGTACCACCTCATAGCTCCTTTGCACGAAATTTGCCACATCCTAAAAATGCAATAGGGGAAGAAAGTAACAATTGACAAGACACGATACAGATGGAAAAGCACGTAAAAACAAAGGGTAAATTTGGCCTAGTGACACAGTGCAGAGAGGTTGGCGTAAAACAGTGATTCTCAACGGGGCCCGGGCATCCACTTAGGCGGTATTTGAGATTTTTAATGGGGGTAAAAGTGAGTCAGGGGGTACTAGGGGGGTCCAAAAGCTAATAGAATGTTTTATTGCTTTCTTATGTCAAAATGCCAAAAGCACAGAAAACGGAAATATCTTCATTTTTTCAACATACGTAGCTATTACCCTCGAAAACTAAAACTTTTGAAATAGGAAAAGAGCCTTTAACTTACCACCTGCTCCTTTTATTTTGATATGAATGCTATCATCTGGCAGCCCCTTCTCACGGTATCTCCTAAAAAGTGCAATTGTTTAAGAACAAATACAAAAAAACCGTAAAAGCTTGAAATTCTTACCAACAAGTAATTATCTGATTAATGTCTCATTACATGTGATATATGAAACATATTACCGTATGACCAAATGCTACGTATTGGTATTATTAAATTAATTAAGCCTATAGATATAAGGGGATGAATCTTTTCTTTGTTAAAGAGCTGTCAATAGGGAATAGTGCGCTTCTGAATGCCCTCATATACCTTCTACTCTATTGAGGTAAGGTGCCCAATGTACCTTCAAAGCGGTAAGTCCCCAACAAATTTGGCACACTTCTTTTAGAACTATCCCTTACTACAAAAATCGTCAAAAGTTCGGTTTTAAATGCTATAGATAATTAGATAGGGAGACTTTAGTGTAAAACGGAGGACATAGAGTTTTTGTAAAAATTCTGTCGAATTGTATATTTTCCCTTGAAGCTAAGAAATTTTCGTCATGCAGAATATTGAAATTAATTTCCCTATGTAAACTTCTCCATAACTAAACTGAACTGCAGTATTATTTGGTTGTACGTTTATATGACCATACCTTTAGCATGCAGTTTGAACCAAATATATCCGTTTGAAATAAAGGTCTTGCTTGACTTCCGTCGGTAAATTTTGACCCAATCTTACGATTCTTATATAATCAAAATAAAACTACTCTCTAGTTCCGAATAATCGTCCCCCGTCCCCTCTGATTGTAATTTTTTAAAATTTTCTCACCCAGGAAATTCTTATTCGAGGCGTCCCCCCCCCAACCTTTATTAATTTTGAGAAAATTGTCGACTACTTTTCTTAAATGACTTTGCATAAGTTTCATTTTCACATTATGACAACTATTTTATGTTTACAAAACTGTTAGGCTAATTAGCAAGGATTTTGTACATAAACACTGGTATAAGTTCAGCATATTTAAGCCTTTTTGAGACACCAGGATCCAGGAAATTCCAGGCCCCACTTTTAATAATTTTGAGAAAGTTTTCAAACCTACTATTATTCCAGCCCCTCCTTTAATTTGGAACCTGAAAGTACATAACGACAAACACGATAGATATCAAAATCACAAAATTCAGCCCTTCAAAATTTAACGTCGAGCAAGTGAAAGCATCTTAGGGGCGAGGGGACTTTTCCAAGCAGAATAGGATGGAGAACTCAAAAAAAGTCCGATTATCTACAGGGGATTAAATGCTTAACATGGCTTCGCCCTGTTAAGCCATTCGTTAATTGATATTGTGATCAATGTGCTTCTGTAAAAGGTTTGTAAGAAGGACTTTATTTACATGACACATGGGGTTCGATAGACACAAGAAATTGAATAAAAGATTTCAAAAATGCATTAAATATGATTGTGAAGTTACAGTTTAAAGAATGTCATATGACTGATGATATTTTGCACTCGTTGCATTAAAATCGTGCGACACTTGTGAGATACGCCCTTTCAAACTTCGAATTGTGCCTACCTAAAACTTATTATTTGAAATTTAATAAATTTTCAAGGCCACCAAAATCAACAGCGATTCCTAAAGGCCTGTTTAAAATCCAAATACCGTTTCACGCAGCCGATATGAGATTTGAACGCCATATGTTATATACGGGCAGTTGGTGTTATCGTCAACAACTTGATGTAGTTTTAATTTTATTGCTTGAAAAAAATGTTCTTGTGACGTCAGCAATTTAGTACTCTACTGGTTTGTATGCAACAAATAAGAATCAGAAATAATTGACCAAAAGGTAATACAATAATAATTACTTGGAGACTTCATAGCACAAGAGTTGAAATGGCGCGAAGGAAAGCCACGGAGGCAAAGACTAGAAAAAGCGTCACTCACTGAAAGTTTATCACAGGAAAAACGGCAACCATTTTGGAGTACATCACCCATTTACAGTAAGAGGTAACGATAGCTTCATTCTCTATTCAGAGCGTTTGGGATGTGATATGGTAGAAAATCACATGTCCTGTGCCACGGCCTTGTGAGGTAGGGTGGCCATTTCCTTTCCTCGCGCCTTTTATCTTTCCCTAGCTAATGCCATGTACCGATTTTCCTGCTGGGTTCGCAGTAGGAGGTCTCAGATTGAAGGCAGAGCATAGGCTGGAACCATCAACCTGCTGGACTAGCTTTCTACCGACTGAGTTTACTCGTCTCCCCATATACATATATGCATATATACACATACATTGCGTGATGATACAACACTGAGAATTCACAATGAAGGGCATTCTATGTGTGTCATGTTGCAATCACACAGAAGAAACATGTTGCAATCAGCTTAAGCTATGAAACGCAATATTCAGTTACAGTAGGGAAAATGATATGTCATGAAAGGAATAGGAAATGGACAAAGAGCCACTGCCGGTGCCAAGCCAAGCCTTACATGTAGGGGTTAATTAAGGAAACAAAGGCAACTACTATGAAGTAATCAACTGATGCATCTTGCATTGTGATAATTTACTAATAACTCATGTTATCAATTATCAATTGCGATCTTAAGATAAAACAGAAGAAAAAGTATAAACTCAGAGAACGTTTGGTCCATGGCATTGGCAGTGCAACTACCCAAGATCTCAAATTTCACCAGTCGTTTCTCCGTGTATCTCACAATCCACTATGTAAAAAGAACGGTATGGCACAATGCCAATGCAAACAGAAAGATTTAAAGTATGATATCAAATCCAGAAAATTCAAATTGTATACTGCAATAACAGACATTATGAACCATAATGAAGGAGACATTGAGGCTCCTCTATAACTATAACTTGTATAAAAAAACTACTGCTTCCTACCTTGTAACGATTGGATCAGCAGCATGATTGGGTCCCCATTTACCAAGAAGACCTCTGCCTACCATTCCTGTCCTTCCTAAGGGATTCCTACAAAAACAAGTACCAAGGACAAATTACCATTAGATGTTACTGACAACACTATATCTACGCGATTAATTGACAGATAATGATACATTCTATTGAGATAAAACAAATATCTGATGACAATAGCCTCAGAAAATGTAGAATACAAAAGTGAAGAGTTAGCTGATGTATATACATGTATGTGTTTATTCTCCTGCAATTAAGGGGTCCACGCATCTTTCTATCCATATTCCCCGTTAAGGTGGCTTCATTGCAATGCAACCGAGCCCCTTTACGTTGACATCAACATATGGCAACATTTGTATAAGGGAACAAAATTTATCAATCTTCTGTTTTTTCGCAAACGTTGAATGAAATCATCACCGAGGAGACAAACTTGACTTACGAGAGGTAAGCAACTGCGTCCTACATGCTTCTAGTTTACACGATATTTCACGTTATATAATAGCAAAAATGTCCGCAATCGATAAAGTGGGTGCCCTAAGCTACTCCAGTTTCCTCCTCCTGACAGTTTTATCTTCCCATTTAACCTCAACGTGTGTTTAATTTATCGAGTGTGCATCGCAACAACCCAGTTATTTCAATTTCACCAAAAAATTCCCCTCTACAAATCCTGTCAAGTTTCTCCAACGGATGTCATTACTTTACATTTTTGGATGACGAAAAAGAGTAAAGTGCACAACTGTAAGTTAACTTACTGCGGAAGTCCATCCACGACGTCATATTCTGTAACAAAGCTGGTTCTTTCTGTTCTGTAAAAGAATTTTGTATATTTCAAGTCACTATGTTTTCTATCATGAAAACAAGCTGTATGATGAAGAGGTACATCAGTTACGGCAATAGAAATGATTATATCTGAAAATGTAGTATACATTTACATATACCTTTTGCATAGTTTTGTAGAATAATTACCATAGATTTGACTCATTACAACTTTCCCCCCATAATTCCAGGGTATAGAATTTTCATCAATGCTTTAATATTGTATTTGCAACCACAAGCTTCTTGAAGTCCACCATGTTGAAGAATTCTTTTTTTTTATCCTCAGTCAAAAAAGGAATTATCATTAGAACAAGTGCAACAAAACGTTGTCTATATGGTCCTAGATTATTCTAAATTTCCACTGTTTTTACTGGCAGCAAGCTTCTTAAAGTCGAACATACACTACATACAAATCTGATCATTATTTGAAATGTCTTCTCTGTTGCAACATCTGCTTGTTGACTGTCACGGTTCCATTCTAGAAGACAAAAGACTCAGGATGAATGAGGACTGAATAGACAATAATGTGTTCATTAAAACAAAATTTTCATCAGCAATTATCATTGGAACACAGCAGCTGGTGCACTTCAAGGGTAACAAAATGCTGTAGTAGCTACCAAACAAGTCGTTGGCACTTCCTTATGTTGACATAAATTGCAAAATTAATCACGTAGAACATTAGATCAGTGATTTCTACGTATCGTATGGGCCTTGTAAACAACAAAATCAATCTTTGAGGCAGTGAAACTTCTCGAGAAAGGTCTAAAATGAAAATTTTAGTAACTTGGCAACTATTGACCTATGGTAACCCAAGGTTTTGTTGTCGCCTTAATATCAAAGTATTTAATGAAAAAAATGAAATAATTACCTTTATTTTGTGCAAGTGCTGAAAGAAAGAAGATTGTTGATTTTGGCCCAAATTTTCTGTTACAAATTCACTTGGGTCTCTTTGGAGCATTTTTTACAGAAAATTGGGAAAGGCTAAATATTGGAAAGTTTTAAACCAGGTTTGTAGAAGAATAACTAAATTATACTCATGATTTTTTTGGCCATTAATTAATCTTCTAATGCTGGGAAATTAAAACTTTCTTATCCAATCTTTACAGCTGTTATGCTCTATTGTTCTCAGGAAAATTGAAAATGGGTAAATTTGATGTCATTTCAGAAATCTGAGATCAACTCATGACCTTTAAGATTTTCTCTAACTCAGATTCTGTTGATCATGGCCCAAAAAATCATGAGTATACTTTAGTTATTCTTTGACATACCTGGTTTAAAACTTTCCAATGTTTCTGAAATACTTTACTGTGTACAGTAACTATAAACCTCATACAAGATGTTCTGCAAAATGTTGATATGTCTAGCAATAAAAATTAAAGTGGTACAACTATACGTGATCATTTTGTGTGAAAGAAACTGTGAATAGACCATCAGGCTATTTTAACTTCACACAGAATAATAAATCTTACACTACATTGAAATCAGGACTGTTTCACAAAGGCAAGTATTCCAAGTGGATTCTCTGTACACTAAATCATGATTCCAATGTAAAACCTTTCCCAAGTCCCTACATTTGATCTTGGTGTCACTATTTCGAAGCTAAAGGATGGAATAGATCTAAGCAGAGTCAAATAATCAGCTCTCTGTTGTGACTGTGGTCTAATTTACCTGCTATCAAGATTGTGAACAACAACTGCATTTATGAAATAGCTAGTGATACAAGTCATTATGAGAGTGACAGATATTTCTTTTATATTGTTCATGGTAGCTGCTCTGTAGAGTAGCTCCCGGCAGCCAATAAATGACTTCATCTGCATATTTACATCATAAAGCATATTCCATTGTTGGACTTTAGATATTGCTGCCCTTGTATTTGTGCTGCTGACTACACTTGAGAAGGGAGTTTGTGGTATACCCAATGTAGGAGGCACTAGATAAGATGAAGAAAGGAAGAGCACAAGTGTACAACAGCAGTGGCTTTGGAATTGCTCACTGGACATCACTGTAGCGACATCACTTCATGCGCGTACATTGCATGGAAGCTACCTCTACATTATTCAACAGATAATAAAGCAGAATCTCTGACATCTCCAAACAGTTTGGGCTTCTATGCTACTAGTTCAAAAAAAGTGATTGGCAGAACTACTCAATACAGTAATCGAGACATGTAATGATGAGTAATCATTGTTAATCATACTTCCTCAATGCAACTATACTGGTTTAGCATTTGACATCTAAGCGTTAGATCCATTTTAATGTTAACCTTTGATAATGTCTCAGGACAATAAGACAAAAGCGCTCAGGTACAATATATTTGTTTTAAAACGGTGTGTGGTTTTTCTTTCCCAGATAGTGGTAAGGAAGTTGTCTGTCGACAATCACAGATTGCTCTGCGGAATTGAGAAAAAATGCAAGGATTACATAAAGTGTGAATCAGACACTCACTTTCTACAATTTTGCTAAAAAGTATAACACTGACAACAATAACTACTACTTACTCCCACCAGGCTTTCTGATGCTTTGTCATTTTAAAGTATGTCTGTTGGGCAAAATAAAGAGTAAGGTAATGAATAAGAAAAACCAATGTAAAATGATCAAATGCTGTTCTTGGAAATCAATTCTGTAGCCCTATCATACGTGAATAGGGGAAAGTAAAGTTAAGTGACGGTGAGGTTATCATAAGCTAAGTCAAGCCAAGGCAGGTGTAGTCAAGGCACACCAAGTTGAGTCAGGTAAAGCCCGGTCCTGTCTAGTCTTCGCCTGTCTGGTCTGGTATAGTCTAGTCTGGTGCCATCCCATCCAATCAAATCCAATCTCATACCATCCACTCCAGTCCATGTTCCAAGCAGTCTAGTATGCCAAAGTCAAGCAAAATTGGGCCAAACAAACAATGTAACGCAATGCTGTAACAAAATGTCCCAGGCACTATTTAAACTTTGGGCAAAAAGCATGGGTACTTATTACATTTCCTTTTCAATGTTGTGCTGCCAACATTTTTTTAAAGAAGGTTTTCGTGCTGTAAACAAATTTTCTTATAAATTTCCATAAGTCGTTTAGTTTATTTCAAAAAGTTGTACCTGTATAATTTTGAAACAGTTTAATTTCGTAAACATGAGGATGCCATAATTACCCCAAAGTATGGGTTAGTGGGTACTTACTGGCTGCAAGATAAGGTTACTCTCTGTATCAATGCTTGTACCAGATAAATCCAGAACATCAGCTCCAATATCTAGAGAAATTAGAAAAATGCTTAGCAGTAAAATTTTATAGGAATGATATCCAAATACAAATACAGTCCTTGAAGTGCTAGCTGCATCCAAAGCTTCTCATGGCCACATGAGCACATCAGCTGAGCTCAAATTTTTGTCCTTTTGTTCAGACCCACTCTTATAAACTAAAAATATATCATGACAAGATTTTCTGTTCCTGTGCATCTGCTGACACAATGCATACACTTATTTTTATAATAAGAAATTACCTCAGAGTCCGGCCCTTGAAGTTTCTTAAAACATTGACCTCTTGAGACCTTAAAGTTTCTTAGCAGTTTCTTATTCTCTAGTACCAAATAGAAGAGGGGGACTATGTAAAGGGGGCTAGAAAACAGTGGGGGTTCAATGCATATTATAAAGGATGAAGTAGATCAATTAGTCACACTGCTGTTAGTAAATTCACACTTCATTTAGGGTACCCTCTGTTCCAGGTTAGCCTAAATTTTTATTCAATTGCAAATCCACATTTTCTGTTGCAAACAAAACAATTTCTGGCTGCTCAGAAAATTCCTCTGAATGATAACTGGCCTTTAATTTTACGTTATGGTGTACAATTTCTGTTTTGTTGCGTATCTGAGAACATTCTAATGTTTCCAGTTTGGTTGAAGGCGTTGTCCCCTTGATAATTAGAACATTTCTATATTGATTATTCCCAAAATTTAATGACTTTGAAATTTTTTTCACAATCCTTGAACATTCTTGAGAAACTACATAGATAAATGCAATTCCTATAGGGCCTAATTTGAGGAATATTCCCTGCATACTATTGACGGGAAGTCTTTTTTTTACAGAATTGCGAAAGTCATAAATGTCGATTCTGCAGTACCCTCGCAACCCGGGTAGTTAGTCAGTTGATCTGGTACTACTGTTGAGCTGCTTTTATATCATTGTTGAGTTGAATTAAAACAAATCGTTATGTTATGGAGTAAGTATCTTCTTACTTTTATGAGACACTTTTTCGATGTATGATCTAAATTTGAAAACGTCTTGAGAACCCCCCCTCCTGCTCCCCCAAAAACTCAACAAACCAAAACCCGTCCAAACGACGTTGTCGGGAAAAAACCGATATGCTTGTGGCCCCTAAAAGAAATTTGAAAAGATCTGACACACTCGCAATGTTTGATTCTACCTAGCACGGGCGTTTCAAGCTACAAACCAGCGAGGGGGTGGGCGGGCGGTGGGCGGTGTGAATAGTAGGCCCCCTGCAGGTTTAACATTAACAACTGCTATTAAACTTTGTTATATCCGTTGACATCAAAGGTTAAAATACTTTGAGGCCTTTAAATTTGAATTTACGGTTTTTATTGTAATAATTTCAATTAAACAGGTCTTTTTATGGATGTGACATGGAAAGTAGTTAAGTCAAACACATTTGACAGATCTAAGTCTTAGATCTATTCCTCGCAGGACACTGCTTCAAAATTGCAGAACCTGCAGCGCTCATTATGCAATGGAAACCGCGCCACAATTATAGAAATGTCGACCGACCTACGCTGGACTATGCTACTCTGCTACAAAAAGGCTTGGGTCTTTCAATACCCGATCTTCAGATATCAATGAAGAACAGAGACTCCTGGGGAATGCTGATCATGAATTCGCGCGCGCCCGATTGATGAGTATGAAGTTTTATAAAAATGGTGCAGCAAATTGCATCGTTTTGCTTTGTGTACTTTGTACAACAGGGGGTACCTCCATAGCTCTTTTTGCCTTAGAACAATATACCGTTGTAAGAACTTTAGACACACAAGTAGTAGCGATACGTATAGGAACAAATGGTGAATATGAGTGGTCTCAACTGTCTCAGCGAGGTAAACGTCAAACATGATATATTTATCGTGTCTGAAGAACAAAACATTCTCAAACAATTACACATGTTTATGCCTAATTTAAATGCTTTTAAGCCTTATTTACATATTGTCATTAAATCGTGTTTTATTTTCGTGTATATTACTTTATGACTTATTGATAAGATTGAAAGTAACTATTGGCTAAAACCAAGAAAAAAACATTTCGAAAATTATCAAATTTCAGTAACTGATAAAGCTATGAAAAGTTATTAACCCTATCTTACATAGGGGGGGGTGGGGGGGTGGGGGGGGCAGTAGGCCCGCGGCTACACATTTCAGCTCATAACTTTTTAAAGCCTATCCCGATTGACACGAAATTTGGTGACTTCTCCTAAAATTAACTGTCTTCTGGTCAATAAATTTTTTAAAATTGTTTTGAAATTTTGCGATATTGGCGTTTTGTTGACCTATAGTGGAGTTTTTTGCCTTTCTGTTTTGTTACTTTTCTTTACGAGCTGGTGTACAGCGCCGAACAGGCGCTGTCGCGTACGAGCAATCTTGTTTAACTAAGCGCTAAGGGCTTCTAGACACTCCCAGTGCAGGTCGCCGAACTGACCGTTGGGGTTCACCGGTTGTATGCACACGTGATTTGCGCCGGCATCAATGTGCGCCTGTATGCGCTGCTGAATGTCGGCGACGCTCCCCCACGCGAACGTTGTGTCGATAAACTTGTCACTGAGCTGATCGATATCGTCTGCAGTCAATCCCATGCGCAGCCAGTTGTTTCGATAGTTGGGTAACCTGTTGTAAATTTTTGCGACCGGTTTGGCCAACTCGCGAGCGGTGGCCGGGTCATTCTCCAATATCACCTTCTGCTCCACACACAATAGCGGCTCCGGACCCAGTATTTCGCGGGCCATTTGCGTGTGCTCGGGGGAAGTGAAGTACGGATGTGCGCCGGCGCAGGCGGTAGCAGCCAGCTCCAGCATTTTTGGTCCCAGTGCGGCAATCACCGTGGGTGGCTCTTCTGCCGGTAGAACGGCGGTGTAGGGGGCTGCCTGCATTTTCTCCAGATAGCTGCGCATGGTCGCCACCGGCGGCCCGTATTCCAGACCACGTACACCTTCGACCAGAGGTTTGTGGGACACACCAATGCCCAGCAGGAAACGGCCACCCGACTGTTCTGCCAGAGATTTTTGCGCGGCCATGGTCACCCCGGGTTCACGGTGATAAATGTTAACGATACCGGTGGCCAGGTTCAGCCTGGTAGTGTTGGCCAGCAGCCAGGAGGCCAGCACCATCGGGTTTTTGCCGACGGTTTCCGGTATCCAAAGTGTGCCGTAGCCCAATGCCTCAATGCGCTGCGCGGCGGCGGCCGCCTCGGCTGAAGATGCCCCGTCAAAAAAGTACCAGACCCCTGTCTTGCCCAGATCCATGCTGTTCTCCCGTTTGTTGTTTCTATTGCGTTTGTTATGCGGTTGTTACGAACGTTGATACCGCAGCGGCTGTCAACGTCCGGTGAATTGTCCCGGGCGGCGGTCAGATACCGCGCGGATACCCTCGTAGGCGTCTTCCGTCGCACGCAAGCGTTGTTGTTCTTTCAACTCGTGTGTGGTTGCTTCGGCCACCGCGGCGGCCAACCCCTGCCGTAAGGTAGCGCGAACCGACATCACTGCCAATGGAGCGTTCTCGGCAATTTCCTGTGCCAACGCCAGGGCGGCGGCGCGTAGTTCATCTGCATCCACAAGCTTGTCAACCAGACCTAACTGCAGGGCTTCGCTGCCGCTGACCCGGCGCCCCGTATACAGAAGGTTGTTTGCCACCTGTGTACCCACCACACGGGGTAAGGTCACGCTGATACCAAAACCCTGGTGGATGCCGAGTTTTACGAAGTTCGCGGCAAAACGGGCTGCCGGACTGGCCACACGAAAATCCGCCACCAGCGCCAGACCCAGTCCGCCACCAACCGCAGCACCCTGAATGGCGCCGATAACGGGCTTTTTGTTGCTGAACAAACGAGCCCCCTCCTGATATAATCTGCCGGTGGTGTTGCGAAATCCTTCTTCAGTGAAATCTTCGCTGCCTGTACCGTCTGCCTGTCCTGTACCAAAGTTGGCGCCCGCACAAAACGCTTTTCCAGCAGAGGCCAGTATTATCGCGCGGCATGCCGGGTCTTCGTCCAGTGCATCGAACGCATCTGCAATTTGCCGGATCAGGTCGTGATCGAAAAAGTTTAGTGGTGGGCGCTGGATTTCCACCGTGGCGACATAGCCGCTGAAGGTCACCTCAATGTCGGTGAATGCTGTGTACTTGGCATTAGCGGGGTCGGTCACAATTAGAGCTCTTAAAAATAACAGGCGCAAAATGGCGACCTTCCGTCCTGCATCGACGCCGAGCCGCGTTTCCGACCGTACGAGCGTCAGGCGGGAGTCCCTTGGCAGGTTGTTACAACTTCCATCATCACTGCCGTCATCGTGAATGACGATGTCATAGGCGGGGTAATCGGTGCCGTCGAAGATGGCCGCTACCGTCCGGGCGACGTAGTCCCCCTCGTTGTAGGTGGAAAAATTGATACTGATGTGCGGGTCCATGGCATTGTAATCGAGCACCTCGCCTGCGAATTGCCAAGTGGCGGTTTGGATTCGTGCCGCCGCCGCAGCGGAAAGAGGCGGTGCGGGCGTTTTTCACAAAACATAGCGAGGATCCCGGATTTGACCGGGGTCGTCGAGGCGGTGCTGGTAAATTATTGGCTCGATGGCTAAGGGCGGGCACGGACCCGCCCTTAGCCCCCTTACATCGAGCGGTTAGACACGGCCGAGTGTTAGGACGTGTTCGGCGGTCTTATCGTTTGTCAGCATCGGCATTTGCCAATGGGTGGTCGTGCCGGCTTGAAGAGCCGGGGTTTCTCGCCAAGTCGAGGGCGCGAGGTCCCCGACCAGGCGGAGAGTGTCGGATTCGGCCAGCGCCCCGATGGCTAGAGCGAGAGCCATGGCACTGGCCGAGATTAGTGCGTTCAAGTGTTTCATGGTGCTGCCTCGGTGGTCGTTGGACGGTGGCGTTCGCCTAGGCCGCCAGTTTGGCGTGAAGATGGTGCGAGACGCAGCCCACATGCCGGTGGTCGGTTCCGCAACACCCGCCGATGACGCGCAGGTTCGGAAGCAGCCCCGCCATGTCGGCATGGAGCTGTCCGAACTCGATGGGGTCGCCGTCGTCCAGCACCGCGGCAACGTCGAGTTCGGCATGGGACAGGCGGGAGGCGTTTGCCCGTAGCCCGCCGATCAGCCACACCCAATCCTCCTGAGCTTCGAAGGCTTCGCGGAAATGGTCGGGGTGGGCGCAATTGACCATGTAATAGAGCGGGGCATTGCCCGTGGCGGCGTCTGTTGCCGCAATCGCTTCGCCGATGGTCTCGCCGGTGGGCAGGCGCCCGTCGGTCTCCACCGTGAAGGACACAACGACCGGTAAGCCCACATCCTTGGCGGCAAGCGCAATGCCTGCTGCCTCGCCCACATGGGGCATCGTGAGGGCGGAGACCATATCGACACCCTCTTCCGCGAGCGCGGCTAACTGGGGGGTGTGGATGCGGCGGGCCGATTGCGGGTCCAGCGCCGTCTCAGGTGCGTAGCCATCGCCTGAAGGGCCTACAACGCCGTTTATGAGGATCGGCGATACGCGGTTCTGCCATCGGTCGCGAGTGGATTTCGCGAACGCCACAGCGTCGCGCGACAGGCGGATAAGATCATCGGTGTCACGGCCGAGTTTTGGTGCCCATTCGACGCATCCGCGCCAGGTGTTGGTATCCAGCACAAAGCCCGTGCCCGCCTGTTCCGCCATGGCGAGGAAACCATCGAAGTATCGATCCATGGCCTCACGCGCCTTCGGATCGTCGAGCAGGACGATCGCGGCGAACTCCGGCGCGTCGAAGCCGTCGATGAAGAACAAGGAGGTTTCGAACCCGCCATCGGTCAGGAAGGGTCGGTTCGCAGAAAGCAGTTTTTCGATCAGGGTCATTTGTTGCCTCACGGTTGGTTTTTCTTGGCTGCCGTAGTGATGCCCGAGGGCCTCCCAGTGAAACAGCCGACTCGTGGTGCGGATTGGATGGAAAAATTTATTGTTTAATTACAAGGTGTTGGGCGTCAGCCCTTTTCGCGAGGCGGTAAATGACATAAATTATCTGTACCGCTGGTACTGTACCTGCGGTGTGGTTTATGGGGTTTTCGTCTACATAAATGTTTCTTAAGAGTGGGACCCAGACTCCTTCCCATTAGTAAGCCTCTAAAAACCTCTTGAAAAAGCGTTTTAAACTATAAATAGTTGATGTCTTTTTTGAGAATTAAATAAAAAACAAGTTTTTTTTTTAACTGAAAGTAAGGAGCGACATTAAGACTTAAAATGAACAGAAATTAATTCGTATATGAAAGGGGCTGTTCTTTCCTCAACGCCCTGCTCTTTACGCTAAAGTTTGACTCTTTCTCTCAACTCTACCTTTTATAACAGAAAAAATAGCTAAACTTGATGAAACTTATATATTTAAAATCGACATTAAAATGCTATCCTTTTAATGTAACTATTGGTATCAAAATTCTGTTTTTTAGAGTTTCGGTTGCTATTAAGCCGGGTCGCTCCTTCCTACTGTTTGATTATTGCTAAATTCAGCTTCTGTTTCTATTTATGTGGCGGGTTCTTCTATTATGTTTTTGTATTGTTTGTGCTTTCTGACAAAATTTGAAAAGACTTACCAGCTGGTACTAGCTAAAAAACAAGTAACAAGTAGAACAATAGGAATTTTTTCCGTAAGACAATGGAATTCCAAACTTTAAATGAATATTTCGACCCTGTCTCCAAGGGTCATCCTCTGCATAATATAAATGAAAATGTAAAAGAAACTTACATTAAAATACGACCATTAAAACTATTTTTTTTTAATAGTCTTAGCATCTGGTATATTCGGTCGACATTTACGCTGGTAACAACTAAAATATGATTTTCTCCGAGTTTTAAAAGGGGAGTAGGTGAAAACCGTTGATTTAGGGTTGTCGGCTGTGATTATTCTAATGGAGTACTTTTTGCTCTATTCTGCTGGCTGTTCGAGGGGTTTCAAGCTTCTTTTTAACTTTCTATAAGGTTGTTTTTGCTATAAACTTTTACTAATAAGCTAATAAGTTACCTCGCCTTTATCTCCATATCTGGATATGGTAACTCTGGTAGTTAAAATGACTAGCTATATTTCTTTTCCAATGGCAATGTTACTTCTCCTGGTTAAAAAAGAAGATAAAAAGCATTCTGTATGGCGACTTGCCATTTTCTAACTAAAAAAATTGTTCTTTCTGAAATTAAACAAAAAATACAGGCTTTTCAAATGAAAATAAAAAAGATTTAAATTAAATAAAACCTTGAAGGTTAAAACGAACAGATATTCACTTGTATATGGAAGGGCTCCCCACCTCCCCGTCCTCACGGTAAATTTTCGTTGGTGAAAATAGTGAAAATATCTTTGACCGTAGAAAAACTTGACAATTGCCATTTACAAATGTTTTACTTTTATAACATCTGAGTTGATAATTTTCTTGTTAAAAACAAATTGTTTATCAACAAGCCCTTACGTTGTTAAGATTTCCTGAAAAATACACTTACTTCACTCAAATGGCCATTGCATCAGAGCATTGCTTCTATAGGTATTGGGAAAATAAGTCAAACTTAAGCATAAAGACAGCTAGATTGAGGGGCGGGGACAGGTCCCTCTGTATTTTGAGCCACTGCCAACCAAATTTTTTTTGCGCCAAAACATGGCAAAAACCGCCACTAATTTCCACCAGAAAATTATTGAAATGTTCAAATGCCTTCTGATGTGATCACCACTGAGGAGAAAACTAACAAAAACATCTATGACCGTTCTTTCCGAAAAACTCAAAATTTTCCATTTCTGAGATATGAGATTTAGATTTTTGTACCAGAAATTTCTGATATGATGAATTAGGTTTTGTAATGTTCATCGTGATCACTACCCTTTTTAGAGGGCGTGTCCACCTTTTTTCTAGAATCAGCCGAATTATCTCAGACTCATAACTTTTGATAAACTGCACGCCCCCGTTTCGAAGGGATACGGCGTCCCCACCCGACCCAGAAGTGGCTGAGCTTCAACACGTCCCCGCTGGAACGTTGGCTGTGCTCTCACGTGGGCGACCGTTGGGACAGGGTCTACTCTGAATTCCGCAAATCCGTCGGACGAAAGTCGTCCCATTACCACTTGTGCGAGTTTCTCAACAGCATCGTCCTCCGCGACACGTTTATGAGAGATGGCATCGTATGGCACTACGCCGTGGATTCGCCCAGATTCGGGAAGGAAGAACCAATCCACGCCGCCAACCATTATCGTCGCCGCTTCTACGTACATCCGGTCACCAGATGCCTTTGCGAACTCAAGGCAGTCCGGATGCATTCCCCGAGCTATCCCGCTTGGTGCGCCACGCAAGCAAAGCTCCGAGCCGTCAATCGATGGCTCCCCGACGGACGCCTCCTCCATCATATCGAGGGAATCTGGTATGAAGGAATAACGAGCCCTTGGCAACCGGACCACGGCCTCGATCCTTTCGACAACATGCAGACACGAAGGATCTCGGAATCAGAAGCCAAAGACTGCTACGGACGGAGGGCCTTCTGCACCACCAAACGTCAGCTCTCACATCGAGAGCTCCGTCGCCATCAACTCGCCAACGCCCCCACTCGACGGCGCTAAGTTCTTCGAGCCCTGGATTTCCGGAATAAGCCCCGACTCTGGACTCTAGACTCTTGATCACATGGAATCGACAGTATCTGCGATTCCTTTTTTCCCGACCGCCGTTTCAAACCCGTGGAAGCCGCGACAGCTCTGGGAATCTCGGACCGAACCACCAAACGTCGCTGGGCTTTTGCACGAGCCTGGCTCAAAGCGAGAACGCAGCGATAAACGGGGAAAGTGAACCAAGAGTCGACTGCTGCAAGACAAACGATTCTCGACTCTAGATGTTCACCCCCCTCCCGGATTCCAATCACTTATTCACACTACCACTCGGAGGCTTTGACTGGTGATTCTCGATGGTGACTGTCTGATGTTCGTCTTCAAAAACGATCATGCGTTCCCCTCGAAACAGAATCTCCTTGGATTCGCTCTCACGGTCCGCGGAGCCCACCGGAAAGTCGCGCCGAACCTTCAGTTTCCAAGCGCCCTCTTTCCCTCCCAACGCGAAGACCGTGATCTCAGAGGCTTTCCCCGGAAACCCACAACGAATGCGCTTGAGATACGGCCTTCGGACGTCGCTACCGAATTCCAGATAGCCAATACACCGACTTTTCGAACCAACGGCGCCGTTGTAACAGATCACCGCCGGGACCGGGCCTCGTTCGGGCGCTGCATTCAAAACAGCCCGACCCGCCGTGAAACTCGCCAGCACGAATCCCACCAGCATCCACACTGCCGAAAACCTGCTCAATGGACGCTTCCGAATGCTCCGCTGAATCTCTCCATGCATAATCAACAATGTTCTCTCGAATCTCCACATCTCCAATTCCGACCAAGCCTATCAACCTCGGACAGTGGCGTC
>JAAAKM020073195.1:18099733-18196408 GCA_010016025.2 Alatinidae sp. Z8VKAUB7J3
TTGTTTGATGACGTGGATCTGCTTGAAGTCTATGTGTCACCTGACCGAAACGGTCACACTGAGCGTTCGATATTGGCTGATGCCATTTGGACACTTCATTCCACGCCCGGCGTTGACGTCGTGCTAACCGCCAGGAGTTGGTATGCTCACTCAAACAAGGAACTTCAGACCCTCCTAGATCTAGCCCGGGCCGAACCCATGCCGGTGTCCGAACTAGTTTCGATCCACGATAAGAGGTTCAAGCTATTCGCAGCACTCCAACCAAATCCGTTCCTGACACAATCGGCACTTTCAAATCTCGCGGAAAGCGTCGGAGGATTGCCGGGAGTGTTCTTGCAACACTTGCAGACGGCATTTTACCAGTACCAAAATGAAGAAGATACTTCGCCACGCGAGTTTGACTGGCTGTTGGATTTCTTCTCGAACCACTTCGAACAACTTCGTGCAAAGTGCCACTCAGGCTACTCGGGCGCGAGCAGGAGCGAGACGCAATCCCCCACCCCGCCGGTCGAATGCTTGTCGAGCACCGGCCCGTCCAGGTCCCAGCTGAGCACGTCGCCGGTGTCGCGCATCGCCAGCGTCAGCGCGCTGCGGGCCTCGGTCGGCAGGCCCTGCAGGCAGACGGCCATGGCAAAGGCGCCGGCCTGCGCGTCGGAGACGGCGCCACCCGCAAGGCCCTCGGCAAACCAGCGCAGCTCGCCCTCGGAAGGTGTGCTGCCGCGGCGCAGTTTTGCGATGATCGCGCGGGCGTCCATGGGCTCAGCTCCGGTCCATATGGGCGGTGTCGAAGGCGGCGGGCAAGAGGTCGGCAATGGTCAGCACTGCTTCCTGGCCGTCGACGGTGCCCATGGTGACCTTGACCTCGCCTGCGCCGAATTCCTTCAGCTTCTGGCGGCAGCCGCCGCAGGGCGGGATCGGCGCCGGGCAGTCGGCAACCACATAAGCCTCGGTCAGCTCGGTCTCGCCCGCCGCGACCATCGCCGCGATCGCGCCCGCCTCGGCGCAGGTGCCTTCGGGATAGGCGACGTTTTCGACGTTGCAGCCAACGTAGATCTGGCCGGAGGCAGAGCGCACGGCAGCGCCGACCTTGAAGTTGGAATAAGGCGCGTGGGCGTTTTCGCGGACGGCGACGGTAGCGGCTTTGAGACTCATGGCGATTCCCCGGTTTTTGATCATTTGGTCAAGATGCCGCAGGATAGCGGAAACGGCCCGGGAAGCGAAAGCCCCCCGGGTGCGGTTCCGTCACTGCCCCAGCATGGTATTGAACACGCCGGGCAAGGTCACCTCCAGCAGTTCCACGTCCTGCGACGGCTCGCTGAGGCGGGTCTTCATGCCGGGCGGGATGACAAAGGCGTCGCCCTGCTCCAGCCGGTAGGGCTCGCGGCCCTCGCCCTCCAGCGTGACCTCGCCGTTCATGACGAACGTGAAATGGATGTCAGTATCATGCGCCGCCCATTGCGGCGCGCCCTCGCCCCGGCGCACCACCTGCACACCGGCCACGCCCTTGGTGTTCTCAGCAATCGTGGTGTCGCGGCAGATGTAGCCCGGCAGGCGGAACGGCATCCACTCGGCGCCCTCGGCCTTGTTGTAGACAAAGCGCTGGCCCTGCCATTCCCGTTCGGGGCGGTAGTGCGGGGTCGGCAGGGTCATCTCGTGGTCGATTTCAGTGACATGTTCTGCCGGCACGCCGATCTCGATCACCTGCACGTTGTCGCTGGCCTCCAGCACCCGGTGGCGGATTTCCGGCGGCTGGATGAAGCAATCTCCTGCGGTCAGGCGCATTTTGTCGCCCTGGTCCTCATAGACCACATCGACCCAGCCGTGGATGCAGAAGATCAGCTGGAAGCCGACGCGGTGGAAATGCACCATGTCCGGCACCGGGCCGCCGTCCGGGATGCGGATGTGGCTGGCAATGATCGAGCCGCCCAAACGGTCCGGCACCAGGTCGCGGTAATGCATCCCCGCACGGCCGATGATCCAGGGCGCCTGGTCCTTGAGACGGCGGACCACGAAACTGTGCACCGTCTCCGGCATCACCATCGGCGGATGGCGCTCCTCGATCTCGACTTTGGTGCCATTGGGCGCGGTCAGGCGGCGCTGGCCTTCGGCAAATCCATCAGGATCTTCAGTCAGAATGCGGATTGTGCCGGGGCTTTCCTCTGCCCCTCTTTCGATGCGCAGACGCAGCCCGTGGCCGGAAAACACTGCGGTGCGCGGATCATCTGCCGGATAGATCATGTCCATCTTCATGCCCAAGACCTTGGTATAGAACGGAATATCGTCGCGCAGTTCCTGCGTGGACAGGCGGATTTCGGCGATTGTATTGAGAGTAGCACAGAACAGGAGAATATGGAAGAGCTTGTGGAGGCCATCTGCCTGCAGTGGCATGAACGGCTGAAATAAATGAATGAATGAATGAAAAATGTAATGTCCATGAGGGAGTGAACTTATTCCATCCTCCAAAATGTAGCGTTTATCGTCGTTACAAGACAATGAGGTTTTATAAATGTTCAGTGTATAAAGTTGATAGTATGAAGATCGTGTTTGATTCATATCGTGTTTCGTTGCTGGCTTATTGAAAAGAGATCACTTGTAGTCCTCATGGGAAATCTCTTTCATCACAACGTCCTTCTTCACTACTTTCGCGGTCTTATTTTCTTTTCCTCTAAACTTTAATGAGTACATGTATGGGTGAAGTCCCACGACATCTGACATTGGGGTTCCACTCAGCTCATCTTTTATCTTACCGATGACTTTCTTGTTGTCGTTCGAAAGAAAGGGGTGACTTGCAGGATAGTCGGAAAAGTCGCAAAGAAGCTTACTGTGGCTCTCAGCGGCGTTGATGTCACTGGTTTTGATTGTGTACACATACTTTCTTTACAAGCAACCCAGTTGCTAAGGCTTCAACCCTCAAATTAGCCAAAAAATGAAGCCCTGACCCTGAAAATGTGTAACATAGAGAGTCTGTATCTGTGAAAAGAAGTACACTTTCATTCGCTGGGTATTATTGTTTGGAGTAGCTATAATGATACTTATAAATCAACACTTTGAAAAGATCCAGGATGGTAAATACAAGATACATTGATGTCTTGAGCAGACAGGAGGTCTTGTGTGAGTTGACACCGACAAACGACGGAGCGAAGATCTTGAACGACTTAATACTTGGCTTACGAGCGCTGTATATCATACGTCTGGGAATTGATAGCAACTCTATATTGCAATGACGTCGTAGATTCTGCAGCGCTTTTCCATAGACAGTTTTGTTACGCAGTTTTGAAGAGATTTTTTTCAAACGAGTAGGTGGCTTGAGAACAGATCCTGTAAAAATCGATGTAGAGTTTTAACAAAGAACATTGTTAAAACGGAAAGATTCAATGTATTTTCTTGAATTTAAGTCTATGATGAAGATAACACTCCAAGATACCATAGCTTATCATGTGATTATATATATAAAACAGAGTGGCGGTCAGCTTGGTTCCCATAGCACTCTGGAGTTTTGTTGAGTTCTAAAGTTCTTGTTGATAAGGAGAAAGCATACTATCATCGATCTTTAACGGATCATGAGAAACAGCTTTAGTGTGGAAAGCCAAAGACAACGAAAGCCTTCACTTTATTAAGCACTAGATCTTACTTATAGAAAAACAAATCCCATGATTCAGGTCCACAAAGTTTTCATATGTTTGTGTTTAAATAATTGGGTCTAGAAAAAACATCCCCCATGCAAACCAATTTCTGTCACTACATATTTCTAAAATTGAATGTTCTGCGAACTACTTCAGTCAAGTAGGCATATGTTTAGATGATTAGAAGCCTGCCACATTCTCCAGCACCTTACCCTTGTAAAAAAGAAAAATTTGATCAAAAGATAAGCTAGAACCACTATAAGCAATATGCCAAGGCAATAGAAATAGAGGGCAACGAAAACTATCATCAACCAAATAAGAGTCATTTTCTCCAAATACATATAAAAATTAAAATGTAACCTAAAAAGACATGGGAGGGCGGGGAGTCTGTTAGCTCGATCGGTAAAGAGGCGGTCTAGAAAACCGAAGGTTGCTGGTTCGAGCCGATGCTCCACCACCATTTCTCAACCTTTCTACTCAAAATGCAACAGCAAAGTTGCCATCTTCTTCAAATGCTATCATTCTCCGCTATATCGCTTCTGCAACTGATTCTAAAGGATTCGTTATTTAGACACCTGCCCTTTGTAGCTGCTTACTGTGATGATGTTATCTGTTTTAGTCGTACATATGATGAACATTTGCTACATGTTCGTGAGGTTATGAGTGTTTTTCGTAAGCATAACATTACCTTAAATATGTCCAAGTGTAAATTTGCTGTACAGTCTGTGAAATGGCTGGGAAAGCTGATTGAAAATGGGTGTGTTATAGCTGAGCCTGCAGCAGTTGAGCTCGTGAGTCTTATTGCCACTCCCCAAAACGTGACTGATGTGCGGTCTTTTTTGGGCAGTGTCCAATTCTATGCAGGTCATGTGCCCAATCTAAGTGAGAAGGCGGTTCCATTGTATGCACTGTTGAAAAGGAATACCCCTTTTAATTGGACAGATGAATGTGAATAATCCTTTCAGCAGTTGAAATCTGATCTGAAGAATGCTCTGCCATTACACTTCTTTGAGAGTGACCAGTCTAAGGCAGACACTATTGTTTCAACTGATGCTTCGTTTAAAGGAGTCGCATGCACGCTTAAACAGCGTGTCAATGGTGAGCTTCGCCTTATTGAGTGTGCTAGTAGTACGTTAAATGTACATGAACGTCATTATAGCATACAAGAATTGGAATGTTTGGCCGTAATTCTCGCTCTGGAAAAATAAAAATTCTTCTTGCTAGGGCGGAAATTACTCTCCAGTGTGACAATTCTGAACTCACCACCATTTTAAGTACCCGCGGATTTAATTGCGTCTCATCTCGAATTTCACGCTGGCTGCTTAAGATGCTGCAATTTGATTTTTCTATTGAGTTTGTACGTGGGAGTGAAAATTACCTGCCAGACCTTTTATCTCGGCTTGTTGAAGCAAAGCAGCAATTTGATGCAGAATTGGCTGACTTTGATGAGGTCATTAACTCAGTCTATGAATGTTTTCCCTCTTGCTTGTCACCTAATGATTTAAAAGAGGCTACGAGCATGGATGTTGAACTGTCCACAATTCAAGGTTACATTTCCCATGGATGGCCACATAATCGCCCACGAGGCCCCCTTGGTCTGTACTGGGATGTTCGGGACGTACTGTCAATTGTCGGCAGTGTCATCCGCCGTGTGGATCGTGCAGTTATTCTCTTTGGGCTGCGACAACCTGTGCTTGCACTGGCTCATGAGTCTCATGTGGGTATTGTTCGTACCAAAATGCGTCTACGTGAGGTGGCGTGGTGGCCTGGGTACGATGCTGATGCTTTTGTAAAGCAATGTAAACTTTGCAATGTATCTAACAAAGCAGTTTCTTATCCCAGTCGTGGTGTTGGTAAACCTGAGTTTACTCCTGTTGAGTACACCAAGGAGCCTTGGGCTCATCTTGCTGTTGATATTCAAGGGCCATATCACGAGGCACCAGCTGCATTTCGTTACTTAATTGTTCTTATTGACTGTGCCTCTAAGTTTGCAGAAATCTGCCCTCGATCTGATGTCAAAACTAAAGATGTAATTCACGCGTAAACTGACGTCGGATAATGGTAGCGTCTTTGTTTATGATGAATTTTCATCCTTTCTATAGCAGTTCCATATTCAGCACACACGTTCCAGTTTGTATTTTCCTGAAGGCAATGCTTGTGTTGAACGTATCGATCGTGATATTAAGCAAGCCCTTCAATTATTTTGCCGTGGCGTAAGGGGTGATTCAGACATGTATCGCTCTGTTACTAATGCCTTCTTACTAGCTAATCGATCCACTGTGTCTAAGGCAACTGGTCGCTCACCTGCAGAATATCTCATGGGTAGACAACCCCGCTGTGGCCTCACCATGGCAACTGAGGTGGTTTCAGAGGACGCCCCTGTCCAAGTACCAACCCCTGATACTAGAGGTAAGCGTACGATACTTTAAACAAAGCACTTGATACCTCAAGAAATGAGATGTCTGAGGAGGAGGCCCCAGCACCAAAAAAATTTAAAGAGTCAGCAATGGCCTTCCTGTTAGCAGACAGCTATTATGACGAGGCATGTCCTAATCAGGATGAACTTGGGCATTTTTTGAAGGAGCCACAATTGGCACCAAATGAAGAT
This sequence comes from Alatinidae sp. Z8VKAUB7J3, assembly GCA_010016025.2. NCBI lineage: Eukaryota > Metazoa > Cnidaria > Cubozoa > Carybdeida > Alatinidae > Alatinidae sp. Z8VKAUB7J3. The sequence goes on from JAAAKM020073195.1 coordinate 18,105,965, forward strand.
CCATTACATTGGTGGAACGCAAATTCACTGCGCTTTCCAAATTTAGCAGAGCTTGCTAGAAAATATCTATGTTGTCCGGCAACGTCAGTTCCTTCTGAACGTGTTTTTTCAACCGCTGGCAATATTGTTACTAAGAAGCGAAGTTGTTTACTTCCAGAGAATGTAAATTCTCTTATATTTCTCAATAAGAACTTGCACCGATTTTGATTAGTGAACTTAGGTATCGTGTGCATTGATGTTAAACAGAAATTCCGGTTTTTAATGACATAGATTAACTATTATGAAGGGATCGCGGAGCCGGGGACAGGTGGACCAGGGCGCAGTAATTGCGAAAGAAAGTAAACCTTTGCACTTGGTGCCAGCCAGCGCCTGATGATTTTCTCCTTGCTTGTCTTGGGCGCCCTTTCTTTTTAAATATCGACATCTTCAGAATTCTACTCTTAAGTTGTTAAGGTTGTTAAGTTGCATGAAGGGCTACAGAGGCTACTGAGAGAGGGTCACTGTAACGTGTATTTAAAATTGTATGCAACAAGCCTGACACTAAAAGCAAGGGGGTGGGTTTCACTGAAATAAGCCACGCCGCTTTACTTTTAATGCCCTGTAAAACAATGGTCGACTAGTCGACTAGTTAACTAATCAGTGATGGACAGCACCAGTATATATCAGGTATCAAATCTATCACTAGCTTTAAGTACAGCCATACAAAGGTTCAAAGTTAATCAGGAGATATAGTCGATTGTTGTTCCTAATGACTCCGTGAAGTGTGTGGGTTTTTTTGTATCCTACGATAAACATTGCGTGTGAACTTGGTCAAACAATGACCTGTAGCCTTGCTTGCTGCTTTCGATGTTAAGGTTACCAGTTTGTTTGCTACAAGCCTAAATCTTTGTTTCTTGGTCGAGCCAGCCGAAAATTATCAAATTTCTACGTTGACAACGTTAACAATTGCAACAAAACTGCAGAGGTTTTTGGTTGTCGTTGGTGGTCCAGCCAATTATTCTATAATCTGTTGTGTTATTATCTAGCACACGTACAACGACTCTTGACATAGAGAATACTGCAACATGATAATAGACAAAAGAAACCTGTAACAACTGGTAGCCAGACATCAGAGAATCAAAGTTGAAGTGAGTGCGTCACTACTTTCTCCGAAAAGATGCTGACCCTATGTGAATTCTTTAATGTAACCTCAATAACCCCGTAGTTGCATGCATTTGTTGGGAAACTGCTATGCTCAACAAATGTTCCCTTTGATTCAAACATCAAAATTCCAAAATTGTAATAATGTTTTAAAATAACTATATATCTTATTGTACAAGTAATAGAATGACGAGCATGGCGATGTTCGAAGTGGTTAAATAGTTTGATGATGTAGGAGTGATTATTTGGTTGAACATGCAACTGACTATCTTATTCCTTTCAAATTTCGCCTCCCTACAATTTTCGCTCCCTTTCATTTTCCTCCCTTTAATTTCCCCCTAATCCTTCGTTTTGCCCCCTTTAATTTTCGGCCGCCCCCCGGAAATAACCACGGCACCTTTTTCCACGTCAGAAACGAAATTCCGGGACGTACATATATTATACATGGTTTGAAAGCTTATGATGAGAGCAATCTATAAATGCAAATATCAGACGTAGTACTCGAACGTTGAACGAGTTATTGGGCACACAATGTTTGGCAGATAAGATTGTTGATTGATAGCCACACCGTATCGATTGAAATCATCTTTGCTTCAGGACATCCATACGTATATTACAGTGCTATTCTGAATACTATGACAATCCATTTACCCTCCCATTATGTACTCTTTCTTGTTTTAGGCATGCGTCAAGTTTAGAGCCATGAAGAGTATCTTAGCCGTACGTAATGTAACAGAACAACAAGCTAAAGAGGCTATAGATAGCGTGTTTGATGCATGCTTTAAGGATACGGAACCGTTTGAAAGAATACCGCCGTAAGACGTAGTAATGGACCATGGCCCTTCTTAATATACAGAGGGGAGAGACTACGTGGAACTGTTCTTGAAGAAGAAGAAGAACTGACCAAGCGGACAGAGTTTGCCTTGCCAGCACACGTGAATGGTCTTGTCCATTCCAAAGAATAGTTGCTGAATGGTCTCAGGTCTGACCCAAGCTCTCGCCTCCATTTTATCCTTGGACCGTAAGCCATGGAGAGAGTGTATAACAATACAGTCAAAGAATCTATTCGCGTAGAATTCGTTGCCTCATCAATCATTGTTCTGATTGAGCAAATTATATCATAGGGTGAAAAGAATACCCCAAGATTGCTTTTGTGAAATATATGAATATTAAGAATGAGTAGAATGGATGTGAAGAAGAATATTTAATCGTGTTTTCATTTCGTTATTTAACACTGCCTTGCTTTCTTACTGGAAGATAATTTAGTATTGAATAGGGGCAGATACTGATCAAATTATTGGGGCGGTGGGCGTAGAGGCACATTATAATCTTCCTCACAGGGGCTATAGACAAAACATTATTAAATTGCGGGCTGAATCTCCGTTATGAAAAACTAAAAACTTGCTAAGATTGGTTTGCCCTCTGTAATATTTGCATAGATTAACATTTTGTTTTACTTTTTCAGAAAAATTATTAGAAGGGCAACCGGACCTCAACCCCTAAAGTCCGCCTCTGTTCTTGAAAGTGTACAGTTACAGCATTGGTCGACAAGTCTCAGGAGAAGAAACCTTTTAGTAAGACCCCCTTCTGTGCTTACCATAGTTCATTATGGCATTATAGGTAACCTGGTGTACTTAGACAAACATTGGCGTAATTATCCGTGGGAAATAGCCAATGCCATTTTGATGATAAACATGCCAACCTGTAAATCATACAGATGAAGTAGATCTCTGCAGCCTCATCTGCATTAATCTTTTTATTTGTAGGCCATGAGTTAAAGGATATCAAACTACCAATCACCACGCCAAGTTTTACAATTTGTTTAACCAAAGAATCGTTAATTATTCTTCAAGGATTCCTTTCCTTAAAAGGTCTCACGCACAAGATTGCGAGACAATTTATTGAACTTGAAATTGCAATGCCAAGTGCTGAAACTTTGTGTCTAAGGGAGAGAAAGAAATTCTACTGTCTTGTACGATAGTTTTTCGTTTCGTTTGCGAAAAACTAATAAGTAATAGCAAATATGTCACTTCCGGGACTCAAATCCGTGACCGACGCCATCGCGGTGCGTCCTCTACCAAATGAGCTAGGTGACCTCCTGTGTGAATATACTTTATCACTCGAGTCGCCACATTAGCTCCCAATCATCCATCACCTGACATCGATTTCCAGGCCAACGGAAACCACCCTCTCTGCACCATGCAACTTGACCAAGGAAGGACTGCCATGCTGTTCAAAGCCCATTGGAAAGTACATTAGGAAGGGAGGACTTGAAATGTCAGTTTTTGGGAGACACTGGAGAAATGGAAAATACGTTGTTCCTACCCCTTGGAGATTTCGAGAATAAGCGAGCCTATAGAGAATTGAAACGCGTAATCAGAATGCGATGTTACACTCCTCGATCGGATAGCGGGATTAATTTGGCCGGGACCTCTCTACCAGCCGAGTGAATCTCATCCAAACTCGGCGAAGATGTTCTCCTCGTTATTCTCAAATGTGAACACGGTAATAGTAGTAGTGATACTGTTATAAGATGTGCTTGGATAGTAAAATGTATCTCAAAAGGCGAAAGTTTTATTTACTGCATATAAATATATAATTAACCAGATTTAATTTACGTCAGATAGAGTAAATTCAGCCATTGTTTCTGCCAGTTGGTGGTTCTGTGTACCATGGCCCATAACGAAGTTTTGGCGACAGATTTACCTCATAAATACATTTGTCTTTACGATACAAGGATAATAAGGCTCTGTTCAATCCTACGAGGATCTTGTAAAGACAGGTCGTGCACGCCAAAGTTTTGTTAGTTCGTTCACCCCAATCTGTTCGTTGCACGTATATAAAAGCATCAGAGTTTCTACTTAGACCCCAAAATGTATCTACTTAATTGCGTTGTTACGTATAGTTGACACTCCTTAAATCGAGTAAATTCAAAGTGCTCGGTGAATTGTAAATCGTGCGTAAGATTATTAACAAAATTGTTGAAAGATTTTTGCTTATTAGTTTTACTTCATTTGTTATTTTAAGCTTCTTAGAAGATCCTTTCTCACCAGATCCATTCTGTGGACAAAAACTCGCTGGAAGTCCGCCTGGGTCTTTTTTAGGGAATAAGCAACTAATGTTTTTAAAGAGGGATCTTATTTCGGAAATAAGGAAGTTGCAACATACTTGTTAACGATACAGTAAATTTCTACTTCGATTTCTGATTCTAAGTTAACAAGGGTCGAATTTTGAAACTTATGCAAGTTTGGATAGGATTGTGCATTCTATCCTTTGTTTTGGTTGGTACAAACTGAAAATAGAAGCAAGAGTTAGTGGAGCAACCAAGAAGAGTAGGATGAAATTGGAGGCTGCATCTGATATATCGTCTTAAGTTCCAGCTACACAAAATATCCTGAATGTTGCAGTTACCAGACCTCAAAAAATTGATTTAAAATGCAGTACGTTGCCTTACGCGGCTGAGCACGTCACGCGTACGAGAAAGACGATGACATGTACGACCGCCATGAAGACAAATAGCAGGACCTCGTTGACGTCTTTCCTGTTCCACTTGTTTGCTGTGTTTTGTGATTCCGTGGCTTGCTGACGACCGCCATGAGGGCTCTGGCTGCTTGCTAAGTTAATGTTCTAGAATTGGAATTGCATTTTGTCTGCAACTGTTTTTTCAAGTTAACGTACGGAGTCGTACACATCCGTACGCCCGTCACGAAAACACTCCTCCTTCCCCGTCAATTTGAGAAAGGCACAGCTGTTTCCGTGGTAACATTACAGTATATTGTATGCCACATAGTTCTTGTATTTCTTTGTCTACATGTTGTTGTCCTTGCTTGTTATTGACATTTTGCCATCTGCCAACTAGAGCCGACAAACGTGGTTTCATCAAATCATCGATGAAGGACCGGCCGGGCCACCGGAAATAAAGACAGAGGTAGAGCTAAAATGCCCATCCTTCTCCCTAAACCTCAGGTATACATTTTCCTTACTACTTTTGTCGTAATTTTAGTGATAGTGCTCCTTCAGTCTCATTATTCGTCCACTGACTTATTTTTAATGGTTGCAAGCTCAAACTTTGAGAATCACAATCTCTGTCGGCTTTCGTGTCAGAATATCAGTCTTCGAGTAACGAGGAAGTGCGGCCAGCCGACATCATTTGTTACGCATACAAGTGTAACATAGGATCGGATTATAAACTTCCCGGACAGGTTATTCTACAACGCAGTATGCTAACGCCGGTGATGCTTGTCTTCAAGCTTGTCTTGACTGTGTTCTACAGCATGGCAGAGAACTTCTTTGTGCACATCCTCTGGAACTGGAGTACAATGGAGAGAGTTGGCCAGTACATCCTGAGATTGAGAGTCTTCCTCGCTTTCTTGGCAGTCGTACGGAATCTTGTTGAGGGCATCGGCATTTGCATTGTTTTTGCCAGGTTTGTAGCGGATTTCGAAATTATATTTTACCAGCTCAGCAACCCAACAATGCTCCACTGCTTTCAGCTTACACATGCTTTTGATGTAGGTCAAGGGGTTGTTGTCAATGAAGACCACAAACTTGTAGGAGATCAAATATTCCCGGAATTTATTAGCAACAGCCCACTTAAGGCTAAAAGTTCCAACTTCCGTGATGAGTAGTTGTCCATGTTTCGCTCTGAATTCCTCAGGCCTCTGCTGGCATAAGCAATGACACGACGCTTGCCATCCTGATCTTGACTGAGGACAGCTCCAAGTGCTTGGTTTGAGGCATCTACTTCCAGGATGAATTGTTGATGGTAATCTGGGTAGGCCAGGATTGGTGCTGCCACGAGGGCGTCCTTCAGTTTTGAAAAGGAAGTGGCACAGGCAGCATTCCAGTGGTCTCTGATAAGGCAATTTTTCGTCTTCTTCTGTTTGGTTCCCCCGGACAAAGTTGTAATCAGTTTGTGTAAAAGGGCAGCAAGCTTGGCAGAACCTTGAACAAAACGACGATAATAGCTGGCGAAGCTCAAGAAAGAGCGTAGTTCCTTGGTGGTCTTTGGGGTTGGCTATGTGTTGACAGCTTCTACTTTGGTAGGATCAGTTACGACACCAGCTGCTGACACAATGTGGCCCAGGTAGGAGACTTGTTGCTGAAACAGATGCCATTTCTTTGTTTCAACTTTGATGCCATGTTGCTTGAGGTGGCGGAACACATTCCCCAAACGGCTAAGATGTTCCTTGATAGTGCTCGAGAAGATGATAACATCTATCAAGTATATTAGGAGAGAATCCAGCATTTCATCTCTGAAGATGGACTGCATTATCCGTTGAAAAGTTGGAGGTCCATTGGCTACACCAAATGGCATACGTGTCCATTCATGAAGGCCAAATGGAGTGATAAAGGCAGTTATGTGCTGATCTTCAGGGCGGACTTGAATTTGATTGCAGGCCGAAGCCAAATCAATGGTCGAAAAATAGCGGGCACCACCAAGAGCATCTAACGACTTCTCAATCCTTGGTAGGGGATAAGCATCTCATCTGGTCTTCTGGCTCAGTTTTCGATAGTCCATGCACAATCTCAGGGCACCTGACTTCTTTCTGACCAACACAACAGGAGAGGCATATGGGCTCGTACTTAGCTTGATGAATCCTTGCTGCAACAAGTGGTCGAGGCGAGCTTTGACTTCCTGAGACTGTGGTGGAGGAATTCGACGGTGCCGCTCACATACGGGAACATCGTCCGTAGTATGAATCCTGTGGTAATGATTGGGAATACAACGCAATGCATCACCTGTCTTGATGAAGATTTCTTTGTACATCTGGAGGAGATCCACAGCTGCAGAGCGTTGGGCGGAGGCAGAGGACTGTGCCAACTTGTAATCGGGCTGCTAACCAGATTTCCTTGCTTGAGACATTGTATAGCTGGATGTTGTAGTTCCCTGTGCGAGCATCCACCAGTGTTGGGCCAACTTGGATGTTTCCTGGCAGGCCAACAGATCCAGGTTCGACAATTGCATCTGTATTCCAACAAGGGCCTGCCACTGTGACGACTGCAATGGATTAAGCAGGCACCAACACAGGTGATGAACTAGCAATTCGTACAACACCAGTGGTCCCAGGCTTTAATTGTGGCTGCTTTTTTTACTGTAATCTGCAGAAGTCAATCCCTATTTTTTTCTCATTCTGTATAGGTTAATCCCGCTATTTTATCGCTTTCTGGGAAGGCCAACCCCTCTTTTTATAGCTTTATGTAAAGGTCAGTTCCACTTTTTAGCCATATTCTGCGAAGATCATATACTCCCTCCTTACAAACCTGATTCGACAGACACCTACCAAAACTTTATGCAACACAATGCCAGCACAATATTACAACTGCCAAGAAATGTCAGTGAATTTCCTTTGTAATGTCACTCTCTAGTAATACTCACATGATAATGAAGAATTATCACCTTTTTGCGGATTCTCGGAAAAGTTTGGACGTGTATATCTTTAACTGTATTGCGTCAACCACACTGACAATTTTCTTCGTAGTAGTCGAATTAAACATTCGTAGTTTCATTCTTCTTTTCCTGCTCGTCATCTTGCCCTGTTCGTTTGCTTCATACGTCTCTTCCCCTTCCCTTTAGTTTTTGTTCTTTTGTTCTTTTCTTTTTCTCTTCTTCCTCTCCTTGTCTCCTCTTCCTCTTTCTTGTTTAATCCTTCCTTCTTCTACTCTTCTTTTGCTGTCCTCATCTCTACTTACAAATCCATCTTTCCAATTGTCACTAGCAAGTACATTGGTTCACTTACAGCTTTAAATCTCTCTAGGCCTCTCTTGCCAACAATAAACATCATATGGGTAAAATTTAACACCAAGAAGGAAACTACAACTATAACCATAAATATAAAATGTCAAAATATAAAAACCTATAAATAGAAATAATATGAATATGAAAATAGAATAAATAAACGCAATTCAACCCTCGTATTATCTTTGTTCCTGTTGTTTCCTACAGCTTTTATTCGTGTGGTCTCAATGTCCATAATTCATCTCTATACGGTAGTGCAAGTCTAATGATTGTTGTTTGCGTCTGCGTACTCAATTCCAGTGGCATTTTGCTGTCGAAGATCATGCCATGGTAATTTCTCATTTTCACAAAGCCGGTTTTTATCCGGTTTCTTATGTCTAGTTTGGGCCCACCTATAATTCCAGCTATTGTTCCAATGCAGCAAACTGTTTACCAAGTTTCATCTCTACCTGGAAGTATTTCCCAATAGGTCAGTTAGTTCTCTCCCAACCCATATTTATACAAATAGTAAAAAGAAAGCGACTCAAGATATGATAAACTCTACCATCTATGGAGATAACTGAGTCGAAAAGTGTTAAAATACTTAAAACTTTTACAAATAGTCTTAAAAAGCATAGCTACAAACTCTGTAACATCTTTCAGCCCTCTGACTCCTAGATACTCCTTCCACACTCCACTTCTTGCTGTATTTATCAACAAAGTTTTGCACTGTTATGTTTATAAAATTAATTCTCTAATATCATTTTTAAGTATCTGACGTCACACATACAATGCTATCAAACACAAATGAATACTAACTACAGACTCCTAATGCAGTTTCTTATCGAGAAGATTTAACCCGCTTTTTAAGACAAGGAAGCAGGCTAAATTGTAAGTTCCCATTGTATCAGTTGTATTAAATGTCATGATTTGGTCACGTCACTACAAAACTACCCCAATGCTAGCACGTCATCATCCTTCCAACGTCAGGGCACCATAATTTCAAGACCAAATAAACTTATTTGGGTAACGATTGTTTACAATGTGTATTGATCAAAACACAAGTTTACAGTTGATCGTAACCACGCCAACTGAACAAAGTTTGTTTTGCCAATCACCTTTGTATCAATCTTCAAACTATATTGCTGTAATATTATTGGCACAACTAATTTCAGTTTTTATACTTTTGCATGCTTTATTTTATTGGAAATAACAAGCGCATTCGAAACCAGCCTCTCTGCGCCATGTGACTTGACCAAGGAAGAACTGCCATCCGGCCCGTCATCAATCCAAAGCCCATTTAATTAGAAAGCATCATCGAGAAGAGAGGATTTGAAATGTTAGTTATGAATAGAACACTAGACACTCCCCGGTGGTGACATACCATTCTATTTCTCTAGTGTTCTATTCATAACTAACATTTCAAATCCTCTCTTTTCGATAATAATATTTGACTGTAGAATATATAAAAGGAATTCGGAAGCATATCATTGTGGCAGCAAAATTTGTAGACTTGTTACCCGTAGTCTTTACCACGAAATATTTTATAGTTTTTAGAACATTCCTCGCTCAAATAATCTCAAACATGAATTTGTAAGTTTATATTTAAACAAAAAAGGAGCTATGTAACCTCTCTTGACAAAGGCCACAGAGAGTGCCGCAACGTTGTGTTTGGATCAAAAAATTGTGGTCTAACACGTAGTAACACCATGGTTTTCATTCGTAGTTCTTAGGACTTAACAAATTCCACTGCAAATACATAAACGTAATAAACGACTACGGTTGGCATAAGCCAACTGTTCCCTGCTACGACAACTAAACATCCACGCTGCAGAAGCGAAAATTGACGACTAACTACACCTGAGAATTACAGACGGAATACCATGGACCCGTGAAGTTTGGGGCAAGTCCTTCTAACAATAGCAATCAACATGTCCGATCATACTTCGTTCCTGGGTCAAATGTGTGTGCTGCAGGGAGAGAGGATGAAATTCCCGAGTTTCGGAAAAGTGGAAGGGTTCTTAATCTCTCAATCAAAGACCCCTGATGGGCAGTGGGCCCGACATTCAAACTACCCTAAACAGAAAAACCACCCAACATGCCAACTCATAAATAAAGGGCAGCTGGGGCGTCCAAGAGTAGCGACTTTAAATTTAGATTACTGGGCAGAGAAGCAAGCCATGAGGCAAACTCAACGGCCCAATAGGACTGCCCCTCGCGGATTATGGAGAGAATATGTCATTAAACAGATACTACATCAATTCCTTGCCTAGAAGCCCTTTTTCGGCGCCTGTGTTTACAAAGAACGCAATAAAGGTAATTAACGGAAATATTGTCTTCAACCTAAAAACTCTCAAATTTTCTACTTAGAGTATAACTTTTCTCTTAAGATTTCTTTCCCGACCGGAACATCGATTGTTAACATTATAATTATCTGGAGCTCTCACCTGTTTCTGGAGTTCTCTTACTGTTTCATTGACAGTGTTAGCAGAGCTGCAAGACTGTTCTTGTTTGTAATCATAGGGGTAGTGGTACTGCTCACTGGCTCTGGAATAAACATACTGCTGAAAGACTGGCAAATGCAGCATACCACCAGTAATGTATAGGAACAGGTACAGCTCAGCTGAAAAGGAGGCCAGCCTCTCCTTGACTGTCATCTCCTAAGAAGAGAAATTAGTAAGAAGTTATAATACGAAATCATCCTGAAACATATCATCAGCATACCGTGGAAAAAACATCTCACACGGATTAGGGACGTGAGAACTCTGAAAAGAGTGAGGGGATAATTACCTAAGTGTTCAAACTATTATTTGTTATTATTATTATTATTATTATTATTATTATCATTACTACGCCATATGACAACAGCGGGAAATGTTTTTGTAAAGATTACCAATAAAGGCATTGAGTTAAAAAATATTATTATTATTATTATTATTATTATTATTATTATTATTATTATTACTCGATTATGTATTTAAATATCAATACTAGAGTTCTGTGATAAGGTTCGTACTTCCTAAAAATCTTACTGTCCCCATTTCAGGTTTTGCCGGGTGAAAACAGTAAGAATACGTTGTAAGATGATCCAAAAAGGTAAACAGAATCTAAAAGCAGCAGCCAAAAACTTCAAGCGAAGTAGAGAGGAGTATTTTCAAGTTATCTATGCAGGTGTTTGAAAGCTGTAAAAAGTATTACGAAGTGCACTGTAATCTCTAAAAGCCTTGAATGCTTATTGATAGTTAAATAATGCTTTAAATAAATAGCGTTGTTAGATACTTCGTGAAAAGTAAAAATTACGCAAATGGTAAATGTAATTACTCCTCTTTGGGGCCAACACTTCACAACATTTACCACTGTTCCTTTCCGTTCTTTTGTGTATCAAAAAACGCTCTAAACAATTTTATCCTATAAATCTTTCAATTGCACCTAAAGTTAATGGTTAAATACCTCATTTTCGTCGCTCAGATCAACCACTTTTTCATTCGAGCCATCTTCGTTCTCCTTACGAGATTCCTCGTCTTTTTCAGCTGTAATCAAAAGCAATATTAATTCCAGCTGTGTATAAAAATATATAGAAATGTATCATTTTGCCGCTAGTTGAAATTTTAAAGTTAGCGATTGAAGTTCTCTTTCAGTTGGATGTACTCAGGTCAGTAAATGCTCCTCTTTTTCCTGAGTGCGCCTTCGTAAGAACTTTTTAAAAGCTTACCATTCCATCCTTGGGTAGCGCCTATTTTATTAACAGCCATATAATGTCTTACACAAAAGCCTAAGCCACAGCCATCAAACATTGCAGAGTAATTTCTTGTGGGGATTCAAACCTCGTTGATATCATTTGTTCTTTTCATTAGATTCTTTCATACCTGTCATGGTATTATTTTAGGTGTTCTAAAGTGGCCTTCAATTGACGTGAAAATTTACTTCTCCAGAGTTGCCAGTAGTAAATTACTACTTTTAAATATCTTGAAAATTAGCTCGCTCGAAAATTTGTAACCCTCGAAGAAAGGTCCTGAAAAAAGTGAAGAAGAAAGAGCTGTTTTAAGACTCATCAGTTGAGTTGAATATGAAAAACAAGCTGTTCTTATTTTTCACTTTCTTGAGGAAAGAAAGGATAGATTTGTGTTAGCGATTCTCGTCAGCGAACGATGGATGGTCAAAGGGCAAGCAAATGGAAAAGAATAGAAATCAATAATGCCGAATCTGTAAAGTAAACATGGCAAAATTAAATGCATATGGTATATATGGTATGATGGTATATATATATAATAATTTTATGATATATTTAACATAATTAAGAAGGAATCAATTAAGCATTCGTTAGAACTTGCCCTTGTTGATCAAATATAAAAGCCAACAATAAAAATATTCACAAAATGAAAATGAATTACCCTAGTGTAAGAAAATATACATACCATAAATGATGGTCAAGATAGCAATGCATAGAAGAGTGACCAAGAGCACCTTCATCTTGACAGTTTCAAGTCCAATGCAAGACTGAAGCCTACCAAGTAGTCGGAGCTTAAATAGCTAAACAGATCATTAATACGAATTTCAAATCCTCATTCCTAAATCATTAAAGCACAGTGTACTTAGACCTGAAATAGATAGAATTGATTAATGTATTAAAATGGCGAAACATAAGAATGTATTATTTAACATGAAACTAGGAAGTGAAATAACTGCACTTCTCGTATGTATTGTATGTATAGGTCTATCTATTTCGCTGCTGTAGCAGATTTTGAAGATTACGAGCTATGAGTGGAAATCTGGCACGCTGGGTGAGAATTAAAGAGGTATAATTGGAATGTTAATTGAAATACAAAACTAAAGATTCGATTTCAATAGCTTCACAAGACAAACACCATATTTTGGTTCCTCGTTCCTATTTCGATAATGCACACTGCTGGTAGTCTTTAAAATTGCTAGAACTATCTACACCATGTGATACAAAAGTGGCAAAAATTCTTCTGAGTTTGTTCTCTAATGTGCTAGAAACAATTGCAGACATAAATAAATTATTTTCTTTTTCACAAATTTACCTACCGGTCTCCCTCCAAAAAGAAAAAGTATTGAAATGTCTCCGAATATTCACAATTCACACACCCAATCCCCGTTATGTCAACATCTGCTGATGTTCCTGCAGTCTATCCTCCACTGCCCGAAAGAGAGGTTGGGAAAATGCCTCTTCTTATTTTAAATTATGACACGTTGGAGAACGTCAAGTGTATTTTCTGGCCTGATTTAATATATAATGAAACACGCTATTCACATGTAATACCTATAATAGCTATTAAAACAGAATTCCATGGCTTCCTTGTTTTCTTGGTGATATATTCTAACCACGAAAAGGTTTGCCACATCTTAAATTTTTACTACTTGGAAAATGTAATCTCTTATATCCGGGCAACGATTTTGTTATTATGTCCATTTTTTGTTTTTGAATGTACTACAAAATATCTCAGGTAAAACATTATTCTTTTTAAATGACGTTAGAGGGTAAATATGACACTTCCAGGACTGAAACAGCTTTTTCATTGAAAGTGATGTTTACATTATATAACTTAATGAATTTCTCCCCTATTACAACGTCATGGGCTAATATAATGAAGTAGTTGCTTTAATTTATAAATATCAGCAAAGATACAATCTACTATTACACGTTATTTTTTTATCAGCAACTCAGTTGCTTAGGTTGAGGCCTCAATTTGGTTCAAAATCTAAGCAACAAGCTAAGCAACTCGAGGCCTCAAATTCAGGAACAACAATTTTAAAACGCCTGAAAAAACATATCAAAAAACGTTTTTCATTAAGAACTGATTACAAACTGTTGATATATAACAAATATCACACTGTTGATAATGTGTCAAGCAAAGAGATCAAAGATCCAACCATCATTCGCTATTTCATCATGTACAAGACCAACGAAATTCGATGATGACCTGTAGTGATACCTAAGTAACTACTTAAGCAACTACTTAAGCAACTCGAGGCCTGATTTTGAAAAATTGCTAAGCAACTCGAGGCCTTACCCCCAAAATGGAGTTGCTCATATAAAAAAACGTGTACATGCTTGGCATATGATAAGACGACATTCACTTGAAAGCATAACATGAGTTGACAGCTACCAAGAGGATTCGTTTAGGGTATTAGTCAAAGTCGGATCTCCGTCTCATCTTGCCGCTTTAGAAGCCGCATTTATCAAAACAAAAAGCGCGTGCTCTGTCGACAATAAAGATTTACAACCTTTTTCATTAACGTGAGTGGCAAAACATGTGTCAGTCATGTATCTACTATTTTCTATCTCGTGTTTTGGTCCTTTTTTTACATAAATTCGTCGCGGAACGTTTTCTTACTTCACTCCATACGATTGCTGTGACCCGTTTATGGCCAAAATGTTTGACGAAATAAATCCGTTACTCAAGGCAATATTAACATGATGTACCACTAACCAACTTTTTAATTAAGATTTTTGTTGTGTATTCTGTACGTAGTATTTTTTAAGTCTCTTCAGAGATGGAGATTAAAGGCTTCCTTGCCGCACAATGCACACCCCCAAATACATCGACCGCAGATTTGGATACACTTTTCCTGACAAATTAGCTCCTGCAAAGACTGCAAATATCGTACAAGAATCGTATACACGCAAACAAGAAATTAAGATTATATATTACAGACACCAACGGACATATTGCCCAGTGAAAGTTGGGAATCTTTCAGCTCTACCAAATACAAGATTAATCTCATCTACAATCTTGTTCATAGAGCTCTTATGATTTGCTCACCAAGCTATATCAGACACAAATCAATTTTTATCTATTTTGAAAATGCAAAACGTGTTTAGATAAACTTTATTCAACAATCAATATCTAGTTCTCAATAATTTGATACGATATTTCTACAAATTTATTATACAGATTTTGGTTTTAATTAATAATATTCTGGTAACGAGTCTTTGCCAAACTTCCTTTCACTATTTAATAAGAGTATTTGGAGCCAGGTCACAAACCGTTCACAACGGAACATGCCACTCTGACAATGCGTCCTAGTCCGTAGCTCCCGTCTTCCGGACAGTACCATGAAATAATTAAAACGTCCCTTCCTTGTAAGGATAGAAGAGTACTGATGTTATTCGAACTTTGTCGGCTACCTCTGTAATGAAGACCAGTTACCTTATAATTGTGAATAAACGTAGTACGGTACAAGTGACTAGTAAAGTCTTGCAGTAACTGTCAAGGCTTTGTTAAGAATTAGGTCTTGAGGCTCTATTTACATCCACCAATTTAATGTTGAATACAAGCTTCTTATATTGCATACGGTGCGTAATTGTGCTAAAGCACAGAGGCCATAACAACATAAATATAAAAAGGCTTAAAAGCTAATATTTTACATAAACATATGGATTTTATGTAATACTGAGCGTATAAGTAATTTTATGGTTTGCAAGAAGCGTGTTACCCACAGTTCGGTTTTCTTCTACTTTGTAACAAATCTATAAGAATAACGCATAACAACACAGCTTGCACCACGAACGATTTGAAATCTCTTTGGCCGCTATCCTAAATATCAGAGAGATTGTCAAGGTGATACAGAAATGAAAGATCTTCCCGTCATAGCAGATTTCTCGACTCTCCAGTACAGAATCTGCTTGGAGTAATGTACAGAAACGTTGGCTAGGCCAATGCGAACGATTATATAAATCAGGAAATCATAAGGAGACATACATTTTGACCTAAATTATAGGGAGAAGAAAACTATTTGTCACTCGTTGTTTAATCCTTGAAGGACAAAGAGGGCATTCAATTAACTGCTCTCTTCCTGCTCTCATCAAGTTCTTTCAAAACACTTAATTATTTTGTGAGTTTTGCATAAGCTGTAATGATTTTACGATATTTTAAATCTCCTGATAAATGCACAACCAAGGTAACATCTCGTTTACTAAATGAAATCCACTCATAGTCTAAACCTGTCCCTTTCTTTCGTCATCACTTTGCTCATTGATGCAAGCCATTATGCCTATGAGTATGAGCTACCAAGCCTACTGTGGAATTGTTTACGTACAAGTTCAATAGCGTTAAGTGACTTGATAAAAAGCCTGTAGAAAGGGTCGATGATTACAGTAATGAGAAGAAAGGTTTCTGTTAAAGGAGATCAACAAGTGACGTTGATTATCATTATGAAATATTTCTCGTGTGTATTTGTTTACAATCGGCTGCTTTTGTTCACATGCACAAAGTAAGATAAATATGAAGGAAACTAACATTGACTTAAAAACGTTGCGTCATTGCAAATTACATGGAATACTACATGCTATTGTATGCTCAGTATTATCAAACGGATTAGAGATAAATGGTGTGATGTCTATGATGTAAACATTATCCCTTCTCTTTCTTTGTTTCAAACGTCCCTATGTTTAAAGAAGAGGATTTCACTTTCTATATACTTTTCAGTGAATAATGAAGTGAACTACTGAGCTTGAGGAGAATGTAGATTATAAGCATATTGCAAGCATTTAAATGATCTGTTTGTGACCTCTTACCGCTACTAAAATAACAATGTACCAGTGCTGGATCCCGGGGGGGGGGGGGGGGCTATTGGGCCATCTCCTCCCCCCCCCTCTTTTTTTTGGGAAATTTGGGTGGTTTTAGAATGTTGCTTAGCTTGTTGCTTAGATTTTGGACCAAATCGAGGCCTCACACCTAAGCAACTGAGTTGCTTATAAAAAACACGTGTAGCGGAAGGATGGCGTTGTCAGCGTGCGGTTAAAAGCGTGCCCTTTACCTTTTTTCTGTTGTTTTTAAATGCTGTTAACAGTTTAGGATGATTTTGAATCCAATGGATTTTTAGCACCTTTGATGGCGATACCGTTTTTTTCCTTTGCCAATGGTCGTAGCCCTTATTTGACGGGTTGTTAATGCCATTACACGCTTTTCCTGATATATACTGCTATCTCTAGGGTGCCTAATAGACGTCCCCCCGCTAATTATTATTCAAAACGTTTCCACGCAGGACATTCTTATTCCAACCCTCCCCCCCACCTACTAATTTTCAAGTAATCTCCCACCTACGACCCTTTTTTAAGAGGTACCTTCGCGGGTAAGTACAAAATATCTTTATTAGAATATGAAAACCACACATTAAAAAGATGAAGGTTGTATTACCCTACATTTAGGAAGTTGCAGTTGTATTTAGACAAGATATTTTAAATGTGTAGTCACGGGCCTAATAACCCCCCTCCCATGTAAGATAGGGTTAAATCCCATGGAAATTATGTAAGTAACCCAAAAGTTAGAGATAACAAGAAACATTACTCATTGAAAGCAAGAAATTCCAACTAGTCAATAAAACAGACCGTATCTTTTACAGAGATTATCAAAATCCATACTTATAAGCAAATATGCTGAAAAATGGGTATCTAAAACAAACATACAACAGAAACGTAGTGAAAAGCGACAGAACCTAATTTGATTCTGCTAAAACAAAGATTTTAACCCTACCAACCAAACATGACATCAAACTTGTGTGATGATAAAAATTGTTCGACCCACATATGGGTCTGTACAAATTTTTACAGCCCAAAACTACTGCTTCCACAACCCCTCTCTTGCCCTACTGTCAACATAATACCCTGCCCCGTTCTCAGAGTTCATACTCTGACACGTAGAGGTAGAAGAAGTAGACAAATCGCGTTGAAACTCGACCATTGTACACAAGATCGGCGTGTAAACGAAGGATGTACTCTTTCGGCCCAACCAACTTGCGTACATTGATGACTTTTGCCGATTCTTTAGTCAGCCTTTGAACATAGAAGTTTCCATCATCGTTTCCTGTTGTGAAACAGAGCAGTGTAAAGTCGCATTATTAGTAATTGCTTCATGTGAGCAAAAGGTCCAACACAATTGGTTTATATGCATATAGTGCATTAGAGGGTCTCTCGACCTCGGGCAGTAAATTACCCCCTCACGTCCCCCGAGCTACCAAAATTTTCAAGTATCCCCCTGCATCCGAAGGAATTCGGCATTGTTTCCGGCCATCAATATTTAAAACGTACACCATGAAATAAACAATCAATAGGAGAGTCGTAACTTAATAGATTTTAAACAATAATATGTGTAACGAGGCAGTAAACAGGGACAATTTTATCTCCCCCATTTTTGGTTTTGCCATTTTGACACAAGAAAGTAATGAAACATGCTATTAGCTGTTGAACCCCCAAAGTACCCCTTGTCTCAATGTTACCCCCTTTAAAATCTCAAATACGCCATAACGAGATCGCCAGACCCTCGTTAAGAATCACTGGTGTATAGGATCCTGAACAGCTGGCACTACATCTATAGGCGTTCAAAAGAACGCTTATTACCAGTCATGAAGCAAATAAACCTTCCAAATGCGAATGTCAACATGTCCGTGAAACCTCAGCATCTTACTCGATGGCAATCAACTTCAAAGCAACGTACATTTGCCTTACTCTTAACTTTCCACGTTGTCTTTAGACCTAGTCACGAAATCAGGGACTTCTGACATAGAGAATGGGAACTCAAAGCAACGACTAAGGGTAACAGCTTCAACCAGGGTATCTGCGTTGGGAAGGGGGACAATAATAAGCACTAAAAAGGAGAATAAGAGACCACCACGTTAGTGGAGATATCTGGTTTTTCGCTGGAAACAATTCTTATATAAGAAACTGCATTAAGGGAGACCTCATTTCTTCCTCTATTGTCGGACCAAGAGAGTTTCTGAAGGTAGAAACAGCAATAGGGTTCGTAAAGGTTTGAATAGAGATACCCTACCGCGCCGCTTTATTATTTTATGCCTTCAAATCCAACAGTTCGTTCTAGGTTTACGTTCCCGTCACTCCTAGTCTCAATGGTATTGATTACTTGCGAAGACTAAAAGGTCATATACCTAACATATTTTCATCACAATAAAAATCCCAAAGGAGGCAATTCAAGACTAACGTATGTACGTTCAGAGGGGTGTGTGTGTCGGAGGGTGGGGTCAGGAAGTGTAAGACCAATCCAAACATTGTTTCGTTGATGTCATTATTTTAATTTTTTTTTTGTTTTTGTGTCGGAGGAGATTGAACTCTTCAATAATTGAGCATGTGTACTTTTGTAATGCTTTAAACTGGTATCTTTTTATCCTTGAGAGAAGCAAATATGAATATTGGGGCGTTTCAATGCTCGCTACTTGTATATGTGATTACGTTGAATAATATTCTGCTCAATCACACGAGTCGTCTGTGATTTGCCTCTTGCTTGGCGCGTATCCAAGTATTTCCGTTTCCGATTAACCGCGGACACAATAAGATCAGGGAACAGGTGAAGGGGTGGCGTGGGGGTCACCTAAAACCGCTTTGTAGTTTATTAAAGTCTATTTACCTAAGTAACCTACATTAACATCAAATTTGGGTATTTTCCGCGCCACAAAAACAAGTGTCGAAATGTAAAGTGTGTACAGTATGGAAGCCATCCAATTACACATTTTGTAACACGCCTACTTATAAGCTGTTGAATTTTTTGTTTCTCATTGGATATTCTTAGGATGGCCTCCATTTGCAAGCTCAAAGTTGTAACTAATTGAGAAAATACATGACAGCTATTCAACAACAATTATACTAATCAGCTATTCTATTTTTAGTTTCATTCTGCATATTCTTAGGCTGATGTCAATTTTCAGATTCGAAGTTGCAATTAACATGTTAATGTGAAGTCATTTACAGCTGCTGTACAGTTGCTTAGTCAATACTTTACAAGCGTCGGACTTCTTGATATTTCAAACGGTGCAAATCAATGCTAATATATATGAGTTATATAATTGCACGTTTCGTACTGCTAAGCTGTCCTATTTTTGGTTTCAGCTTTAAGATTCTTAGGGTGGTTCCATTTCTAGCCTCCAATTTGCTTACAAATATAAGCATGTTTGTATAAAGTCACGCAAAGGAGCTTGGTTGCCTAGTCGTAAGCTACGACTGGTAGAAGGAGACCACATAAACATAAGAATCAGATATTATTGCACCTATAATAAGCAAGGGCGCAAATCACCACCAGAGAGCAGGCAGGCAAAAGACCTGGCTTGGAAGCCGGCGTGGGGTCTGAGGATCCTCTACAAGAAAATTTTGAAAAATCGGTTGTTTCTACTTGCATCTCTTTGAAATTTTTACACTCAAAAAGTGGAGGATTGGATGAGACGGTTTGAAAGTATGAATGGCACTACAAAATTTGAAAATAGCTTGAAATACTGAATTCATTAATACATGTTTCACTTCTGAATATCAAGGCTTTCGTTAACTTTAAATCCTTCTTACACGGCTAGAAGTGACAAGGACGCACGGAAACGCGCCTGTGGTTTTTACTGCTATATTGGTTTTTCTGTTTATTTAGGGTAGTTTCAATGTCGGACCCACTGCTCATCAGGGGTCTTTGATTGAGAGATTGCCCAGCCATTGATTCTTCTACGTATGCCAATGAACGCTAAGTGTAGAAAGGACTGTCAAGTAATAGCAAACCGATAACTTCACATGAACGTACACTAAACATAGCTTGGGAATAAAATTGTAGTTCCTGTAGTAGTTCTGTAGTAGACGTATTTGAGCCTCATGCTGAAATTTAGTATCCTTATAAAATATGTCAGTGGAATCAACGTAACTGTTGGTGACGTTGGGTCTAGCGTTACTAAAATCTTGCTGATCTAATGAAGAGCCATAAAGTTGCGCTGGCTTGTTATGAAATTGTTGAAAACCTTGTCTGAACGAAGAAGCGGATGCCCGGTCGCACCACCCCTCTCCCTTGTTTGATTTGCCAGTAAGTTAAAGAAAGAAGAAGAGTAAGCCATAATGTAGTTTTCTTCTGTTGGTGGGATGAGTCATTATAATGGCAAAAGCGAAACCGCTAACCAATTTACAAATTACATTAGTGGTATTGTTATTTTGATCGATAGCAGGCAATACCAATGCTTGGCAACGTAATCGGCTCATCATGGGCAGGGCTGTCTTAAAGGCAGCGCGACTCCTTAAAGCCGAGATGGTCGTTGCCCAGTCTGAAGATCACTACGGAGGGTGTAGCGTGCTGACGGTGACATAAAACGGGATTAGAGTGGATTTAGAATGCATCACTACTATCACCTGTTATTGGCAAGGGTGTCTACCTTTTTGTGGAAATAAGAAGTCGATTGCGAAAGCCAGGGGTCAGAGGCACGAATTGACAACTTAAGGTTAGGTAGTTGCACGTGCCTGTGTAGACTCGTACATTGGTGTAGTTTCAAAACGTATGAATGGGGCTCCATACTACGCCTAGTACAAGATCAAGTTGAACAAATCATATTAACCAGATTGCAAACATAAACTTTACTGCCTTTTGAAATGCATTCATAATATTGCTGATAAGTAAAATTGCAATGACTTTGATTATCTCCCTCCATGTTGCTCTGATAACCAAGAAGATAGTTTCTTGTCCGGATGCAGCTTTAGCTTTGATTGTCTGTATGACTTCCCATAATTCTTAGAACGACAACAGAATACAAAAGGCTGACCTCGTGACGGAAGAAAATGGTATCGACATTAACTAATAATTCTTTGGTGATTATATGAAGCAACGTAACTGAACTACTTGTGACTTAACTATTATTTAGCTGAATACCAAAATAAGTACTAAGCACGTACGTCTGTGTGGCAAAGGGACCTTGTGGATGGACGCCCCATCGTATCGTTACGACAGACATATCGTCTTCTTCAGGCTCTGAGAACACTACGGCAAGAAGTAGCATACTAAGAGTTGCTTAAGATGATAAGGTGGTCGTAGTAACCGAAGAAAGAATGTTAAATAACGCAAAGCCTCCATATATTTACCCTCCCTGCATATTCCCCTCAAATGTACTCGTGTGCATACCCCCCTGAATGTGTTCATCCTCCTAGCCTTTACAAAAATTTTGTCTTGCTTCGTGTAATTAAGGCATGCGCCTCTTCGTACTAAACTTAAGCCGTCTACTCTAACTTGCCATGTTATTTAGCCTAGGGACCTCCCTTGATGTAACCTACTTTAAGCCTTGAAAAGATAGTTTAACTAAATGATATGGAATTGTGGAGGCTAAATATGTTACCTTAACTATCGAAGGGTTTTATTTAGACGGTTGAGTAACACCATACGCGGAAACTGGTATGGAAGTGGAATAAATTGCACAAAGAACCATAACGATAGTCTCACGAAGACTTATTTCAACAATATTTTAAACTGAAAGGAAAGAAACCTATCATATGATTTTAATCCTTAAGTGCTTTTATAGTTCCCTTCATCTTGTGAGTTACAGCAATCTGTCATTTAGCTCGAGTCATTACAGCTAATTCATTACTGTTCATTCCTAAGCAGTGGTGAAAACCTTTCTCCAGTTTGTAAACGTCTAACTAATATTTTTTAGCTCCTGAGAAATTAGTAAAATAAAGTTAAGAGCCCTGAGAAATAAAATATTAACACCTCACTTTGGGATTAAAAGAACGCATCGCGTTGTTTGAACTTAAAAAACTGTATGTCTAGCAGCTAACATTAAAAGACAGTCTTGGTAGCAATCAATAGAAGGAATCCATAGACCCTTTTGCTCCTGATGGGGAGCTGTGTAGTGTCTTGCGTACTTATCCTAGGCTGAACAGAAAATCCACCTTTTATAAGATATATTTTGATACTATTCTTACTCCATGGGTGCTTAAACAGAAACTACCACATCACTTTTATCTGAATTCAAAACCTTCACCCCTGTCCTTCACCCCTGTCCCCGTAAGAAAGAGGAATACACATTCCGTATCTCAAATCTCAAATATCTCCTTGTATAAACTGAGATAATTTTTAAAGTACTGTTGGCGGGTTCTAGTTTGACTATTAGAATAATATAAAGGCAAATATTTTGGAAAGCGAATGTCGTTCTAATAAATAAAGACCTTTCAACTGCCTTAGCATTCTGGAGATGCTTCGTTATATGGCAACTGTTTACTTTAAAGCAAGTGTTCTTTTTCGTCTTTGTCAGGATGTAGTCCTCGATGTCCAGAAAGAACACTTCAAATTTACATAACTGAGTATTTCATCAATTGACAGGCCAACACACTCCCCCTCCTTGATCTTCTTAAAGATCAACCCTTAATTTCAAGTTCTATTAATTCGTATAAAAATGGAAAAAGTTTTTAGGAATGAATATGGATCTTACTTATGGCCATTGTCACTCTTTGGGCTATCTCCACGGTATGCTAGGCTGTTGATACGCGATAATGGAAGACTTGTCCGTCTTTCGTATCCTTCATCCAAACTGATCTTCCACCATATTGAATTCTAAAAAGATTACAAACTCTTTGAAATTATCGGCTCCCTGTGGTAGTAAATCCAAGAAATATATATATCAGCTTTCCATACAACAGTACTAACATTCAAACCGCACAGCGTGCCCTGTTATGCCCGCTAATAGCTATTAGAGCTGATATTGGAGTTGTGGACGATGGTTTTCCATCATGGCTAAGGGAGAACAACGTGGATTTAAGTCCCACTTCTGACCCCAAGTTATAGCTAAGATTTTCAATAGCAACTTCATTTATTGCATTTGCATCATCTAACGACTTCTAGCCAAACTTAGTTCAACCATGTTGAATTGAGTTGGTTTATATTACGTTACATTACGTTAACATCACTCTAGCAAATCATTGTGTTTGTATAGGCTAACTGTGGAATAACCTAGGATTTATTCTTCTATGAAAATCTAGAGTCACTATTCTAGAAGGTGCTAGTATTAAACATTGTGCAATTCAATGTTACCGTTATTTTTGTGATTCTCACGATTTTATAACTTCGTTTTCTTTTGATATCAACAGATGAAAAGTTAAACGAAATATACCAAGGGTTACACCCACTGCTAGGAAACCTTATAGACGATTCGGCTACGATGTTGCGTCTTGGGTATGTGGTATAAAAACATAATACTCTCATCTCAATGTTAATTAGATAACATCAGGATACCTTAAGTGATAGATTATGTGCTGGGGATGCTTATTGATATAACCAATTTGTAAAAAGGTTCTCATTGATGACAGATTCTTTCCATGTCCATGAATCCGCCACTGACGTCTCCTACACTCAGGTTATTTGTTACAGCGTATATCACCTTGTCAGCCGAAACAACGTAGGAAAAGTCGTTGCTATCTATCTCCACGTCTATTGACCTTCGATCTCATCCATTAAAAAAACTGTTTTCTTAGTTATTCGACCGAATATTGAAAGTATATTGACTAAAACTCACTTGTAGATATGGTGTAATGGCAATTCACTACCTCAAGGTTTCGAATGTAACTCAATATCAATTTCCACAAAGCAGTGTCAGTTGATTGATTGCTATTTCAATGTTAATGGAACAGTTGTTTAGAAGGTGTGAACTAATTGCAGTTGTATCAGCTCAGAAAAACACAATGTCAGACAAACTCATGAATGATCCTATTTCCATTCCTCTTACAATTGCCTTGACTTCAGCATTAGAAACAGAGACAGGTTTAAGTCTGCGAATTATAACTCCTCAAAATTCTCTCAATCGGTTAACGTTCTGGAACGTTTGTCATTATGATTACATATGATGTTGTAGACTTTTGCCCTTTAGGAATTTTAGTGCCTAAAAATATTGTTCATTTTCAGATTAAAGGAAAGATGATATTTGTTAACACATGTGCATTCCCTTTCTCTCTCTCACTCTCTCTCTCTCTCTCTCTGGTTACGCTTGGCTAGGATTCTGAGTAAGCATGGTTCTTGACTTACCACTGCATTCTCTTTGATCTTTTGCATTACTTCAATTTACATTATTTCCAAAACTTGGGATATGCCCTCCCATACCCTCCTTCTCCTTTTTCTCCTTCTTATTGTATCCGACATACAGTACATGGTCATTGTACTCACTCCACAATTTCTCATGTACTAAGTATATGCGCTACTTTTTCATGGCGGCACAGAGAGTGTATCTGATAGACACTTTGCTCCGACCAGATAGTACAAAGATCGGCTTTATGAAAGCGGGACTTTACTGATAAGCTCCACTTCCGAAGGTGAAATGTAAAATAAAATCCAATGTCCTCTGTTATCATATTACTTATTATTAAAAGATACAAAACTTTAATAAAAAAATGAACTAATTGTTTATATTAAACGATTCACCAGATCATTTCCTTCTCTGACAAGAAGACGTCAAATAAAGAAAAATTCCGTTAGATAAAATTTCCTATTCACGCTTTTTACAGAATTCCACACCTCTTTATTTTCTTTTCAAGACAGACCGAATGCTTCTTAAACTGAGGCTAATTTTGAAGCAAAAATGACCCAATTATCGTTGTAATTGCCACGCAAAGTGGCGTGCCTATTAGATTTGCAAGAGGAAATTGTATGAAACCAGCAAAAAGCTGCAATATTGTAATTCAATCCTTGCAAGATCTTTGGATTAGCACATCATCCCACGCACAGATGAAAAGGATTAAAATTTGCTTGGTCTTGATTACTTTCATCACTTTAGAAGGTGGACAGAGAAATCAGCTGAAATTTATTTTTGTGTGCAAAGAGCTATAAAGAATTGGCATTCCCTGGCTCACAGCTGTCGTCATTTCCACGCCGCAGAAGCGAGCAGCAACGTGCGCGCAAACTATCAAACACATGCACAAATCATGTTTATATAAAGAAAAAGGCCTCGAATAAGCAATTCGTGTTGTCTCCTTTTATGTGACGATAATTTATCATTTTTTATTGTAGTTGAGGGACTTGTCACTGCCTGGTGAATGTTCTTAGATGTAAAACTAACGGTGACGTAAGTTGCTTTTCCTTTATTAGTATCCTTTCTTTACATCTCATAGCCTATTTTATCTAATTGAGAACCTTGGCAGCGGAACACAGACTTCGCTGGGTGGTAATATGTATGCACATACTTAGGGCATTAAAAAGATAAAGGTGGCCTTTTACGAGGCTCGAAGAAGAGTGAAGACGCACATTACAGATATTAGCACTAACAGAGGACGAGAGGAGCACTTCTAAAATCTTGGAAGGCATGTAGGAGACTACCATTACTTCAAATAACTGACTATAGTTTGTGTTGCATTAACCTACGTTTAGGAAGTTGCAGCTGATTCTAAACATTGATTCTTGACATTTTTGGTGGTTTTCCACACACACCCGCCATTCCACCCCCCGTTTATTCCAACCCCCCTTCTATTAGGCACTCAAGAGTACTCGACCGTCTCTTAAGTACGTTGCTAAGTAGAACCACACCTAAATATGATGAATTATTTTCAGAAAATTCCTCACACCCCGTTTATTCCACCCCACGTTTACTACATTTAAAAAATTGATTTCACTACCCCGTTTATTCTACCCTCCGTTTATTAAAGACCAAAGAGTAGTGCAAGCAATAACAATAACAGCAAGAATCTTAAGTCACTGCTAGTGAAATTGTGCTAAATATCAGACTAACCTAATTCATAGATACATCCATCTTTATGAACCAGAGAAATGAAATGAAGATTGGTCTTATCGTCTATTGAAGGTGCCTGTTGGAGAATGAATAAGACATGGAAACAATTTGACAGATTGGAAAGTCACCAAAATACTGCGTCAGAGGAAGAAAGAACGGGAGCACCAAGCGAGCGACAAAATGCCGTAGGAATCATGAAAGGGAAAAGATAAAACCGCGAGTACGTACCTCAGTCTGTCCTGTTAATGCACTTGATTCGTGAGCAACAGAGATTCCCTTTAGGGAGTAACGAAAATAAAAGATAAATGAAGGAATATATAAACACATATACAAATAAAAAACCGAATAAATAAATAAATATTGAAGCAAGCCTTTATAAAAAAAATTACAAAGTAATAAATTAGGTACCTAAAAACAAATAAAAAATATAACGAAAAACTAAATCAAAGAAAACAATATATCAACCAATAAAAAATTAAACAAATAAATAAATATAAAAATAAATAAACAAAGTAATAAATAAAAAACGCAACAAAAAAGCAAATAAACATATAAAGGAATAAATAAATAAATAAAAAACAAAGAAAAAAGAAAACAAGTAAAAATAGATAAATAGATTAACAACCAAATAAACAAAACAATAAATTAATAAAGAAACGAATATAGAAATAAACAAATAAAGAAAGAAAGGAACGAAAAAATAAACAAAGAAAGAAAGAAACGATTGAATAAACAAATCATTAAATAAACGAATAACAGGAACAAATAGATGAATAGCTACACAAACATCATGGTACTTGCAAGGATGACAACAGTTTAAAAACATACTTGAGGTTACCGTTACTGTCCCTTATACCTTCCTCAAATTTGGGTAGAATAGCATGGTTTGCAAAGGGGTCTGGATCCCACCTTATTTCGCCCCCCCCCCAAAATATATTAAGGGAGGCTTCGAGGGGGGTGTTATTCTGTATCAGCCAAAAATGGTCATGAAGATATGTTATTTTCGTGGCGATATCTAAGTCCAAGTATGTCGAAAAAAGAAGAAAAAAGTCATAAAAAAATTGAATCGAAATTATTTACTAAAGTAACAAACAATCTCCAAAGTTATCAAATATAAAGTTATCAAAATCGAATAACCCGCCACGGGGGCTTAGTAGAGGGTGGGGGCTTATTCTGTATCAGCCAAAAATGGTCATGAAGATATGTTGCTTTTGTGACGATATCTAAGTCCAAGTATGTTGCAAAAAACAAGAAGAAAGCCAAAAATAGATTCAAAAGTATTTACTAAACTAACAAACTATCTCCAAGGTTATCAAATATTCGGCAACGAGGCTGTCAGAAACAGCACTGTATCCTATTGAGGACTCTAACCCATCAAAGAGCAAATCGATAACCTATAGGAATACAGAGAAATCTTCAGCTTAGTTACTCAGGAAAGAACGATCATATAACGGGAAATACTTTTGCATCGTAGTAGTAAGGGGTGTACTTGTCAATAGATTGTGACAAGTCACAAATTCAACTATTAATGTGTTAATCAGTGCAATTATTATTTGAAACACCGAGGAGAGGTTTTCAAGTACAGTCTGGCAAATAACATGTTCACATGACTAACGTCAAGCAGTACAAAGTATACACATAAAATTTACATAAGCTTCAGTATACCATACTGTACTTAATATTTCATCTTCCACACCAACTATAATCAGATTCGACCCATGCAGGCGACTTTCATAAAGCGAGAATTTTATCTAAAACGATAAACGGAGATGATATTCGTTCCAGTGAGAGAAACTGTCATAAAGTATCATTGACCAGGTCATCGTTTGCAAGACAATTTCTTTAAATTAAAATTCCATGAGTGTATGCTCACAAACGTTTCCAATGCTATCCTATTGCACTGGACAACATGCCTTGGACGCTTTCCATACCGCAGCCATTAGCTAGCATAATGATTTCTTTGTAGTACAATATCTTCTAAAGCAGGCTCACCGTCATGTCACCAGCTGAACAAGCAATATGCAGTGGCGTCATATCAGCTTCGTCTCGCGTGCTAACCCGTGCACCACTCTGTAATAGAAGCTGGATGGTTTCAGCGGATCCAGTGGAGCATGCGTAATGCAAAGGAGTCGCCTTAAGTCGGTCTTTGGCCTAAGAGTGAAACAGAGATACTTTGAGCGTTGGTTAGTGGTCCAAACTATGTCGCAGAGGCTACAGGACAGAATCGCGCAACACGTTCCATCCTTCATTAGTAGACGCAGCAAAGTTTCAAACTTTTTGTCTAGTCGTTTCAATAAAACCAAGTCAACAGATCTCAAAACAGACTCGGCATTAGTGCTTGAAAACCCATCATGTGCTAACAGCTACCAGGATTCGTTTCGGGTAAAAGCCATCGTCTGTCTCCGTTTCATCTTGCCGCTTTAGAAATTGCATGCATCAAAACAAAGTAACCTGTACTCTGTCGACAAAAGAATTTGTTTACAACTTACAAGTCTGTCAATAACACGAGTGACAGAAAATGTGTCGCTCAGGTTTTTGTTATTTTGTTTTGGTCTTCTTGATTCCAATAAATTCATCGCAAAAGCTTTCTTATCTCACTCTATACGTTTGCTGTGACCAGTGTATGACGAAAACATTTCGCAAAATGAATCCATCTCTTAAAGAAATACTTGTGTTATTTAAAGAATATACTTAAAGATACTTAAAGAAATGAGTTTTATAGATAGCACAGAAGCTGGTCATAGCTGATATTAATAAAACAAATGATAACTCCTTAAGGACCCCAAATTGTTTAGTTAAATGCAAATAGAGTAACATATGGTGAGGATTTCAACACAATTCCACCAGTTGTTTGTATCCAAAGTCCTATTAAGAGTTTTACAATTCTTGTATACACCTAGTGTTTTTAGACAGAACACATTTATGTTGTGCTATATGTCATACCAGAAACTGGTATTTCACCAATAATAATAATATTAAACATTTCTTTCTTTCTACTACCTTGTACAAAAGAAAAACAATAATAATAATGAGAATAAGAATAATAGGGTCTACTAACATGATGCCGCAACACGAAAAGGATGGTATACAAGTATATACATATATATATATATATAATGTTAAAAACTGCGATTGTTAGGCAATAAAACTATATAAAAACTAAAAAATGCCTAGACCGACTCCTATAATTACCTTTGAGACTCTTAGTACTATGTTTGCGACCCCTAGGATCACGTTCAAGACTCTTAGCACCATGTTTGCGATTCCTGGGATCACGTTCAGGACTCTTAGCACTATGTTTGCGACCCCTAGGATCACGTTTAAGACTCTAAGTACTATGTTTGCGATTCCTAGGATTACGCATGAGACTCTAAGTACTATGTTTGGAACTCCTAGGATTACGTTCAAGACTCTTTGTATTATGTTTGCGACTCCTAGGATTACCCTTGAGACTCCAAGTACTATGTTTGCGACTCCTTGAGACTCCAAGTACTATGTTTGCGACTCCTAGGATTACCTTTGAGACTCTTAGTACTATTTCTCCGACTCCTAGGATTACGTTTGAGACTCTTAGTACTATGCTTTCGTCTCCTAGGATTACGTCTGAAACTCGTAGTGCTATGTCAGGGACAGACAGGATTACGTTTGAAGCTCTTGGTATTATGTTTGAGATGGGGAGTATGATATCAGAAGCACAATAAAGATAACAGACTGCTGGTGCGATAATGGAGCGTAACAGATCTGGAAGTCATAAGAACTGGAAGCTGATAACCGGTATTATTGTTACCGCAATTTTATCTCTATAGCTTCTACTTTAGGAACCGTTTGAGACGCTCCATGTATAAAAACTTCGAATCTCCCACTCGATCTAACGATCTGCCAGGAGAGGTATGCACGTGATATCAGCCACACGTGAAAATAATAAACCTTTAGTCTAAGATTAGCTTCTATTAGTTTAAAATCGATTAGGCTTTACATAAACCTTGCTCTATATACAACAAGATGGTAACAGGCAGTTAATTTTGAGAACAAATCCGACTTAAGTTACAGCTGCTATACATCGACATCTCGGAAGCGACTTACAACATGCCTACCATTTCTTTTAATTCATTATTGGCACTGACGTTTGTATGGCATTGCTATTTGCTTGTCCATGATCTTCCACTCTTGGAATATCAACCCTGTCAACGCTACTTGCTTTTCCTTTGTTCATAATATCAATTAACTTAGAAAAATGGGTCCTTGCCACTACATGACGATGATGCACCTTGCCAATGAAAATGCGACCATAAGCCTACGGAAAAAATAATATTAATATATTACGGACGGGGACGCTGGAATTTCATAGACTTATGTATACTTAAAAGCTTGTTTTAGCGGATGATGATTGGTTCAAAGACAAAAGGCCATTCAGGCAGTCCAAATTCTGATTGGCTCTTTCAATAATACAGTTGGGTATAGTCTTTCACACAATTCATTTCCGTCATTCTGATGTTACTACTCCGAGGACTGTCACACGAAAAAGCTATTAAGTTCATAACGATTTCGCTATTTCGTCCAATATTCTTGTTTTGTGCCACAAAAAAAACTATAAGACTTCTGTATAGATGGACCTGTGAAAAGAAAGGCCAAAGGCTAGGAATCTTGTCGAAAAATAGAGTTGCTGACCAGAAACCATACTAGTGGACGAAGTAGCATGAAAGGCAAATAAACTGTAATGGGGAGAAACAACTGAGACAGGGTTATTGCTTTTATAACTAGTACTACCGCAGCCTTTAAACAGAAGATGTAAAAAAGCACTGGCTATCTACTTAAATTAGCAAATAATTTATCGGCAATTCTTTATTTAAAACCTGTATTTATCACTACAGTAACCTAACGACACGGTTAAGGACGAAATAGTTCTTGATACGCTCTTTTGTTGTTCTTGGTGGTAGTAGTAGGTATAGTGGTCGTAGTAGACGTAGTAGTAGTAGTAGTAGTAGTAGTAGTAGTAGTAGTAGTAGTAGTAGTAGTAGTAGTAGTAGTAGTAGAAGCTTAATTACGCTCTCGTGCGTCCCTAGTTTGTCTGTCACACAAGCATTCTGAATAAAGAAGTGCGCCGTAAAATTTTCTAAATTTAGAAGACCCCGAACTGGATTTTCTACCGAACTTGATACCTTACAAAACAAGAAAACTTGGAATACTTTCAGATAAGCTTAGTTTAATCGGTGTTTGGTGGCACTGGTTGGGAAAATCCATGTTGATCTACGGAGCTTTTAGGAATTGAAGACTTGAAATTAGATAGTCCTGATTGAGCGGACTCTACTCAGTTTTCGGAAATCAAGCCCATCCTATCAAATTAATGAAATGGCTTTGTTTTCACTTGGGTCTACTTTAATGCTTTGATGTTTGAAATGTACACGTGTGAGTTGTGCCACGAAGAGAATTAAGAAAAGATTGGAGACACGGGAACGACCAAAGAAATCAGACACTTGCTATAGTTCGAGCTATACTCAAACCTTGAAAATACAAATAATTAACTTACGATGGCACTTTGTATATGTAAACGTTTGTAAATATAAAACAAGTACAGTGGCATAGATGAAAAAATATACGATTATGGAACGATTTTACAAAAATATCTATGACCTAAATAAAAACTTAGTATAACTTTGTGCCCTTTATTAGAAAATTATTTCTACATAGAAACGTAATTTCTGTATTTTCAAACACTAAGTGCAGTTGGTGCCGCTCACTGAGCTGGACGTCGACCAATCCTTCCTTGCCTTAATAACCGTCGTGGCTCAGTAACCGAGTTTAATTTTTCGTGTTAGCATGCCTATCTGAGTGTCTGGTGCAATTGTTTGCTTATTATTAGCTGTAGGATGCACATTGAGTAAAAAAAGAAGATATTCTGTAATTTATGAACAGTATCTTCTAGTAATCACTCTCCAAATTACACACTATCTTTTTATGGAGAGATTAAGCAGCGCACCAAAACAAAGTTACGGTAGAATGTGGCACTCGTCAGGCAGCATAGAAGAATTCTCTTTGTTGTTGTTGAGAGATAACGCGACGCTTATATTTCGTGGCCTTTTTTTCTGAATTGCTCTAACTTCAAACCTTGGGACAATGGTATGGCTCCTTCGCGGAAACCTTAGCTTATTAACCGACAGGCTTAGCATTTATATATTGAATGCAAAACTTACTACCGGGCTTATTAAACAGCGTCTACGTGGGGGCTTTACTAATGCGGGCTTTAAATTCATAATCATCAAGGCGGTATTAAATAAATCATTTTTCAAACGCGGAACCAATTACGGCTCCCTCTTTATCCATATCTAAAGATCTTTCAAAAAATAAGCTTAATGACACACTCTCAATAGCAATGTCAGCTGCTTGTTCATTGCATCCATAGGTATCTGTCTAAAGAGAACTATGCGTCTGCTTTGTGCCCCAACCACCTTAAGTTTTCACCAGTCCTGCTCTATCAACTCAGCTACGGTTACCGCGGTGGTACAAAATAGTACTTTTTCTAGTGAACCTATTGGCATAGGCGCAACGGACGAAAAATATTGGGGGGGCTGTGGATGATTTTCCCGAAAAAATATACATTTGCCCTAAAATTATTGAGACATGAATAGACTAAAAGCACTTCAGTTCGGCAGGAATGTCGACGCTAATTTAGAGGGCTGGTAAGACTTAAAATTATTTCACTTTTATTTCTTAATAAGGAATTATAAAAGGGTCCGAGAAAATTTTTTGCCCGAAAAAATATAACATTCTAACAAACTGGGAGGGGGGCTGCAACCCCCTCAGCTCCTTCAGCCGTGCGCCTATACCTATTGATTCCCAGTTTTTCATCGCTCTACATCGACATTGATATCTTGATTTTATAACGTCACACACCAAGTGAAGAAACACTTGAACATGACGATGAAGAGCCGGATAATGACGATGAGAAAGAAGCGGGATTGGTTGATGCTAAGGAATCTGCTGATGAGAAAGAACCTTCCGGTGATGAATTGCTTGAAGATTATACTGCAGAGAGTGGAAGAAGCAGAAGCAGTATCTTCTCTTTGACCTACTAATTAATGTTAATATCATTTTCATAGTTTGGCATTCTGTATGATCAATTTAATAGTTTTGCCGGATCTGTCCCCAGCTTCGAGCCCCCAACTTTCTGTTTTAAAGGTGGTTCCCATGCTACATAACCATAAACTGAGATGCTTTAGATATTAACGTCATAAGGCTGACTTTGATTTTTATAAATATTCTCCTGCGAGAGGTAACCTACTAGTCTTAAAAAGATAAGAGATTTTCATCAGACATTGTAAATTTTAAGGTAACTTTGTTAAAATAGTAAAATAAACGTGTACGAGGTTTCTTAGGAGTCATTTATCCCTCATGGTGCTTTACAAAATAATGTTTACACATTATAAATGTACTTAATGCTTAGATTTTTTCTTCTTTGAATGACTTACGGTAGCGTCCTACCTATCTGAAAAGTTACTGCAGCCTCCGTAGGCAATTTCTTTACAATCAATATTCCTTATTAGCCTTTTCACTAGGGTTGGTTTTGCGTTGACTTTCAAAATCTTGGCTTTTTTTGTCAAAGTCTCTTGCAATCGTATTGTTAGTCCTTTTCTTTTGTACTTGCAGTTTCTATTTCCTAACCAAATGGCTGGCAGCTTGAAAACCTTATTTATTTAATGCATTAAAACAAGAAAAGCTTTTGATTCTTTATACTGCCCTTGAAGATAATGACCACTCTGTTTGCAATGTTATGTTAGTAAAGTATTTCCTTATCCAGTTAGATGCATTGTGATACTTTCCAAAAATGTTGTTGGATTCAAGTGCTTATAAGATTCCCTTTTTGAGGAAAAGCAGACGACTGTTCTTAATGTAATCAGTGAATTTTCTATTAATTTTCTATATAATAGTTGTTCTCCAATAATCTCCATTGTTTCAATATCAAATTTACTCTTAATTTAAGTTTTCTCTATCTTTTTTCTCTAGGTTGCTGTAACTTTTCTCCTTAAAAAAATTAGCAGTGTCTCAACCAAAGATCCCTGATGAGCAGTGGTGGTACCGACTTTGCCCCATGTGGTCTTTGTTTAATGCAAGAATAAATATAATGACACAGAGAAGACCATGAAATGAAATTAATTTCATTGTTATGTATCAGAACGACAAAAGATCCTGGGGTGAATTTCACCACTTTTGTTTAAGTATCACCATCAAGACTGGTATAAGGCAGAATATCCTTTGTGGGGCCAAGATTGCGGACTACTGACATGGAGAAATTAGTTGTTTCTATATCGTGCGATTATTGTTGATGGCTTCCCAAACACGAGCTTCATTTGGGATGCGTAGCCCAGCGCAGTCGCCGAGCGTTCAACAAAGCCTGTGGGAGGCCATATCGGATATATATTATCTAAATGAAAGAAATTTGTTGAGAACGTTAGTTTAATATAATATTTAGAATTGAAGATTTACAATTTTACAGGTTCCTCTTCGGTCTCCGCAATATAATTGTGGAACAATTCATCACCGGAAGGTTCTTTGTCATCAGCAGATTCCTTATCTTCAAGCAACCCCACTTCTTTCTCATCGTCATTATCCGGCTCTTCATGGACATGTTCAAGTGTTCCTTCACTTGGTGCATCTCCCTGTTCAAAAGCTAGCTCTTGGTCTTCGTCTTTAGATGTATCATCATTGGACACTTGGTCATTCTCTGGATCGTCAGTGGTTATCTCTTCCTCCCTTTTTGACCGCACTTATTAAATATTTGTTTCGTTTATGCGTCTACTCCGTTTTTTCTTGTTAATGAACATGCACAATTACAATTCTCATCACCATCAGCTGCTTTATAATGTTTCTGTTTCGGTATCAGCTTTATGAGTGCCATTTTCATTATTTGAGTGCTCAAACAGATATTAGCGTCATGAAATACAGTATTCGAAGCCGAGAATCAGGGGCCCCCTAAGGTGGTAATTGAGATTTTAGAGAGGGTAACATTGAGACACGGGGCACTAGGGAGTCCAGGGTAAATCCGAGGAGTAAGTAAAAGTTTCTACCATGATGCTTTTTTGTTGTTAAATCTCCTGACAAATGTCTTGATTGAAAGAAGGCTACAGCATGTTTCAAAGAATTTTCTATGCGCCCAAATCCCAAATTGAACAACAGGACGAACGTATATTGTTTCCACCAGACTGCTATTCTGCTCAAAGTTTTTTTTACATCTGGTAACCAAGTA
Source organism: Alatinidae sp. Z8VKAUB7J3 (assembly GCA_010016025.2). Classification (NCBI taxonomy): domain Eukaryota; kingdom Metazoa; phylum Cnidaria; class Cubozoa; order Carybdeida; family Alatinidae; species Alatinidae sp. Z8VKAUB7J3. The sequence goes on from JAAAKM020073195.1 coordinate 18,141,532, forward strand.
AGAACTCCATATTGACAGTTGAATGTTCAATGTAAAAATGTTCTATTTTCATGGACCCAGAGGGGAACTTTGAAGTTTTGATAGCGTGAGGTGGATTATATACTCTCAGAGGTTGCAAAACCCTGATGTAGTACACATGAAGTAAAGGAAGAAGAGAATACTTGTGTCTCTGATTTGGGATTGATCCGTACGTTTCACACCATAAGCATCATTATGAATATATTGTGCAGCTAAAATAGACTGGGACATGTATAATCTTTTCTACAATAGAACCTCTCTACAGAAAACACATATGGAACCGGTGGGGTCCGCTCTGATTTGCTCCCTCCCCGTGCGCCCTTTTAAGCGCGATGCTGCTCCTATTCTAGCTCACAAATTGTACCTGTAATCTTCATGACGTATAATTTCCACCTCCTTCAACAGATACTCCCAGATACGTGTCTCCTTGTGAGAAGCGTGTCTGCTCGCGAATCTCGCTTTGAGACACGCGACCATCCTCATGTCCCGGCGAGCGATCATAATGGTTTAATTGAAACAGCAGAGTAAATTGTCAAGTAAGGAGATTTTTATTGCATCCTTAATTTGTCTAACCTATCAAATATATTGCTTTCGGATAATCAGGCCTCTCTGTGGTTTCTAGTCATTCTCACAATTTTATGAATTTGCATTTGTGTTTGACATCACAGCACGGGATATGAGCGCTTTAACATTGCCTTTGCATTCAACTTTAATTGACATAAAATATTCATGAAAAGATCCAAGAGAGCCTGAAAAAGGAGAAATTATAGGAACAAAACAATGAGGGTTAGATATTTCACAGATGTAATTGATTCTCTATGAGATTTAGGTTTGTGAGAAGTTTTCTGGAGATGCTTAAACAATTTGCAATCAAAGTTCCAATGAATAGAGGATGAAACAGCTGAAACATCTGTCAGACAATTTATTCATCTAACATTACTCATTTATATTGTGCATCCCAGCTGGAAAAATATTCTTTCAAAAAGTAAGGAAATTTGATATAAATAAGCTGGGGGTACCCAAATTATTCACGAGAACACGACTGGAAATTTGAATAGTAAACTTGACCGAAAAATGCTCAACATTAAATTTAATCAAGATAAATAAGCTAACATTATCGGAGAGATAAAAACTAATTTGCAAGATGCAAAGTTATTATCCAATCATTTTAAAAATAATATAACTATTTTTATAGCTAATAAATGATCAGTAACTAATCTAAGACTTTGCTTGAAAAGTACGTTTGATTCAAGAAAATAATAAATGTACTAATATATACGTACAAACAGTCAGTATTCTCCTGTACGTATATATAAATATATCACAGAAAACATTTGTCCCTTTGGATGGTGCATTCTTTTCATTGTAAGCAACTTTCTGGTTTTATTATTATTATTATTATTATTATTATTATTATCATTATTATTATTTTTATATTCACAAATCCGTAATTGATAAACAAGGCTTGACAAGGTGGAATCTTAAAATCCTATTATTTAAGTCGATATAAAATTTTCAACAAGCTATCAATGAACCAGGAAATTTTGAAGGCTACATTAACTATACTACGTTGAAAGGACCAGTTTGGTGTTATTGTTTTGAGGATTAGGTACGCCATTTCCTTCCAATTTGAATACTTGGAATTATCCGTGCGACATTCTTTCAGTAATTTACGTATGCCACGGGAGTTATTGTAGTGAAACTCGGAAAAATAATCTTTGCTTGTCTTACGGATTACCAGCCTCATTACAGAAGTTTGGTGATCAATGGACGTGTGCATTATCAATAGGAAATTAATGAGTATACAATGAGTGGGGAGGGCAGAAGAAAGTTTGCTTATAAAATATGGGAAAAGTATAGGATAACGCTTGAGAGTTTCAGAAACACAAGGAAAATTAAATGAGAACGATAACAAGGAGACCGGTCTATCGTGAGGTCCGTCCACCTTTTGTACTGCTTTTTACTGTCCATCTGTTCAAGTCTGTCCCATTTTCGTAGCTTGCAGCGGTTGATTACATTAATCATTAATGTAATCTGCTTCCTTAAGAAAAACTTTCTGGCTTTTTCATGATCCCTCTAATCATGCCAATGTTATCAATTTTGCTAAACATTAGTAGTTAAATATTTTTATATGAAACTTAAAACAGAGCAGAGATGGGTTTCAAGTCATTTATCAGTTAAAAAATTACTATGTGTACCTCAAGGATTGCCTTCCGTTGGCTCCGTTCAGCATCAGTCACTTTGCCCTTTCCCCTCCATCCTCTTTTAAAACCGTCTCCTTGACCTAACCACCTATAATATAAACTCACTGGCTCATATTTGCTGGATCTTAACAAGACTTAGTCATTATAAAAGTGCCCAAACTTTGACGAATTCCTTATTTGCTGCGCGCTCCAAACAACGTTTGTACATTATTAGCACCTGTAAAGCAAGGACCCATTCTGGGCTCGGGTTATTTGATTGCGTAAATAATACTTGACAAATTAAGTCTTTAAATTTCTCACCTTTCCAGATGGGGCATGTGAATATTCCAAATCTCATGTAATTATCAGTAAGAGGGTATAATCTAACTACTCTAGTACGAAAAGGATATTTGAACCAATGATAGTTGAACCCATGGCCAGTTTCAAACCTCTATAGAACAAAAAGAAACGATCATCTTTACAAAACTGAGATATGTTGATTGCCTTGGACATTGCAACAATACATTAAAAACGTATTAAGCACAACGAATACAGTATCTCGTTACTTAGAGTTAATTCAAGACATAGGTAAGTTACAAACGCCTTATAAGAAACCAAAACCTACTTTAATTCCATCTGTAACATAAACTCTTATCTAAGCTTTACTTTTGAGGGGAAAGTGTCAATAGTCTAAGTACCGTAGTTACAGTGAAGTAAAAGCTTAAAGTACGCATTCATGTAACCTAAACATTCATTGAGTCATTTGCAATCTTTTCTGCAATAGAACTCTTCTGCAGCGGACTAACTTAAAACCGATATTGTCCTCTACCAAGAGCTTACAGTGTTACTCTACCTCTAAAAGCTTCAAATACATAAATTTATACATCCTTTGTTGTAATATGATACTTTAGGCCAATTATTATCTAGAAGTCAGGACTGTATTTGATGGGAGGCCTTTCCCATACATAGTTACACCCAAAGCAGAGTTAAGCTATAATTGAACATTCCGTAAAGATGTGTAAAATCTAAATGCAGGGAAAGGGCTTGCAATTGATCCAGAAGAAGGGAGGGAATCATTGCTAGTTCAGGCCCAAACATGTGTCAAAAGGACTTTAAAAGAACATGGTAATGATGATGATGATGATGATAATAATAATAATGAATCATGAAAGTCGCACCTGTCTACGTAAGTTGAAGGAAAATCTTAAACCATAAACAATTTTCATGTCTTTGACTTTGAAATATTTATAGCCCACTCGATGTATTTTCATTAATTCCAATGGAAATCATATTTACCTTTGTAATATCTTGAAAACAATGTAACTGAAAAGTGGAGAGATGTACTTTCATTGCCTGATTTATCGGTCATTGATTAATAGCAATTTATGACCTCTACAGGGAATCACATTCCATATACTGATTAGTTAACCTAGTGAGTCACTTGGAACATTTTCCAAAGATAATAGATCACATTTGTACCTTCTTTGAAATGAGAAATTATCTGTTGTCCTCAAGTTGCCAGGCTTTTATTCTTTAGATGTGCCTGATTAATTAGTTTGCGAGTCGAATTTGACTCCTGGGCTGCGCTGTGAATATACGTGCTATAAAAACACAATGCTGAAATAGAGACCTAGTTAACGTCTTCTTAAAAGCATTGCTTAAAATCTTTACAATCATTCGTAATGGAGTACCTGGAGTTCTAACCATTCCTGGAAAGTCAGTTGAACTGTTCCTCGGAATCCATGGTCTCTTTGCTCTCTTCCCTCACCAGCAGTCTGAGGTTGATGTGTCTCTCTGCTGTTGCTTTCCCCTAATGTTGTGTCAGTAAGACCTCTGGAACTTGCCTGTCTTGTCCTTGCGTTTCCAGTGCTAGGGGTATAGGTAACAGCGGCATCACCGCTGTTGTTTGGTAGGCCAAGCAATAAAGTCTCCTCACCATGTGCACCTTGGTCCTGAAGTACTCCCCGACGTGATCGTCGTGGAGTCCTGCCGGTGGATCCTAATACCTGGTTATCATCTCCAGGGGTCATTGGACTAACCTGATTTAAAAGAGAAAAAGATGCCTTAATATACAATCGTCCAATTCGAAGGTACGCCATACATCTAGGGACCGGAATTTTAGGAAAAATATGACTATTTTTGACACATTCGTCGTATAATGGATATGAGAAATTAAGCCAAGTACTGTAATTGCCTGTGTAACTCTCCATCGCCAAGAGCAGCTGTTAAACAATTACCTCCCCAAACGAGTTTTTTATGGAATGGCTATACCTGTTGTTTATCCTCGGAGCATTTAGTCTGGATACTGCTATGTAAATGAGTAAAGGCACCTACACTCCCCCCCTCCCCCCATCACCACCACGTTTCAATACATTGACTAATTTGGTCTCTTTTTAGCACAGTTAGGAATAACTTGTTATTCTTCGTTATTGTATAAGTGGAGCTGGTCAAAGAGGTCTGGAAAAGATGTACTTTTAGGCCCAGTACCTCACTCTGAGAGGAGCCAGGCGAGGGCAACATATATAGAACTTTCATTAAAGAACAGAGCATGTTAAGACTAGAGGATTTTCCTGACGTCACCAATGGCCCTTCGGAGATTCAAACCCTGACCTCTCTAAAATATAAGAACATCTTCTGAATGAGAGTTAGAAGAAGTCTTAAAAGAATGTTGTATGGTGGGGCTCGAAGATTCTTTGATTCTTCAAGAAACGTGGATGGATGATGTAATCTGATAACTAGTTGCTAAAAACAGCCATAGTTTTATAAGAATTACAGGTAATTTTATTGTATAATCATGCTGATCTCGTAGAAATTATTGTATGCATGAGGTGGATACTTTTCGAAGAAATCTTTGAGACGAGCTTCAAATACTCGTTTGGATCTGCTATCCGTACCAGTTTGGGTCGACTTATGAAAGTGGACCAGTTTGAATCCGTACCCGAAGAGATCTCGTGTAAACGCTTGGGATCGGATCCATACTGGAACTGATCGAAAACGAGGTGAAAAAATACCACTACGAGGTAAATTTGACGTAATACCTATTCATATTCTATTTTTGTCCTTTTATTGACACGTTTATCCATCATCTCCTATTGTTTATGATTCAACAGTTGCCACATATCGAAGCTCGTATTTCAATACATCAAACCGTTGATTTGCTAATTGGATTAGCATGCAGAATTCTGGATACAAATGGATCTGATTCCCTTTTTAGGGTGTTTATACGGCATCGATTTGGATCCGTAACAGTTTGGATCTGTACCAGTTTGGATCCACACCACTTTGGATCCGTACCAGTTTGGATCCGTACCCGTGTAAACAGGGTCTAAGTAAACGTGGCGTGGCCGTCTTCCTTTTCTGTCTAATATCAATCCTTAGGCAAAACAAAAGCGCCAAGGGTTCAGAGTTGAAAGGTTTAAAAGTTGGCGAAGGCAATGATAATGTAACCCATTAGCATCGCTATCTCAAAATTCAGTCATTGACATTATTATTACATTTTCCTCTTCAATGATCTTACAATACCACTACTGACGACAGAACTTTGTTGGATTTGACATTAAGTTTGTAAAAATCTTCACGTAGAGGGAAGCTTATCTAATGCATAGAGTTAGAGTTAATCCTGTGATAAAGCATGTAACATCGTTAGACGTGATTCAAATATTTAAATTCCAAAGTACACAAGACTGGCGGCGAAAGATTTTACAAAAAAACCGGCTTTCTATTCTCTGTAGTCAATGCATTGTTAGTAACATATCAGTGGTCAGCCGTTTGCAAAGGTTGATAATACTGTCAACAGTTATCAATTACAATTATGGAGTTACAATGATTCTAGTACCTGTTGTTTATTGCACAGGTGCCCCTATTAAAAGCAAGCTCGAGTGTTGAAGATTCAGTTCATGTCAAAGGACTTTTTTGTTTACCTTAACAATGTAGGCTGATGGCTTCGACCTTACAATTAAAAGGTTGTAAATGACAATGTATGGTAGCTGTGATTGGGATGCACTTAGTTACGACTTTCAAACTTAATGAGGGGTGTACAAGATTTAGTTCATGTCAGGGGCCTTTTGTTTACATTAACAATGTAGGCCAATTGCTTCGGCCTTACAATTAGAAGGTTGTACATGGCAATGTATTGTAGCTGTGATTGTGATGTGCTTAGTTCTGTACTTGCATCTTAATGAAGGGCGTCATAACTTCGGAAATTTAAAACTGATGGTTATTGCAACTTCTGAGTGGAAATGTGCTTTCAACAACATTGATGATTTGGGGGAATGATACACACTTCGCATAAATGTAACAATGCCACTACAATGCCACTAAAATACACTTTACATTTTCAGCATTTATCAGCGATTTTGTTAGACCAATTTGTTTTGTCTCTAGGTGCTGCACAGTTTGTGCCAGCTTCAACTATAAATTTTGTCTATTAATCTAATAGCAACATTGTCCAAGAAGTCACTGTGATTTTTCTGCCAAAGTGTTGATAGAAATCCATCAGAAGGGCACTGATGTCACAAGAACTTGTAGTTGTTGAAACCATACCTAAAATCTGTACTTGAGCTATCTGAATACTGTTTGCTACAATCATTTTGCATTTTACGAAGCACGCTGTGTTACAAGAATTGCAGTAAAGTTAATGGTTTGTTCATGCGCCCCTCCTGAGTTACCATATTGGAAGTTATCACACTCACTACAGCAAGCCTTGTATTACAGATTCTAAAACTATAGTCGTAGAGTACATTATCAAATATCTTTGCCAATATTCTAATGTCTCTATAATACATTGCAATACACAACAATAAGGATATCTGGAACATTCAGAGTTCGTAAATAACAAACGTCCGGCGTGTTAGGACGCAACGAAATCGGATAGGTGTGGGATTTACTAACGCTACATGTTGCGAAAAAAATGTTCAGAATGTATTCAAAACAGTTTAGTGTTAATAGAAGAAAATAAAATACTAAAACATTAACCATTAAATTTTGCTATGTGGCAATAGATATATAATACACTGGTGCTTTCATAAACATTGAGACTTGAGGTTTGAGCCTCTTGGTTTCTGATTGTCAGACCTAAATACGTTTCAATTTAACGAGTTATTCAACGATCCTTAATATTTCAAAATGTAATAAAAGCCATCTACTTAGATAAGGGGTAAGAACTCTGAACTCTGTTCGTAAAACATATTGTAACTATATCCTACTGTAAATTTTTAATACAAACAAGACAAATATGAATGCTGAAACTTTCTAGCCTTTGATTACGCATTTAAATTGTACCAATTTGTCATTGGGTATGACATTAAAGCTGCAATCAGAGTTGAGCTTCTAGTTTCCGAGAGCTGGAGGTGTGGGGTTTTTTTTGGGGGGGGGGGAGAGAAAAGCTATCTCTTAACTATCACTGCTCGAGGTCAATCCTTGTGAGAGATGGTAGCATCTGCAAGGACCCTTGATATGGATTAAACACCAATAATTGGCTGCAAGGAGCCAATAGTTTTTAATACAAATTTTTTTGAGATGATAATTTTAAGCAACAAAACTCTTCCATAGATGTTACTGATTTACATAATTGTCAACTGGCTTTAAATGATTTGCGTCAAAATGCTTTTATATCGCTCGAAACTTTCCGAGGAATATCTTGTACTGTATTGTAATGTTCCGTACGAGATTCGATTGCCTCTTCTGATTGATCCATTACAAAAATTAAAAAATAAAAAACGCTTGGAAATATTACCATGGGAAACTAGCTACACACTGTGCATATTGACTTCAAAGGTCTCCCCAATCTAATGGATTTGGGGAGGCCAAGCTGGACAAATTCGCAACGAAATTAATATCGTCCAAAAAGAAAGTACTTCTTACCAATCCACCAATTTGCAGGAGTATCAATAGGGAGCGACCACCGTCTGGTGACCGGCATTCAAATTAACATATTATGCGACAATTAAGCACATGATGGTTATAGCAAAAATTGCATCATGGGTAGAGATTCATTATCAACCAAGGCATGCCAGTGTAGAATAAGAATATTTGAGTTTCTGCTCAGGTGCGGATTCAGCTTACTAACAGAACACACATAAGGTAAACGATCCACGCACAAAATCTGTCCACTTAAACCCAGCAAAAGGTAACAGAAACCAAGAAGAAGCAGTACACGATAAGCTGTCCATCATGGCAAAAAGCCTCATCAACAGAGGACGTTTTTCAATCAAGGAGTATCATCGATCCTGGTGGAGCCATATTTTCGATTTCTCTAGTATCTTTCAATCATAAAGTAGACAGTTTTAATAGGGGAAATATGTTGAATATGTTCAACAAGTTGAAACAATCAGAATGAAAGTCAAGGAAGATCTGAGATGATAGAACACCAAAAGAGTAAAGAATTGTATTTAAAAGTAAAGATATATTTATACCATGCCCCTTCTTTAAAAGATATAAGACTCTCTAAAGTATGAAAGAAGGTTTTAGTAAAAACATTCCTTAAGAAAGGCAATAAAAGTAGATTTGAAGATTTATAATCTTACATTTCATGAGTGTAAACACTCTAAAAAGGGAATGGGATATATTTGGATCCGAAAATGGCGGGAATTAACTGTCGCGAACGGGCCAAAAACAAACTGTCGCGGGAAGAAACTGTCGCGAAAGTCGCGAGATTTTCCTCGCGACAGTTTCTTCCCCCAACAGTTTCTTCCTTTAAAGTATTCTTTAATGTATGTCACAATAAAAAAGTCAGGGCGGATACGTTTGTTGGTAGGTTTGGTAATTCTACGGTTGTAGCAGATACTATTTTTTCTAAGAGATAATTAAACACTTTTTAAGACAATGCTATTTCTGTTTTGCATGTTAGCATGGAGTGCCCGTAGCCATCTATGCTATTTTCTGACCATTGAGAGCAGAAAAGATTTTACTTTTATATGATTCATTACTTTGAAATTTTAAATTTTTAGCTTGCCAACCGGGTATTCTCGATTTTACTTCCCTTGTCAAACAGTGAGCGAATTATACCTCTCAAAGCTCTTGCAAGGTAATATAATAACCGCAATACTTTTTCACATAGTTAGCAATAAGTGTCAAAGGACTTGTACTCAACTTGGCTTTTGGGACTCAACTTAATCTTCTCCGCAATATTCTATACGTTATCCCTAATAGAGTCAGTCAATTTTGCCTCTTGGGAGAAAGTTTATTAGTTTGAATTCACCGAAAGTTTCTTTAATTGTGTCGCCAAGAATCTTAAAGTTATCAATTGGAGCTTTAATTACAAGAGGTAGCAAGAGCTTTTTTTCAGTGGCCGATGTTCTTTCTTCGACTACAACTTGGTACCAAGCAATAATGCATCAGCAAAAGTGTTTCACTTCTAGGTTGTCAACATCTTGAAATCCAAAGAATTCTTTTTCTATTGTAAACTTCTCGCCAAACGTTTGAAATGTTGAAAGACAGTTGGTTGGTATGTAAATGTCGATGGTCTAGTCACATATTACGTTGTAGAATGCGTTTGGTCTATTTGTCTTTAGTTTGTGTTATAGGAGCTGTTCAGCATTGACATTTAATACGCATCTTCTGTTCATGATGAGTGCAATTTAGCATAATCTAATTTGTTGTATGTACGATGGATGCATCTTTTATACCATCTAATTCAATAAGTTGTGTAAAATTATTTACGAACTGCCCATCAGTGATAGCCTAACCAAGGCTTGCCAAATACAGCAGACAGGTCATGAGCAAAAATGAAGTAGGACCGTTTAACTATGCTTGACTTTTATGAGTTTAATGAGCAAGCTCAGACTTTTGCTGTATGAAAAAGGCATCACCTTTATGACAACGAGAGTTTTGATTTTGTTTAAAACATTTTGGAGTGGTTATTCCTGGAACTTAAACATTGCTGATGTAGGTTTGTTCTTTATTTATTTTTCTTTGTTTAGGATAGTCTTGTAAATGCAAATCGTGCGCTAAGTAGTGACCTATCGTATGATGCACTTTGAAAAAGGTCACCTCGTGGTCAAAGTTCAACGTTCATGGAATAGCTTTTTATTTTGCAAGGTAGGTACGCCGCCACTAAGTCAAAAGTAGAGAACCGAGAAATATAAAAAAAAGGCTTTCTTCTTCATTCTATTCAATTCACTGAGACTTAGAATCTCTTTACGACCAACAGCAAAAGTTTTTTCTTCATTCCATTCCATTCTCTAAGCAAAGGCTCCTTCTTCATTCCATTCAACCCTCCGACATCTCGCATCTCTTGACGACTAACAGCAAAGGTTTCTTCATTCCATTCAAAGGTTTCTTCTTCATTCTTTCTAATGCTCAGAAATTTGGCGTCTCTTGACGACTAACAGATAAGGTGAAAGTATCTGTTCTTTCTTTCTTTCGTTTCGCTCTTTTCTTTGTTTTATTTTCCGAAAATAACCAACTTAGCAAAAACTTCAAGGGATACAAGACCCAGACACTGTATTTAGCATGCCGTTGCTACCACGTAACCATGGCAATTATGACCTAACGACCACGTCCGGTTTAATAGCGTATAGCTTGCAATTTAACGGCGCTGACCGGATTCGAACCCAGGACCCCATGACTACTTAACCAACGCCTCAACTATTAAGCCATCAAGGCTCATATATATATATATATATATATATATAGGTGTAACTAAACCTAATAAGATTTTGAGTATCATGATCTTTTAAAGGGAAACGAAGCAGTCGACTTTCTAGCCACTCAATTGTTTAAAGTTTGTTTCAGCAGCTTATGATTCCGGATCCCCCTAAATAGCCTTGCTCCACCGCAAATCTGAGGTGCTGGCTTCCGGCCTGCTATAGTCTTCTCTGTATGGCATTTTATTAGGGGGATATCATTTTTGCCTAGGGGACTAATGTCTGTGCTAGCACGATTAAGTTCTTCTGTTATTGGTGCACGTTTTTCCAAATCTTTGAGAAGACACTGAATTCGAGTTCAAAGAAGCTACTCTCTACTGGAAGTAAGTTTGTGCGCATAATGCAAAGTTTGGCGATAACATTCACAACGTAGTTAGATTGAGAACGAGTAAGATGCAAACACGCAGCCAGGAGTGAGCACAGATAGATATTTATCTATCTAATTCTTTAACACAAGTTTCAAAAATGTATAGAGTTCATCATATATTGAGCAGCAAAAGTCCTATAAATTCTCCTCTCAACTAAATTCTGTAGAGTGAGTGGGACTAATACACTCGTCCTTTTGACTCTTACGTTGATAATGTCTAACAACTTTGCGTATGATTATTTCCCCTAGGGAAGGATAACAATGCTGTTCCTCGGTGTGTTTAGATGTACTCCAACATGTAACACTGTTATTTTCTAACCTGTTTTGACCAGTGGTAAATCCAACTGGGCTCCCTAGGTCCCGACCCTCCTTACCAAGGATTTTTTATAAATGGTTACCTTCTCATTCTTAGGTAGTAGTTGGTTATAATGTTCAGTAAAGACAATAACAATGGAAATGTGGGTGCTGAGAGAATTCTGCAGAGGAAAACCCATGCAAACAAAAGGTTGAGTATTAAATCGATCACCTTTGAAGTCAGCTTCTCCACGCTACAACCAATTCCTAGATCCACTTTGTCATTTGATTACATTTTAGTCATATTTTTCATTTCCAAAAAAACAAGCTATTAACGAAGTCCAAATTCCGATTGACTCTTTCTAAAATACAGTTGGGTTTATTCTTCCCTGCGTTTTCTTTCCATCATTTCTGACGATTTTTACTCTGAGGCGTGTCAGACAAAAAAGCTGTTAAGTACATAATGTTTTTGCTATTTTTTGCAATATTCATTTCTTTGTGTCAAGATTGTATGAAGGCTAGAATCATTAAAATACTGAGTGGCTCTTTGTTAACAAGACTTCTCAAGGGCTCTGCAAAGTTGCATTACACAGAACAGCCTGCTACAACACAATCAAGTTAAAAGAAATATCATTTTCCTTTTCCATCGATTAAGATTTTGATATGAATCTTCTCAGTAACAAGTGAAAAGATTGGCGCCTTGGTATTATGTGTTAGATAAAATGTCAGCTGATTTTTGGGAGCACATCTGCTCCGTACACTTCATTATTCTATCCGTAACGTCATCTTTATTTTTTTGTTTGTAGTACAGATGCTATTGGTCAAAAAGTATATAACGTGGTTTTGCAATCGGGATTACAATCAACATTGCAAAATAACATTTGGATTCCGTTTCATGATACGTTAAAACTTGTAGTAAAATGTCACATTCTCGATGAAGTGTATCGCACAGTATTTCAGCAACTTAATCAAGGATAACGACCTGGTTTTTTGCTTTTTGCCAAAATGTTTCTCGCTTTGTCACAGTTTTAGCTACCTTTATTTTGGTGAAAATCCTATTCGCACTTTTAAGTGCTTCCAAAGAAAAACCATGCTTATGTTTTCACAAAGAAGAGGAATCTTCTCGAGATAGAAATTCTTTATAAGATATGGAAACGTATGTAGAAAGCATTAACTTCCCTTCGTTGATTCACAGTTTTGAAGTTTGATTGACTTCATCTATTGCATAAAGAAGTGGTCTTCACATATAGGATTTATCATAATGTTGATTTGTCCTTCGTGAGCAAAAAAGTCGTTCAATCTACAGTGACACCAGCGATATTAGACTCCTAGGTTGACTTTTCTTGGGTGGAACACTTCTCTCAAAACCGTTTGAAATTTTAGACCTCGTCAAGGTTTGCAAAGTACCAGGAAGTGTTTAAGTTATGGAGATGATATCTGCGCCTGCCATAAACTTTCCAGTACAATTTTTTATGTATCTGAATAAATTGTGTACGAATTTCTCTCGAACCGAATGGTTCAATTATGCAATTGGCTTCTGTGGAATTGTCAAATGTAAAGGGAAAATAACGAAATAATTTAGATTTGACTTCATATTTTTCTAATGTCAGCACTCACCTAATTTGCTCTATTTGCCTTGATATCGTGTACTTGTGGCCAATTGATGTTTCTCACAGTTTTGACAAGAATATAATCTCACGTTGAAACTACGGTATGTGTTTCGTGCGTCTTCATCCTATTTTGTAACTGCACTGCTTCTTCAAGGACAAGGAGCGTTGGACTCTTCTTCCATAACTAGACATATATTCAAGATGTCTATATATCTATTTTATAAACCAATCTCCGTCTTTTCCTACTCATTAACGAACTTAAACTCATTTTTACGCATATAGAACCTATTTAGCAAGTTCACAAAGACCACACTTGTGCAATTCTGACTTAGTCTGTAGTGATGTCATTCTGGAAGGTTCTTTTGTGAGATCAATTTGGCCTGCTGCATACGGATGAAACAGGAGACTCGGTTGAAACAGGAGGAAACAGGAAACAGGAGACTCGGGACAGAAGGCTCGGTTGAGTTTCCTACCACAACGTGTCTGTGCCTGATAACAGTGAGACAACAGGGTTTTAGTACTTGTACAATGTTACGTAGTTAGAGTCACATCTGCACAAACAAAGCCATAACACTCGCTCGAAAGAGTAATTTGAATATTACTTAGTAGCTATGCTTTGCAACAGTAAAACAGGCCGTATCAATATGTTGTCAAAACGGGCCAAAACAGTGTTGTATGCGTTTTGTCAGATAATGCGCTGGCCGTATTCAACAGCCTCGCGGTCCGGGGCAGGAGGTTGACGGACTTTGGTGCAACATAGAGTCAAGAAGACACCACTTATTTGCTCTTTGTTAGTAAAACAAGGTGGGGGAGGGAAAAATTGTTGATGATCATCACAAAGCGTTTATAAGGTTAACATTATTCATACGCGTAGGATGGAGCCTTCAAATGTTTTCTAAGATATTTAGAGGTTCAAAAATACAAAAAATAAAGCTCACTGTAGGCAATAGCGGTGCCACAAGGGAGAGGGTTCTTCCCACCCCACATGTAGCCAATTTTTCAATTTGACCAGATATAATAAGGAAAATGGAGACATAGGTAGTGGATATAGTTCTTCCTTTTAAAATATTTTCAAACATTTTCATTTATTCGCTGTAATCGCTCTTATAATTCTTTTTTGATGTCAGTGTAATACGGTTGGTAATGAACATTAGAAAAACCGCAGCGAAATTTAAATATTTAGGATCTATCAAGACCGAGAACGGAGACTGCTCCCCAGACATCAAAGCGCGCGTTGTAGCTGAGTTGGATTATTTAGGCGTGGGTAGGTATTTAGTAGCATTAGTGTTTGTTATAGACAGGTGGTTGTCTGGTTGATAGATATGTGGTTAGTTGCATGTCGGTAAGAGATAATAAGTTATTGTTTGTGTATGAAAAGGTAATGATAAACATGGATAGTTATTCAGAGTAGAGGTAGTTGGTGTTGGATAGGTGGTAGCAGGTCAGTAGTTTTTGGTAGGTAGTTGCTGTGATAGTTAGTGGTAAATGAAGATAGGCAATTATACAAAGGTAGATTTAGCTAGTATTACACATCGATACTTAGTTTCAGGTAGATAGGTATATTTTAGGTGTTATGTTGCGGTAGGCAAAGTTAGTGGCAGGTGTAACTAGTTATTTGAGTCCCCGATGCTTATCAGGGGGACTGGTATGAAACACTTGTGTAACTAGTTAGTGCTAGGTATGTGGAGGTAGCTAGGGGTGATGGGTACCCTAGTAAGTGGTGGATAGAGTTAGCTAGTGGTAGGTAGTAAGGCTTAGTTAGTGGTATGTAGGCAGAGCTAGCTAGTGATAGGTAGGGAGAGTTAGCCAGTGGTAGGTTGGTAAAGGTAGCTAGGGGTGGTATATACCTTACTTAGTGGTGGATAGAGTTAGGTAGAGGTAGGTAGAGCTAGCTAGTGCTAGGTAGAGTGGTAGGTGGGTAGTGGTAGGTAGGTAGGTAGGGTTAGCTAGTGCTAGGTAGGTAGAGGTAGGTACAGTGGTAGCTGTAGGTAGGTAGGTAGGTAGAGTTAGTGGCAGGAGTCAGGTAGGTAGGTAAGTAGAGTGGTAGTTAGCTAGTGGTAGTTAAGTAGTCATAGTGAGGTAGGTAGAGTTAGCTAGGTGTAGGGAGGTAGGTAGGTAAGTACAGTTAGTGGCAGGTAGGTGTAGTTAGCTAGTGGTAGGTAGGCAGTCATAGCTAGAGGTAGTTAGGTAGGTAGAGTTAGCTAGTGGCAGGTAGGTAAGTAGAGTGGTAGGTAGGTGTAGTTAGGTAAGTAGGTAGTGCTAGCTGGAGGTAGGTAGAGTTAGGTAGTGGCAGCTAGGTAGGTAGTGTTTCTTAGTGGTAGGTAGGCAGAGTTACCTAGTAGTAGGTAGGTGTTTGTTAGCTAGTGGTAGGTAGGTAGAGTTAGCTAGTCTTAGGTAGGTAGGAAGATAGCTAGGTGTAGGTAGTATTAGCTAGGTGTAGGTAGGTAGAGTTAGTTACTGGCAGGTAGGTGTAGTTAGCTATTTGTAGTTAGGTATGTAGGTAGAGTTAGTTAGTGGTAGATATACAGTCATAGCTAGTTGTAGTTAGTTAGGTAGGTAGGTAGAAAAAGTGGTAGGTGTAGTTACCTGATGGTGGTTAGGCAGTCATAGCTGCTTATCAGGGAGACTGGTATGAAACACCGGTAGGTAGACAGTCATAGCTACGTAGAACTTGTTATTTGTAGATAGTAGAGTAGATAGGGAGTCTTAGGGAAGTGGTGCAAATGAAAAATTTTGGTTTACAAAATATATCGCATATTGCGAGATCTCAATGGTCCATACTGTAGTAAAGGAATTTGGTGGAGCCTCTTCTATGAAGGAGCATAAGTTACCAACTGTATATATTGACAATACAACTGCATCAGATTAGTTATCTGGAAGGCTACTACTGACAAGTTTGGTGTCTGACATTGTAAACATCTATGTACAGGTAAAACAATGGACAAAGGGTGAAAACTTCAGTCAAGTCGTATACAAGATATATATTTATATATATATGTATATATATATATATGATCTATCTACTAAATCTCCCATTTCAAAGCTCCTGATATTAGAAAACACATGATTAAAGGCCCTGGAGTTGGCAGGTAGCAGTAGTAGTAGTAGCATCAGTAGTAGTAGTTGTAGTAGTAGTAGTAGTAGTAGTAGTAGTAGTAGTAGTAGTGGTAGTAGTAGGGTATTTGGAAGAATTGTCAAAGGATGGTTTGTGTCTGAAAGGTTCAGCACGTGCCTAGATATGTATCTTAATTACCACCTGGTTTTACTTATACCATCCTACAGGTAATTTTGCTCTGTTTTAAACAATGCAAGTATTGATTCATAGTATGAGTTAAAAGAAGGCAACGTTAGCTGTTGCAGTCTGCATATCTGTAGTCCCACATTTTTGCTCCTGTAATTGGCATTTCTATGTGAAGTTTGTAGCCTTTCCAGTAATTGTGGCTCTTGGAACTTCTTTTATTTGTATGAAATAACTGTCATGGTGGCTGTGATAAAGATGCTAGTTAAAGTCCGATGTGAAACAAAAGACAGAAAAATTGTCATCAGACTGATAATTTGGTAGATTTTCGTGTACCTGTAAGTACGCTATAAACACTGTTTTAACTTTACAGAAAGATACAGTAATATCAAATGCCCTCAGAGTAAAGCAACTCCTTTGCCCTTAAGTCATGAAAGCGTATTGTATCATTGCGAAAAGAGGATTTGAAATATCAGTCTCCTCTGAGAGCATGTTATTAGTTGATACTTTTTAACTTCAATGGGCTTTAGACAGATAGAAGGGCCGGTAGGCAGTCCTTCCTTGGTCAAGTCATATGGCGCAGAGAGGCTGATCTCCAATTGCGTTGAGCTGGATATCAAAG
This sequence comes from Alatinidae sp. Z8VKAUB7J3, assembly GCA_010016025.2. Classification (NCBI taxonomy): domain Eukaryota; kingdom Metazoa; phylum Cnidaria; class Cubozoa; order Carybdeida; family Alatinidae; species Alatinidae sp. Z8VKAUB7J3. The sequence continues at coordinate 18,158,509 of JAAAKM020073195.1, forward strand.
TCCACTAGTGGATGATTGGGAGCTAATGTAGCGACTAGAGAAATAAAGTATGTTAACATCGGAGGTCACCTAGCTCAGTTACTGCAAAGTGTGGGTCACGGGTTCGATCCCCGATGATGACATATTTTCTATTTCTTTAGTGTTCTTTTCAAAAGTAAGGCGGGCGCTATGTCTTGTCTATTGTTGTTTTCTAATTTTTATTAAGTTGAATTTAAGCAAGTTTTGCAAACCTACCATCTTTGAAGATGAAAACTCTAAATTTTGTTCTTTGCCGGCCCACCTTCCCACCACATGCCCAAAGGTCACTAATGCCCACCGTTTTACATTCTAAAATTCTTGTATTTGGTCGATTTCCATGCTATTGGATCCTCGGCATTCTTTATAGCCCGCGTTTTTGTCGACTGTTATAGTTTCATATCTGTTCCAAGCAATGTTCACTCCTCTGAGTCATACGTTAGCACAAAGAAAGTTAATGGACTCACTAGAGAGAGTTTCAAACCTGATCCCCCTGTCCTTCTAAATGTTCACAAGCTATTAGGGAGGCTCAATTAAGCCGCAATCATAGATCTTACGTGTTTGGTTCTTTTTATAAAAAACTTTTTTTATAAGAAACTAGTACTACGACGGACAAAACGCTAAAAAACTTTTAGTACTATCTTAAGTCAAAGAGAACGAATTAAGAAACTTAATTGAGAAATTTAAGTAAGAAACTTAACTGCGGTGAATCTCTAAATGGAAAAGAACGGGACATTTTGAATATTTGACCCACGTCAGACAAATATATCATGAATATATTTTACTGTCCAAACCCGCAAGTTGAGTATCCAAAATAGAAATTCCTGCCCTCCTGTCAGGCGAATCTTACAGGGGACCTTCATTCCCAACATGTCTCCAAGATTAACTGGTTGACCAGTGATTGTCACAGAGCACATTTTCCTTCCAGCCAGTCTACTTTGGGTTTCATGTGTGAATGCGGAGGAGGTATTTAACCCTGCTGAACTATGTAATATGGACAATTCATTTAAGAAACTGTTAAGAAACTTTTAGAACTACAATAGGGTGAACAACTAAGAAGCTTCTGGTACGTAGATCCCGATATTTCAGAGCCTCCAACTCTACTGACAACAGCAGTACAGCTCAATGTAGCAGTGAGTTCAAAGAGGTCGAGGACGGTGAAGAGGATGAGATGGAGACCCTGAGGTGTCATTCCAACTTACCACTGATGTGAAAACATCAGTGCTCTACGGCTGTCTAGACAAGGTGAAAACACGTCTCACAGAGAGAGGGATTACTGAGCCTATGTTATGTCTGCTCATCAAAGGACAGAGAACAGATTGGCAGGCTGCACTGATTGACTTCTTCCCTAGAGTAGGGAAATAAACACCCCTGCCAAAGAATCAACTGGACGTAATCCATGGACTACCTCATAAGACTACTCAGTCAATTGCGTTTTTATGGCAATGACTTTTAACTAAGTCTACTATCAAATATTTAATGAAAACATTTAACTGAGACTTTTTACCGGATTTTTTAAAGATGGACTTGTAGAAACAACAATGCAAAGTTTTACTCTGTAATTTGGCAATAGTTTAATAACTGTTTTTGTAAATCTGACATCATATTTCTCATAATTCCAGGTATCTCATGAAAACTTCATGCCGACAATTATCTAATAATAAAAATTCACTGCTTAATATCTCTTAATTAAATCTATTATCATTCTAAATGATTTATATCTAGGCTAAACCTATAACTGTTTACCAATGAATGCTACAACTAGGCTTGACACAAGCATTCAATAGCTTAACCCAGTAAGTGAACACCTCGCCCACAGATCAGACAAAAGCTTCAGAACGAAGAGTTGATCGCTTAGTTAGGTTCCACTGTACATGTATTGAGGTAACATGTCATTCTATTTCTAGACTGCGTTTGCTCTCTTGTACACTAAAATGTTACGTAGCTTCCTTGGTGGCGTTTTACCAGGGCTAGTCATTGATTGTAACCGCTCTTGTGATAAGTCAGTGATGTCAGTGAATTTGAATTTATAATGAAATGTCACACGTTTAATTGTAGCAAGCCCAGTATATCTCATGTGCGAATTGTCTATTGGGCATTTGCACCATTTTATATTTGTAGCTCCATTTGACGTTAGCTGAAGGCCGCCGGCCTCAAGGAGAAAACAAAAGGGTCAAAAATCATGCACGATGCAGGATGTGCTGCTCGTTCTGACAAGATCATTATCAATGTATGGCCTGCACTTGTACAAATATTCAGTAGAATATCGGTATGTTGGTTCGGCAAAATTAATTGCAGCACCCAGCTTTATTTCAAACAGATGTTTCTACTAAAGCAATGTCCCTGCAAAGTAAAGATATTAATTTTATATCTCCAGTGTTCACAATCGATAATTTACATTTAAGTCAATGAAGAAAAAGAGACTCCTTCGATTTACATATACGACAGTTACTGCACCGTAAAGTTAAAATTCTGGATTCAAGAATGGATATTCAACTACGACCTCACCTCTGAAGACACGTGATATATATACATCCCTCAGATGATATATATACACCCCTCCCTATCATTTTTGAAAATTTTCTTTTTTTGAAAGTGAATATGGTTGAATAGAAACACCAATTAGAAAAGTACGATAAAATAATTCTTGATCCTCTACTAGTGAAATTAAATATCAGGTGAAAGAAGACTTTTTATTATTTTGAGGCAATACGACAGTTCTGATCTGAAAGTTAAAGACCGGTCGTTGCCAGGTGTAACGACGTTGCGGGAGATGATGAGCTTACTTTTAAATACAGTTCGATGCAACAAATAAGCTCCATGAACAAAACAATGCGGTATGGCTACTTGTCACTTGAAAGACAATGTAGTAATATCAGCAGTCTTTCGATACTATGGAAGCGGATACCTTTAAACACAATGCTCAGTACATTGATGAATCTGTTCCAGCAGACCCAGAGGTAAATTTTAAGCAAGTGAATATAGTACATATAGATTATAAAACTAACATTTCTGATACATGGCTACTAATGATGGGGTCCTTCATGCTGATTTATACCAGCTGGTATTTAATTTCTGATAATGCATGATGTCTGTAGGATTCTTACCAACATTCTTGCTTGTCAAGGTTGTTAGAACTGGTTCTCACTTTTCTGTGTCATTCTTTGTATGGGAATTCCCCTTCCTTCATAAAAGACCCACTGCTTTAATTTCACCAGTCATAATACAAGTACATGATGTTTTTTTATAATCATATGTTTTTTTCTGAGACAGGCACAGGTATGCTTAAGCAAGGCTCCATTTCAGGTTCAAAATATGCTTATCATATGCTTATAGCTACCAAGGCCATTGTTCATTTTGAGATTTTTAGCATGTCGCGTCTATAAGTCTTGCACTTGTTTTATAAGCATAACACTTATAAGCATACACATTAAAAGTAATCCAATGGTCGAACTATACATAGGACTCTTCCCCTCTCTCAACAATCAAAACAGTGCATGTGAATTTGAATCATATGTCCACCATTTTGGCATAATCACTAGAACGTCACTGCTCAGAAAATCAGGCTGGGGAATATGCTTAGTGCATGCTTATTTTTTCAGCTATGTGAACTTGTTAATGCCTCTAAGCATTATGCTCATAAAAGACATGTAGCAGTAGTATTGTCCTAAACAGAGAGTGCTCAAATTAACTTATGTAAAGGAGCGAAAATTCTCTCAACCTGTAGACATTAATGTTCCAACCGCTCAGCAGTGCAGCACAGAGTGAAGAGCTTGAAACTTAGCCACCAAGCAAGCTTGTTCTACACAGTTTAAGAGATTTAATTTGTACCATGTCAGAGTGTATGTTGTATCCATCAAGCTCACGATTTCCATGAAAAATTTTAGTAGTTAAAGAAACAATAGAACAATATATAATACCATGATGAATTGGTCTGGGCATGAAGTAGCAACATTTGCTACATTTTGGATTGCTTTGTTTACAGTTGCCATATTTACTGAGTATCCAAGTCTCTGAAGCCTTACATAAAGTCCCCAGTTGCTTAAAAGTGTAAAGCAAAGGGCTAGCTACAATTCAACCAATGATGTCCACAATCTTTAAACTCAATCGGTTGCAGTCTGACATGAATTAAGTCATGCAACATGATGAGCTTCCCCTGAATCAAGTCATTCTATGAATTTACTTACGCAAAACCATCCATCAACTTGTTCAGTTATTCAACCACGGGCATGAACACAGTCTTATTTAAGAACTTCACAGCGTGGAAGGAGCAGCTAGGTGACCTCCGGAGTAAATATAAACCTGCTCACCTAAGTCGGGGATTTAATTAGATGCTTGGTACCTAACTCAGCTAGGTGCTTACTTATACCTAAGTTAGGTGCTCACCTAGAACTTAGGAGTAACCAAGAAACCAGGCCCAGGAGTTTCACTGAACAGTGCCAGATGAAGGAAAGTAGGTTTCTGAAAGCTTTCAAGAGCCAAAGTTTTCATGGTTTTAGTTATATATATTAAAATTAATTGATGAATACCCTGTTTCTCTTCTTTTAGGGGTGGCAATATGCAGTTGACTTTCCAGCTACATTTCACAAGCAAAAGGGCAAGCTGTCACTTGTGAGGCGTAGGAAATGGGCAAGATATATGCAGTTTGAAGGTTTTGATAAATGGATTAGGGTAAGTTATATATATATATATATATATATATATATATATTGCACGAAATAGCGAAAACACTGTGTACTTAAAAGCTTTTTTCGTCTGACACTCCTCAGAGTACTAACGTCACTAATTTAGAGTTCTTCCATGGAAACATTTCATCACTTAAAAGGTTACACAATTCCACTTCAATTCATCACTTGAAAGGTTTCACAATGCCACTTCCTTGAGGAATAACACCCAAACGCCCACCTTCTTAAGAGAAAAATTTTCTTAAGTTAGGTGAACCAGAATAGCTAAAAAAACTTTTAATTTGAAGTGGATACCACAGTGTACATAATTTAATTTAGACTGGTTTACAACCCCACCTACAAATACAACCCCACCTTAGAGGCCAACCCCAACCTGTAAATAGGATTTGAGCCAACCCCCACTTAGACAAAATTTTTTGAAAATGCTTGACCCCCCAGATGTGTCTGGGAGTGTAAGCTATGTCAGTATATAAGTGCCCCTGGACATAAGCCCTCCAAAAAATGCTATAGAACCTCTATAAGCCCAGAGCTTATGTTAGGGATTTTACGGTATATTATAGTACCTAAGAATAAAGGAAAGGCTAAGACGTATCTAGTATATTATCAGTTTATTGGTCACACCTATTGCAATTGCATCTTATTTACCCACCCCACATTGCCCGCTTTCGTCTATCTGTCACGAAACACTAGTTGAACAGCACCTTGCTACGTTGCTAGTATTCTGGTCGAGAATCAGAGTATGCTGCCAGAGATTAGATGTTTTAGAAGAGTGCTTGGCATCTCCTACACTCAACATGTTACTAATGAAGAAGTCCATAGAACAATCAAGCAACATGTTGTTCATTATGAGCCTCTACTAAGTAAAATGGAGAAAAGAAAGCTAAGATGGCATGGTCATGTCACAAGAAGTAGCTGTCTCTCTTAGACGATCCTACAAGGAACTGTAAGGAGACGAGGCAGAAAGAGAAGAAGTGGTCAGATAACATCTCAGAATGGACAGGGAAAGACTTTGCTACTACTCAGAGCCTAGCCTATGATAGAGAGAGGTGGAGATCTTTGGTGCAACGCTCATCGGTGCAGCACCCCTACGACCCTAAGGGTTAGGGTACAGGTGAGGTGAGGTGAGATGTCACTTTACGCTTTTCTGCAGGCAGGATCCCAGACTGTGTAGACCTGTGAGCTGGAGGCACTGTAGCTGAACGTGCAATATGTAGTGTAGTCTGTCCTAGCCACCCATAACATCTCCACTGGTAGCATCTCCATAGTTCGCATGCCCCAGGCAGGTGGCTCGAATCCCATTTACAGATGGGGGTTAGCCTCTAAGGTGGGGGTTGATATTTGCAGGTGCTGGTTGTCAACCAGTCAAAATTGAATTTTGTACACGGTGGTATCCACTTCAAATTTAAAGTTGTATTAGCGATTCTGGTTCACCTAACTTAAGAAACGTTTTTCTCTCAATGTGGGGATTTGGATGTTTTTCTTCAAAGAAGTGGCATTGTGAAACCTTTCAAGTGATGAAATACTTTAAATAAGTGTTCCGTTTCTATTTGCATTATTGGTGGGAAGCGCAATTTGAACTTTTAGAAAGTTGGCCTTTAGAGTTCTAGATGTCGTTGTAGGTGGGGGTTGATTTTTCTAGGTGGAAGGCCAGACCCCCTTGCAAACTATGATCTCATTTAACCTCTTACGTTCTTTTTATGTAGACTCAGGTTTCTTATTCCAACTCCCCCGCCTAGTAATTTTTACGTAATCTCCATCCCATGACAATTTTTTTAGGAGATGCTTTAGCTGGAAAGTAGAAAATGTCTTTAAAAAGGAACATTAAAATATGAAAATCACACATTAAAAAGATGAAGGTGGCCTTGTACGAGGCTCGAAGAAGTGTGAAGACGCACAATACAGATGTTTGCAATAATACTGTCATTGAGCAGGAAGATGAGGAGAACATTTTTATTTATCTCCAAGGGTGGTAAGTGACTTGCATGTCGGAACGTTTAAAATTATACCATTATTATTTGACCTTAGATTATGTCTCCTACTGCTGCTCTTTATGGGTATTAAATCCAAAATATACGATGGAGAGAGTCTATAGATAGCTTTAAAGATAATTACGAATATCTTAAACTCAACGATGTTTAATGGATAACCAGTGAAGACTCCTAAGTAATGGTGTGACAACTCTACGACTGAGGCTTTTCCGGTAAGCAACTTTAAAACTTTAATAGTTAATTTCATTGCATATTTGCGCATGTAAAATGCGCGCGTCTACTAAAGATACCCTAAGTCTACTGTATCTTTCATCAATCACTAAAAAAAGTAAAATAACTATTTGTTTAAGAAACAAATTAAGAAACATGTTATTTTAGGTTCAAAACGATGAAAGTCCTACAAATGCTATGAAACCATTTAAGTAAATTGAAGTAGCCCTACTGTTTTTGTTGTGAAAATTAAGCGATTCAAGATCTGACCCAAAACCTTATTCACTCTTTAAGGAAAAAAGTTTTCAGTAAGGCATCAAAGCTTTTATCACAAGTGCAATCTACAGCAAACCGCGTTTAAATTGAAAACGAAAAAGTTTAAAAATTCTGCGTAGCAATAGACTTAGTCTAAATGCCTCATTTTTCCCCTCTTATGCTACTGCGACCTTTCTTCATTTGGAGAGGCAATGCCTTCCAACCTCCAAAGACGTCCCCACCCCCCCTCCCCGAAAAGACTTGGTATAGTATTTTTGCATTGTTATTTAGCACTTCGGTTCTTATAAGAAATAAGATAGCAAAAGGTTACATTACATCGCAAGACGTGTAAAGGTGTCAGAAAATAAGGGGAACCGAGGTCATATTAATAACAGACTTTTTAAATATTGTAACCAATCTATTCAAGCACAAAGCAATTCGAATCTATCTAAAGATATTACGGAAAGTAATTAATTTTTAATAGCAAAACCTTCTGTCACCAATTAACAAACTAATGTAACCAAATACATAATGGCAAATAAATTATGAAACTAAAATATTGTCGCTTTAACGTTCTATTGCAGCTAATTCACCACACTCCTTAATCTAAAAGCCCAAAATTGCTTTTTCAATTAGCCATCTGATGACTATGGTATGAATCTTCTGTCAAACATAGAAATCAATGAATTGCGTGATCAAAATTTGCATCAGGATATGACCTAAATACCTTTCTATACAGAATGTGACTCGCTCGGCGTACTAAATGTAAAAAGTAGATGAAACTTTTGCAATTTAAATTGTTAAACCTTCCTTTATAAATGTTATTGTAGCCGAATCTGTTTGATTTAGAGTAATTTCCATATTAATAGTTAGGTTCTTAAATTCATGCTAGTTTAGTTCCTTTACTTTTGTCTTCTATCCATAAACTTCAATCCATGTATAAGAATAAGCTGTTACATCGACGAGCAGGAATTAAAACTTTTAAAACTACGAATAAAGATTAAATGTTTCGAGTAAGGTTTATTTAATTGACTCGAACTTTAACAGCGGACATAATACATAGTTTCTGGACAACAGTGTGATGGAATAAAGAAGATAATTTTCATGTGTTTAATAATCTGTAGCTTTTTAGCTTTTTAGCTTTTTAGAATATACTAAATTTAATCTTAATATCAGGTCAAAGAAGAGAGTTGCTAAATAGGATACTTTGGGTATCACTCTCTTCAAATTCGATTATGGCATATAAGCGGTAAAAGCGCCTTTGATACAGGATGCTAACATATAAAACTTGCGGATAATGAAAATTATAACATTGATAGTGAAATATTGATGTGTTTAAATTGCTGTGTTTCAAACAACCTCAATGATGTATATCAGTCAGTATACAAGCAGTATCACAGTACTGAGACTGCTCTCTTAAAGGTAAAAAATGATATCCTGCGTGCTATTGATAATCAAGAGACAGTCATCCTACTCCTATTAGACTTGTCTTTGGCATTCGATACTGTTGAACATGGAATTCTTCTTGACAGACTAACAACTACATTTGGAATAAAGGGAGATGCACTGAAGTGGATACGGTCATATCTCTGCGACCGGAAGTCATTTGTCTACATTAACGGTGTAAAATCCTCTATGAGAAAGGTAGAGTCGGGGGTACCTCAAGGATCGGTCACCTCCTATACCTACTCTTCACAGCTCCTATAAGTGACATCTTCAAAAAGTACAATATTTCGTATCAGATATATGTCTCATTCAGATGTCCGGCTTCGCTGAAGATGGACTCTGCTATTCAAAAGATTGAAACATGTGTATCTGCGCTTGAAAGTTGGATGCTCAAAAATAAACTTAAGCTGAACAAAGATAAAACAGAGTTATTTCTTCTAACCTACTCTATTTAGATCACAACCTACTTTGCAATTTATCAATATTGGAGATACTCTATGTCCCAGCAGTTCGGTCAGAAACATTGGGGTCATTTTTGACAAACATATTTCAATGTCGGAGCACGTTAACTACCTCAGCAAATCCTCATTTTACCAGCTCAGATCCATAGCGAGGATCAGAAAGTATGTCTCTGTAAAATCCGTCGAAAAAAGTGTCCATGCTTTTCTGACGTCGAAATTGGACAACTGTATTTCCTTGTTGTATGGAATCAACAAAAGTTTGATTAAGAAGCTACAACGTGTTCAGAACTCCACAGCCCGATTAGTGGCTCTAACCAGGAGGTATGAGCATATAACTCCCGTTCTGAAAGGACTTCATTGGCTACCTGTTGAACAGCGTATTGTTTTTAAAATGTTGATGATAACTTTCAACCCTACCTTACATGGGCTTTTTGGCTCTTCTCATACACGGGGGGTGGGGATGGGGGCTAGTAGGCCCACGGCACTTTGACACACTATAACTTTATGTTGGCCAATGCTATTACAAAGATGTTTGGCACGTTTACAGTTTAGCTCTTTTCCAACAAATTTATAAAAAAAAAATTCAATTTGGTGTGAATGACGTCATTTATGGCTATGAAATGTTGCGCAATATTCAAAAATTTCCAAAATTTTGTAAAAATTCCTTCAGACATATTTTTAAAATTACATTTTGATTTTTTAAAGGCTTTTGGTATCTCTAGGGTATTTCAGCACGTATACGTTGTATTTAAGCAAGATATTTTAGATTTTGAGAAAATCATTTTCCAAAATGTATGACTTTGGAAACTAACGAAATGGTTTCTTACTTATAATCCACCGATTTTTATTTATTTTGAGCATTATGACTAAAAAAAATCCTCCAAACATCAAAAATATAAGTCTTAATTTACTGTTGATACAAAAGTCATCTAAAGATGTGACTTTCTTATAATTATTTGGCATATATTGTTATATAAGGTTCTCTATCAAATTTCTCCTCGTTGCACAACATATTTTCTCATTTTTTGCAAAATTTCAACAAATTTTGCATTTTTAAAGATCAAATTTGAGAATATAACGTCGTCGGTACAAATTCAGGAAAGAAAACTTAAGTTTAAGGATATAATAATCATGTTTTTCAAAGAAAAGTAACAAAACGGAAAGTTAAAAAACTGTACTATAGGTTAACAAAACGCCAATATCGCTCAATTTTTACTAAATTTCAGAAAATTTATTCATCATAAAACTTCTCAGTAAATTTTAAGAAAAGTCACAAAATTTCATGTCAATCCGGCCAGGCGTTAAATAAACGCACAAAAAGTGCGTCGACTCTGCCACTAAACGCGAGAAGCATTGTGGGAAATAATCGTAATTGTATTCTTCGGCGATGACATTGAAACGAGGGACATACGCTCAAGATAAAGGTAGCTTCGGGCACAGGTAGTACAAATGAGTCCGCTGTTGAAGTCTGAAAGAAAAGACGAAACGTTGTCTATATTGTAGTTTCTTACTCGGCGCCTTACTTATAGTTTGTTGGTGTTGTTTTCGCCTTAAAATTGAAATTATTTTGTCGTAGGTGGAATTTTCCCCAAAGGTTGTCAAGCGTCCCGTACTGATTTTTTCAAATTTTAGAATGTAACTTTTTAAAAAGCTGACCAAAGAATACGTCGCAGTATTGTGCTTAGCGTATGATTAATTTTAAGCCAAAATTATGCTTGAATGTGTTTGTAAATGTTATGTTTCTGACAAAACATTTGCTGCCTATTCAGGATTGGACTCAGTTAAATGAGATTGTCATCGATAAGAGAGTTTTGAAAACTAGCATTTCAAATCCTCTCTTCTCGGTGACACTTTCTAACTTTAATGGGCTTTGGATTAATGACGGGCCGGAGTGCAGTCAAGTCACATGGTGCAGAGGGTCTGGTCTCCAATTGCGTTGAGCTGGAGGTCGATGTCCACCGGTGGATGCCTAGGAACTAATGTGGCGACTAGAGAAATAAAAGTATGTTAACATCGGAGGTCACCTATCTCAGTTGTTAGAGCGCACGCCGCGAAAGCGTGGGTCATGGGTTCGACCCCCGGTGGTGGCATATTTTCTATTTCTCTAGTGTTCTTTTCAAAATTAAATGAGATTATATGTGAGACGCCAAGAAGGGAACCACAATTTTGACAACGTTTCGTCTTGTCTTCAAGACTTCGCGCAGGTCTATGTACACAGGAAGGCACAATACTAATCAAGAAAAGTACAAAGAAAAGACGAAACGTTGTCAAAATTGTAGTTCCCTTCTTGGTGTCTCACCTATAGTTTGTCGGTGTTGTTTTCACCATGATATTTAAATGAGATTACCATGTTTTGTTTAACGATACTGTTGCTTTGGGATTGCTTCTCCAGATTGTATGCGAAAGCTGTTCAAAATACAAAGCATCTTTAGAGTATGCAGGAAATTCCAGCAAAAGAGTCTGTTATGTGTGTTACAAGAAACTGAGGCAGGTTGACGACACTGACTTGATTCAAAACAGAGAACGTGAGCTAAATAACGATAAATTAAAAAGATCGTCGGTTATATCAAGTGCCATGTCTAGCGAACTTCAATGGAAGCAACCTGGCAAAGGATGGAGTCGTGGCTACTTTGCTGTCTCGGAATTTGTACTTTATGTTTATAAAAAGAAACAGGTGACTTGCTTTTTCAGTTTGATAATATTTGATTTGATTTGTTTGGCTGTCTCTTAGTTCTTTTATCATATTTTATTTTACTGCGACTTATTTTCTCTTATCTTGATTAGTTTTATTTTAATTTTCTTTTTTTCATATTTGTTTTTTCATCTTGTTATTTTATTGTTATTTTGTTCTTTATTGTTATTTTATTGTTATTTTATTGTTATTTTGTTGTTATATTGTTATTTTGTTATTTTATTGTTATTTTATTGTTATTTTGTTCTTTTATTGTTTTTTTATTGTTATTTTATTGTTATTTTGTTATTTTATTGTTATTTTATTGTTATTTTATTGTTATTTTATTGTTATTTTGTTGTTATTTTATTGTTATTTTGTTATTTTATTGTTATTTTATTGTTATTTTGTTCTTTTATTGTTATTTTATTGTTATTTTATTGTTATTTTATTGTTATTTTGTTGTTATTTTGTTGTTATTTTATTATTTGTTGCATTGCTTTACGAAAGACAGCATCTCTGTACTTCAGTAAGTGTGAAGGTAGTTTTCTTTTAATGTACTTGAACCTTGCAAATATATAATGACTAGTTGTTGCGAGCACTCCAAGGAGAGAGTGCGTTACAGATTTAGCTTAGCTTTTAGTGAGCTTCAGAGAGTAGCAAAGGAACCAAAAACGCAATCTAATTCGCTTAGTTTTGGAAAGAGTTAGGTGACCTCCTATGCTAGCATACTCTATTTTTATAGTCCTAGTGGATGATTGGCAGCTAGTGTTGGGACTAGAGAAATTTAGTATGTAAGTAAGGGGAGTGACCTAGCTCAGTTGGTAGAGCACTCGGCACGAAAGCGTGGGTCACTGGTTCGATCCCCAGTGATAACATATTTTCAATTTTCGAGTATCAAAGCTTACATTACAAATCCTCTCTTGTCAATGATACTAATTAGCTCACTGAACAAGCCAAATTACAAACCCATCTAACTAACCCAATTTAAGTATAGGAAACATTTTCCCAATTAATCAACTTTTCGTGGATCTGCCAACAGTAAAATTAGACACATTTTGAATGATCTTACCAATTACATACTCGATGCACCTATTTTTTTCTCTGAGTAAATACAGTGTATTCGAAGTATGATGTGATGGGAAGAGAGGGGATTGTCCCGTATGGATAGCAAACTGAGGGCTGTTAATAAGTAGTTCATGCTTTGGTCCTGTAACAACCAATAAGGCTAAGGATTGTGCAAGAGATTTAGCTTTTCTAGTATTTTTGTGAGTTAATGCTTATTGGTTTATTGACAAATCACGTATAGAAAATGGGATTTTGGTAAACTAGGCACAACAAACTCATCCATACTTAAAATTGAATTTTGTAGAATTTCCTTTCTTTTTTTCCTCTCTTTCTTAAATTGTAGAAAAAAGAATATATTTTCAATTTACACCTTTTTCAATAACACGAGTGGCGGAAAACGTGTCGCTGTCGTACCGTTATTTTCTAGGCTCTTGTCGTTTCCTATAAATTCATCGTAACAGCTTTCGCATTTCACTACATACGATTGCTGTGATCAGTGCGTGGCGAAAATGATTAGCAAAATGAATCCGTTACTTTCTTTTTTTCTTTCTTTTTTTTCTTTCTTTCTTTGTTGATCTCGCCTTTTTCATTGCTGGTATTATTTTTTTCTACATCATTATAAGTTCTTACACTTTCCACAACTGTCTTTCTTTTTTTCTATCTATCTATCTATCTATCTATCTATCTATCTATCTATCTATCTATCTATCTATCTATCTATCTATCTATCTACCTACCTATATAAACATAAAACCATATAACTAGACAATTATATAACTATACAACCGTATATCTATATAAAGATACCAATTGTCTGGCTGCATCTGGAAAATGTATTGTCTTTTACTTGATTAAAAAACATTTCCTTTCCCTTTTATTTATTAATGTTAAGTATCATCCGACAACAGAATAAAAAATTTAGAACACGGTTTAATACAGCTAAGACAGAAATATTAAGGGTCCCATTCCACCCACCGTCTTTTACTGATGAATTTACTGATTATTATTGAAATGATTTCGTATCCTTGTTATCGTTTTCAATCATGCAGTACATTTTCGCACCAAATACCAACTTATAAAATTTGGACGATTGTAAACAATTTTTTAAGATCCGACGTTCTGCATTTCGTACTTAGATTCATCTAGCATATGTTCATAACTACGTTCCAACAACTTCGAATGTCTCTCTTAGACATCGGGTCCTCTGATTAAAACAGAATAGGGTGTACCCTGTACAATTTAACACATCTGGATCTATTGATCTGTTTTCCAAGTAATACCAAGTAGAGATTGTGTTCTTAGGGACCCAAACTTCTCAGATGCCTCTTTGTTTGTCACCATTTAGAGGGAAGCTTTGTTGAAGCAGTGTTGAGGCAGAGTCACCTTTGCTCAATGCATATTAAACGCCATTAGTTGATTCACATATAAAATATGTTTTCTTAACATTGAATGATGTGGTGGCTGAATTTAAATCTATATTTAAATCTATATTTAAATTCAGATGCGCAACAGTTAGCAACATTCACTAAAATGGTTTGATAAAATGGTTCTAAAATCTTTGTGAATGGGATCAATGGTTCCACCAGTTGTGTTCCTTGGATCCGAACATACTATGACGAATTCATATATCATGCCAGGAACTGTTCAGGGCCGTATCCAACGGAAAGAGTCGGTCAAGGGGCCTGACCACCAATCAATTTTGGGGTTAGCTTTTTTCGGTTTTGAGAAAATAATTCATTGTACCTTGTTGAAAACACAAGTACTAAATATGGATTGAGGTTGCCGTCTTCCATTTTCATCGTTTATGGAACAATGGCTTCCTTTCGTCATGCAGTGCTGCAACAGGAAGAGCGTTATGACTCCCCATGATTTTTACCTCTGATACGGCGTTGTTATAAAAGGGTAATTTCATCAGAAAGCTGCATCAGTAAATAATTCACCGGCTGAGTTGTTTTACTGACAATTCTATGAGAGGCACAGATTGTATTGAAGGAATGAAATCAGTTGAATTCATTTTAATAGTTTTAGTTCGGTGTTTTAGAGTGGTTATTTTTTGAAACATTTCGATTTTTCTCTTCAAGAACTAACACATATGCAGACAAAAACAGTAGCCTTTTTCTTTGTAGTAGAAAACTATGGAAATGGTCCTTTATCGATTACCAAATGTTTATTGAGTGGAATAGTAATTTGTACACTATTCCTTCTGGATGTTTCGTTTTTTATCACATGTACATTTTCCTTAGGCCTTTTAACAAAAAGTGGTTTAAAAAATAGGCCGAAGTACTCTGACAGGGTCGTTACCTTGCTGTAGTAATAACTCATGATCAACTCTTGATCTAGAAGGTAATGACTAATGACAGCTATGCATCTGGCTATTTACAGTAGTTCTGGTGATGCACTTTTCAGAGAGACGTTTTCTTCCACATATCTTGTGGACTCCCGATGCCCATACGCGCCTTACGAGATAGATATTATGCCTTCGATCAGTATTTATCTCTGTAGAAGAATATCCAGGTGACATGCTAGTTGAAATTGGATAAAGATATTTATTCATTAGTACATGTTCCTTCTCCTCGATAACACTTCACAGTCCAACCAAAGACCAAAGCTGTCAATGAAAACGAGTGGAAGTTGTAATTTCAACATGACACATGTGCGAGAGTGATAGGACAAAGATACAGAAATAAGTAGAATTAAAGAGGGATTTTTAGAAAGAAAATGGCACATGTTAAGTTAGTATACGTCATTCTGCTTCAATTATATAAAATTATTTATACCATTGAAACACATATAGAACTCAGAAAATAGAGATTCTAGTTTGTGGGCCTCCGTTGCGACTCTATCCGCTTCTGTGTCTGAATGATTGTTGTAATTGTATATTTCTGCTAAAAAGAAAAACGTTCCTTACGGGAGGAACCTTGGTGAAGTAATTGGTCGCTCTAATCTCATGAGTGCTACAGAATCATGTAGGCAAGGCTACTTCAATACTTTTTATATCGAACTTACGTAATTGAAACTAATGCTGTAAGGTTATCTCAAGATATCGTGTTACTGTAGTGGTCAGTGCGTCTCGCTTGCCTTATCTAATGTATTTTTTTAAAATAAAATAACTTAGATATCCAATAAAGGCATCAGCTAGTTGTATAACCAAATAACCTGATATGGTAGATGAATCATTCCTGGGGCAATACAAATTGTGTTCAGTGTATATTATAGCAATGTGAACAAGAGGTCCATAGTGATAGTGCTGTTGACCATGAATATGATGATGATGATAACAATGATGGTCTCAGTATAGTAATAATGGTTATAACTATTCATCATGTTGACAATGTTGTTAATTGTTCATGATATAACTTGTTGATGATACATATACATTGTTACTCATGATGCTGCAGATTACAACAATGGCAATAATGTTATCTGTGACTCTGCCATAGGGCAGCCATTGCTTAAGAACCCAGACTGTTGCGAGTCAGTCCACATAAAATCAAGAAAACCTTTGTTACGCAGACAAAAAGAATTTGTTTTCTCACTCGGCTTATTCAAGTAATCTTGTTGTAATGGACGCTTAGTGGTCCAAAAACACTAGCCATTCATCCAGTCCAATTTCTGATTGGCTCCTTAAAAATAAAGTTGGGTATACCCTTTCACACATTCCATTTCAGTCACTCTGACGTTAGTACTCTAAGGAGTGTCAGATGAAAAAAGCTTTTTAGTACACAATGTTTTTGCTATTTCATGCAATATTATCTGGATAAGTACAAACTTTGCAAGATGCTATGGATTGCAAGATTAAGAAAAATGCAGATACTAACATTGCACAGCAGATTTTGTTCCTGAATTCCAATCTGGTCCATCGGTCTTTGTCTTTTCCTTTTTGAAGAATTTTTTGACACTTTGCCTAAAACAGTATGTGATAATATATACTCTTGAAATAATAACTGGCCAAGATCTAGGCCAAACATGTATGAATAGCTCAGGATTTACCATATAAGACAACCAAATGCCAAATTAACAAACTGAATGCTATATCTGCTGGTATACCTATGGTGACCTGCTCCCTAAGTTTTGTGTATTATATACAGCTTCACTTTGTGATGAGCAATGGCCGATGCACTGGCAGTTTGTACATTGTTTAACACTCACCAAACTTCCCCTTCCCCTTCCTTCCTGCAATTATCCCTCGAATTAACTAGTGAAAGTATTGGAGATAGAAAAACCAGATGATATGCAAAATTCATTAACAGCAACTCAATTTAACCACCAGTAATTGAGAAAAAAGTATTGTCAAAAATTAGCCTTATTTTGACTATACTGCTCTGTATCAAAATACTCTTTAACGCTGACCATGGACTTCTAAATAATAGCATCTGGGATGGAAACCTCCTCAACTTGAGGCCTCAAGTGTACAGGCCTTTTTCTCAAAATCCTTTTGTCAACTTCAGTCATCAACAGTGCTTTATGGCACTTCATGCAGAAGCTAAGAGGGCTTATGTTTGATGACTTGAAATATCCATATGACTAGTATAACGGTTGATCTGCTGAGTACAAGATATGAGTATATGAGTTGATAATACTGACGTAGTCTTTCAATATTACTTCTACTTTTAAGATCTTGTCTGCTAGAAATGGTTCACATTCCCACGTTTTGTTGATAGGCCTATTTATATTAGTCAATGTTTACTCACTGTTGCCTACATTTGCTAAATGCTTTTCTTACGCTATTTTGTTTAAGGAAGCTCAAGGCAAGTGTCAGCCCACATGGTTTGCTTATCAGGAGGCAAATCTTAGAGATTGCCAACATGGTTTTCAAGGCTTCCATCTACTGTACATTTTTATTCAGACTTATAAGGTTGAGGAGCACACAAATGCCACATCGATTAGTGGCTCCTTTTGGCTGCAGAATTATCATGATGCTGCATGTATAGCATATATTACTCTCTTAGCCTAAAGATACAGATTGTGTATAATTCTAAAACTGAGGAAAAAAGGGCTAAATGGCATTTAAAACAAGTATAACCACATGTTACTGTTCAAAGAATGCATATCGTGACACATAATCGATACTTTTCTTTCAAGTGGTTTAGCTACGATCGTTGAGGTTTCTCATCTTTACTATTGGTTCCGATATTTGTCAGGAATACTTATGTTTCTCAGATATTTAGAATGGAAAACTATTCTATTGCTCAAAACAACTTTTGAGGTAACTCTTGCTACTTTTAATTCATGAAATAAAGCGTAGCAACTTTCATTCCATTTCCATCAGACTTACATCCCGTAAACATTTTTTGACATAACTACCTTACTGTTATTATACTAATCAAAACACATATTTTGCCAATAATTTCGCAATAAAAACGTTTTAATTCAACTTCAAAGGTGTCGAAGTATTTACAACCTGAATATCAAAGCATAAAACCACGTTTTATAGACGTCAAACATGTTAAAACTGCCGCGGGCCTACTAGACCCCCCCCCCCCGAGGTGCTTGCTTAAGTCATCAAAAGCCCGTGCTAGGTAGGGTTAAAGACCAAGAGTCAAAATATCAAGATATCGACATATCGATGATTCTATGTAAAAACTTAACCATATAGAAATGTAACAAACCTATAAGTAGAAAACTAAAGCAAACTCGTAAAGACCAAGTATCTCCTACTGATTCCAACACAAACACATCTGATCAGATAAACTATACCAACAAACGAAAACAAGCCTAATGTAAATGAAGAAAATCCAAAACTAACGGTAAAATACGGTAAAGTACCTAAGCTGCTCGAAGTAGCAGAGTCCACAAAATTTCCTAATTACCTTGAGCACGTTGCCTTTTCCAATCTACTCAGGGGTCATGGGATGTCACGCTATCCATGACGCGAAACCAAAACAAAGAGTGTTGCAACAATAAACATGAGGCTAAAACATAATGCCCAAACAAAATCATAGCCATGCCGACTTGACCTAATGTATGAACGAAAGAGATAGAAAAACTAATCCAAATCCAAAACTACTGAAAACTCTGACGGTTGTCAGAACAATTAGCGTGCCAATTTTCTAAACGTTGTTACTAATTTATAATGAATACAAGAAGAAAACTACTTGTACTTAAATATACAAATGGTACATTATACATTTTAGCATGGTTTTAAATTCGACAAGATGAGTGATCTGTCTATATGATTGTTGTGTGATCCGTTTTTACCAAAGAGGTAATACGGTATGTGTTTTCCCAACTATTCAAAGGCACTTGTATAGATTAAAAAATACTGTAATACGATGTTTTAAAGTTTTTTGATTTTCAATTTCACATCAGCAACACAAATGTTTGTAACACCTTCAAGGTACACTTTACAGAGATGGCAATAACTTACATCAAATGTTTTAATCGATGTAAATATTTGTTGTATAAATTTAGATGTTCTAATATCTGTTAATGGAAGACGCTAGAGAAAATTAATTCAATATAATACTCATTACTTAACTTTTTGGATTTCATTAGAATTCAAGATAGTCTTTAGGAGAGGGCAGTGGCGGCTCGTGGAGAAAAGTTTAGGTGGGGCTAATGACGTCATAATTAAAAGTCGAAGTCAAAATCTTGTTTATCAAGGTCGATTTTTATGCAGAAATTAAAAACGAGACAAAAAATCTCTGCTTTAGATTTTATTCGAATGAAATTAAATTACGGCTGTAAACACATTAAGTACGTCAATGCAAATAAATACAACGGAACCCCCATAGCTTGGCTACTAGGACACGCACCCTAGAAAACATGCAATATTCTGTTCTCTTCACAACTAAATTGAAGGGCTTTTAATCTCTCTTTATAAAAACTTTCACTCTGGTAGCATGTAAAAAGTTATCGACTGCCGAAGGCTCTGATATTCGTCACATTTACAGTACCACAAAAAAATAAGCACATACAATATGATCACTACAAATCAAGTAAATATGTTATAAAAGAAATACGGGATCAGAAAGAGTTTAAGGTTACCAACTGTCTCACGTCTCAGGGTTTCATTGTAAAGGCCTTGATCAAAGATAGTTCACAAGATCACTTAAACATGTGGCACAAAGCACTTAATGGAAACTTCCACGCAACATCTACAACTTCACTTGTACGGCACAGAGAGCAATTTATGTTTTTCTTGTTTGAATCCTCAAACTCTGCAGCATGTCGTTTCTGCTTGCAAGATTCATCTAGATCAGAGACGTTGCAATTGATGCCATGACTCAGTCCTTCATATAATAGCTACATATATTTCGTCTGCAAGCAAAGATCTCTCAGTTTACTGTGACATTGATGGTTTTCTCTCGCCTTCAATAATCTATGGAAGTATTTTTCGCCCAGACTTAATATTAAAAGGAATGAATTTCTCTACGTTGTGGAACTGACCGTTGGCTTCGAGACCAAAATGAGTTTAAACTTTTGACCGGAAAGCAGGCAAATAAAAGCTTCTTTACTTAGAACTAAATAAAAAATATAATGTTCGATTTATAAATCTCAGAGTTTGATTGGTGGGATTTTCAATGGTAGCAAATCCTTTTCTGGTATGATTGAACATATAAAAATTGAAAATGGAGATTATCTGATTAGGAAAATTATTAGTTGTGCAATACGCACCAGCTATTACATCTTTTGTGAAAAGAATAAGGAATGGACTAATCTTGAGTTACTTATTTGGTAAATAGAATTTTTATAATTCTATTTTTATTAACATTAGCTTTATTATTAGTAGTATTGTTGTTTTTATTTTTTGTTGTTGTTGCTTCTGGTTTGTTTTATTTTTTGTTTTTTTGCTTTTCTCTCTCGACGATTAAATATATTTCTTGTTGCTAGGGTTGTATATCACAACAGTTTTGATATGCCTTTTGTAAGAGAGTGTCAAACTGTTTATTGGTGTTATGGTGAAATAAAAGTTTGAAAAATTATAGTCATTATCATTATTATCATCATTTTATTACCATATAATTCTTATATTTAAATCACAACTTGTGGTCTTATATTGCTGGGTGTCTCTACTAAACATCTAGCCGCTACCTGAAGCATCTCATGTTCAGCACATATTGAAAAATCCTAGTTGTTCTTAATAAGCATGCTTTCTGAAGAGTCCCAAATGAGACGGTAGGGCTGATAATTATTATTTAATCTAAATCACAGCTTGTGGTGTTATTCAGCCGGGTGTTGCTGCTGAACATCAAGCCGCTACCTGCAGCCTCAGGTGTTCAGCACATATCAAAGAATCCAAGCTGTTCCAAGTAAGCATGCCTTCTGACGAGTGCCAAATGAGATGGCAGGGCTGATGATATTAAGCCAATCCATGAAACTCTTCGAAATGGTACCTAGTGCCCCAATGATGATTGGGATAACTTTGATGATACTACATTCCCATCTCTCATCAATCCCATTTCAAGTCCTGTTATCTGTTTACTTTCTCCCTCTCTTTATCTTGTACTCTTGTGTCAAAAGAACAAGCAACGTCAATATTTATTAAACACCATTGGTTATGTTCATCAAGAATAACAATTTCAGGTTTATTATGTTCTAATTTTCGATCTGTCTGCACCTAAAAATCCCAAAGCACCTTAATCTGATCATTCTCTGTCACTGCTGCTGGTGTGTGCTCGTACCACATCTTCGAATTTGGTAAATTGTTTAGCTTGCATAGTTCCCATTGTATAACTTTTGCAATGGCATCGTGTCTTCATAGCAAATGGTGTGAACGCTCAGAAGAGCCCGACAAGGTTATAATTGCACTTTCGTATGTTCTCTTTCAGCTTATATTTATTGCGCCAAACTTCATTACGTTTGTTGCGCCGGGTTTTTATCTTAAAACAGCTGAACAGGATTGCTTTCAAAAACTCATGACAGAATATATGGCTGAATCATAAAACAACTAAAGGAGTAAATATATAACCTTTGAAGTAAATTCCGAAACGAATTACGATCAAAACAACAAATCTGCAGCTGTAAAGACTTTACAATTCCACTGTCAATTTAATGCTTTCGTTAAAATCACCCGTTCTTCAGAGCCCTTGCGGCCGACTTTAAAGGGGAAGGGGTGGGTGTCAAAAAGGTAACGTGTAAAGCCACATTTAGGCGAGGCTGAGGTGATTTATTATTCGTTATTAACTTACATAACCAAAATGGTTTTACACATCTAAAGTAAAACTAAGTTCAGAAAAGTAAAGGACTAAAACCATAAACGGCTTTTACAAAACATGAATCTAGGGGAAGCGGAAAGTGCTCCCTAGAATTCGTGTTTGATCGGATACTGTTACCGAAACAAATTTTTCTGTGTTTTTACAAAATTAAAAAATTGTATAAGTTAAACGTTAGTGCCGCGTTAATATCACCAATGAGTTCGTACTGCCCTGGAGACCAGGATTTAATCTTCTCGTTATCAAAAATGATCACTCAGATTTTGCACTGGTTAATGCAATGACTAATATAAGTTTTAAAACTAATATGGATGAAAGGAGTGTTAGCTTGCCTCGGTTTCGGGTATTTAGTGCTTATAATCTATGAAATAATGATCCATTTTTCGTACCACAGCAAATTTAACATTGCCATCTCAGGCTTAAATTACTTTTAAAATTAACACTTCCATTTGGAACAGAATGTTTTGCAAACCATTTGTTCAGACCGTGACGCGAGTTAAGAATCCAAGGAATTAAAGTACAAGAATAGATGATTGTTTCTAACTCTTGCAGGATGATAAGTGTCACCTAGTGGATGCCCGTTGATGTAATTGAATACAAAATAATTAAGCTGTTCGCACTTTTTGGGTAAACACGGTGGGTTCTATGACAGTTTAAGGGGCTGCATTTTTCCAAAAACGACTTTCCTCAAGTCAGTGGTGCTCTTCTGTTAGATGAGCGCATGCTCGTGTTAAGTTAGCACGGTTCCTGGAAACTTCAACCGAGCCAGAGTTTAGCGCGGATCAAAGATAATACTGAAAGCAGCATACTATTTACATATGTAGCTTATTCCTAACCTTCTTAGGTTTACGTTTAGTGCACAACTCTCTCAGAAGCATATCGAGCTGAAATTCATTTGTGTACAACTATGGTACATAATTGCTTTGGGCTTTTTCGAAGGTAAAAAATATTATTTATCAACTGATACTAAAATGCAAAAAATGTTTATAGTCATAAAAAACCGTATAAATGAACCTGATAAAACCGAAATGTAGCTGCTGTTATATACAGAAGCGAGAATACTACTCAAATGAAAATGGGAAAGGATTAGGAAAAGGTCATCTAAAGTGTTATGTAAAGTATCACCAGATGTTATAGGTTTTTCTTAAACTTCAGTTGTAAGAACAGACAAAGTGTGAAATTAATACGAGTAAACAACTGATCATGACCAGCTACTACGAAAAAAGCTTCAATGACCTAGTAAAGACTTCGTTTAGGAAGGCTTGTTATTTAATAACATGATTGAAATAGATTGTTTGTGGTACAAAATCCAAAGATTGCTCTGAAAAGACGACCCATCGTTATTAGGTTGAAAAGCTTTTTTCGTATGACTCTCATCAGAACCTGGCGCCATAATTATAAATAAAGCATCTTGGGCCTCTACACTAAGTTGTGTGGATGGATACAGACGGCAAGTTAATTACAAGAAAGAACGTTACGATGAACGAAGATATAAACTTATATCCCATACACTGGGGGAGGATTAAACCTTTCCGTCAGTAGTAGATGTTGTAAGCAGTTAATAATTTGACACTTTACATGTTGTTTTGTACTTTTATTGGAAAAGACACCCAGTCTTTGCTTTGGGAAACTCTTAAAGATATATGTAGCAAAAGGCACCAATGCAAGTTTAAAGAATAAATGAACGTGATGAACCACTACTTGTAGCTTTGCTAATGGGAATTTAAAGACAAATTTTTGTCGAGAAAGAAAACACAGCTAGTGCTAACAGTGACTCGAACATGGAGGAAAAGACTGGACCAAGCCTTCCTCTGCTATCGACCAAGCCGTGCAACTGGAACGTAATAACCATTCCTCAGCTGTTTATAATTCCAACTGCTAATGATAGTAAAGACGACGAGAAAAATTAAATAATTAAGCTACACTGATAATAGTTCATTTTAATACGTATATTACACTTTTCCAAAAGTAACATCTTCAAATTTCTTTTAAAACTGTACACTGGCTTTAGCTAATACAACCCATCATTTTGTTCATTTTGAGAGCTATTTTACCCTGTAAGAGTGAACGTACTTTAAGGACCCCTTTTTGTTACCAGGGTAGACTTCCCTTTAATACCGTTTGTGCAAGGGCATGTGTTTTATCTTGTTCGTTGGTTACCAGAGAATAGCGTCACGTGTGCTGGTTAGCTCCAAGTGATGATAGGGGTTATAAGTGCTTTCTCTTTCTGACGATAAGTGACTTTTTAAATTAAGTACTCTTGGGTGCCTAATAGACGTCCCCCTCCCCGCTAATTAAAGTTTCAAAAATTTCCCACACAGGATATTCTTATTCCACCCCCATCCCTCCCCCCGCGCATATTACTTTTTACATAATCTCCCGCCCATGACAATTTTTGGAGGAGGTACTTTGGCGGAAAAGTAGACGATATCTTTATTGAAATATGAAATCCACATATTAGAAAGGTAAAGGTGGCCATTTACGACGCTTGAGGAAGTGTGAAAACGCACATTACAGATGTTAGCAGTCATTGAGCAGGATGATGAGGGGAACATTTTTAAAATCTTGGAAGGTATTTAGGAGACTGCCATGACCTCGAATAACCGACTATTGTTTGTGTTGTATTACCCTACGTTTCGGAAGTTGCAGTAGATTTTAAACTTTGATTTTTTACTTGATTTTTTACACTTTTTGCCCCGTCTATTACATTAGGCACCCAAGAGTAAACGTTTTGAGTCGTTACTACAGTTGTTTTCTCGTAGTTTTGTTTCTGAATTACATCTACTTTTGTGACCTCGATCTTGCACGACGTGCTTATTAAAAAGGCAGGGTGTAAGTCAACCGGTAGAATAGGAATCATAAAGGGCAGAGTCGACAGAACTGGAGATATTTTACAAAATCTTAGATTAAACCTCGTGTGATAAGGTTGAGGGAGTAAGTAGCCTCCCAAATCAATTGTGAAAGGTTTCCCAATTTAGTAAATATATATTTTTTTGCAGAATTTATGTACAGTAGTTACTGTTGGGAATATTTAGTAGTGACGCAGGATAAGTATCGTCATGAATTTAATATGTATCTTATGTTTGTTGTTAATTCCGGAATGTACTTAGTTTGACGTACGGTAAATACTAAGCAAACAGTTGTGTATTTTTATATTTGGAATCTACATGATTTCGTGATACCACACATAGATTATTTACGTACACAACAGTGTAATGACGTGATTACATACTCGTTACGTGGTTGTATAATTTATTCCTGAAATGGGTTGTCCCCTCCGCAATCCTTCGCTCTTTACGCTAAAGTTTGACTCTTTACCACAATTCTGCTTTTTAAGACAATTAAAAGCTTTAGCATAAAGAGCGAGGGATTGCGGAGGGGACAACCCATTTCATATACGGAGTAATTTCTGTTCGTTTTAAGTTTTAATGTTGCTCCTTACTTTCAGTTAGAAAAACTAGTTTTTTTTATGTAATCTTGAACAGGAATCAGTCAAAAAGTAGATCCTGAAAAAGGGAAATAAAAATATTCTAAAATATGACTTAGAAAATTTCGTTAACAAAACATGCCTCTTGGTCTTGAAAAGGAATCATTCGTAAAG
The DNA here is from genome assembly GCA_010016025.2 of Alatinidae sp. Z8VKAUB7J3. Taxonomy (NCBI): domain Eukaryota; kingdom Metazoa; phylum Cnidaria; class Cubozoa; order Carybdeida; family Alatinidae; species Alatinidae sp. Z8VKAUB7J3. Next base: position 18,184,064 of record JAAAKM020073195.1, read on the forward strand.
TAATTCCTGAAAATGGGAAATAGAAATATTCCAAAAAATGACTTCAATGAAATTGAATTACCGAATGATTTATTTTTCAATAATAATTTAATTGATGAAGCATTTGGAAATTGCCTCACAAATCGAAATTACGATGGAAGGAAGCAACATTTTATTTTAGAGTTACTCAACAAAGAAGTAAGTATAATGAATGCTGAGGTTATTGATCGTCTCCAAGGAGATTACAAATTCTACAGAAGTTATTTTCCTGTGGAGGATAAAACAGGAAGGATTAATTGAACTCATAAGAGAATTTCTTAATTAAATTGAAATTGTTGAGTTGACAGCCCATAACTTAAAACTAAGGAATAACAAGACAATTATGCTAGTGCATAATTTAAATATTTCAGTGGGTATATGCAATGAAGCATGCCTGGTTGTTACTAAATTATTTAACAACGTTAAATATTAAACGTTAATTATTAAAGCAAAAAAAAAAAATACTTAAAAAAATACCCGATTCATCATCGACTCTAACATAGGTAAACTCGTATTCAAACTACATCGACATTAACCCCATTTCTATCATCGTTTGCGATGACTGTACATAAGTTACAAGGGCAAACTTTCGAGTCTATTGGTGTTAATCCCTGTACATCTGTCTTATATCTCGGCATGTTGTATATATCCTTTTCTCCATGTTAAATGACAAAAAAAAACTATCTAAAGTTCTACTACTAACTTGTATTGTATTGTAAACTTGTATTGTAAATATTCTTAATAGAAACAGCAAAAGACGTCATGATATCATGACAATAGGCTCAAATAAAAGTTAAAATTTTCTTAAGCATATTTTGCTGAAGCATGTTCTTGTAAACTACTGAAATATTTCCCTCTATCTTTGTCTTTCTATCTTTTGTCCTATATCCTTCCCTCCCTTTCTTTTTCTTCGTTTAATTTACTGGTTTATGAGTCGGTTTTTAAATAATTGCATTAGAAACTGACGCAATGACACATGCAAAGGCTATTGCTAACTTTAATCAACGTGCAGATGAGAAAGTAAAATAACATTCATATTTTGGTCTATTTGGCGTACTCCTCAGAAACGTCGACTGCCGACATTCAGAGTTTTCTACAGAATTGTAAAAAAGTGTCGCAAATACGATCATCCAGACCTTTTCGCTTGAAGTTTGAAACCAATGAACACCTACAAAAAGTGATAGACAGTCCATCTAAGATAGGCTCTGAGCGGCTTCTCGTTATAAAATAAAAGTTCCTGACCCCTCAATGTTACAGATGGAAAGCATTTGGCCACAATTCTACTGACTGTGTTAATACAGAGAAATGCGTTCAGTGCGCTGGTCCATGTAAGAACTTTAGAGACAGTTCCCGTTACCTAGTCGTGACACATATACTATGTGGTAAAACGGACCACCCCTGCTATGTATATTAGATACCGTGGATAGAAGGAAGTAAGTTAACCAACACAAATGAGTCTCAGTGTAGGAGAAGACTGTTGAATGTAGAGAAGAAGATTTAATTTTAAATTTAATTTTTAATAATTATTTTCCTTTGTTGTTTGGAATATGAATTGATTTGCTCTTCGCTCGTCTCAAAGACAGCTTTAAATTGAGTTTTTAACAAATGAGAACTGTTTTAGAAAATAACTTTTCAAAAAAGAAATATTTGTAAAAGAGAAGTCATGAGAACAACTTTATTTGTTGCTTATTATTTACTGTTTGTTTTACCTATTTTGCCTTTAGAAGCTCATTGGAGCGAGAGCCAAGGAAATGGTTATGGGTCTTTGGGCGAAGATAGCTCAAACAATATAGATACTTTAGGTTTGGAAAAATATTTCGTTTATGGCCCCAAAAATTCTCGTCAACTCGCCTATATAGATGATTTTGCACCCTTTGTCGATTTGGATCTTTTTTTCATAAGTGACAGAACAGTTGACTCTGAGTCGCTTAAGAATTTTGGAATTGAAGAGACAAATTTGATGATTGAAAATTATCGAGAGTGTTTAGACGGCTTTATTGTCACTCATCACAGGAATGTTAGCGGTCAAAGTTATCCTAATGGTAATCAAAGAGTCGAAATAGAATTTCTTAGTGACATCATTTTTGGACCTACACGTTTAGAAAGTCGATTTATTGAAGATCCCGAAAATGGAGGATTGAAAAAAGAATGTGGCCCAGATGGCCGCTGTCGGTATTTGCGAGAAGATGTCGAGGTGCCTGTTCAACAATACAACGACCTTGATGTCCAAAGGGTAGCCCAAGAGGGAAGGGCTATTGTTGGCTCTGGCGTCACAGTTGTGGTAACAAATCTCAGAATAAACGAAGGCAGGGGATACGTTGGGGCCAATGGGGGAATCATTTTGAGCACTTATGGTCGCCCACCTCAGGGTGTTGTTTGGGAAGCTTTAAGACTTTTATCTGAAATCAGAGAACAAGGTCTTCAAGGGATCTATTTAAATCAAAGTGTTATGTCTTATGGTCTCGATGCAACAAGTTGTTGGAGAGTGACCAATGTCGGTAATAGTGAATAAGTTATAAGAGGAGCCTTTTATGCGCCAAAGTTATCTTTTGCTTTTGTTAATTTGTTTCTTTGTCTGTTTATCTCGATCAGCCACTGCCTTTGATGTTGAGCAGAGAGCGAAAGTGACATTTGTTTGGGATGATCCAGATAGAAGGTCTGATTCATTGAGGGCGATTTATGACATAGAAATCTACGATGCTTCTGAAAGATTCTATAAGCGCAGCCCTGAAGGAGCTCGTAATACTCGAGGATCTCAGGGAAGTTGGTCGGTTGACCTTGCTCAAGGCAGTTGGTCCTTTAGCCTCAAAACAGTTCATTGTTTAGATCCGGATGGGGAAATTGTGGGGTGTTCTCCAGAAGAACAAGACTGGCAGCTTGAAGTGCCTACAGCTGATTCAGAAACTGAGTCAGGGGTTCTTGGTCAAGTTCTTGTTTTTGATCCAGAGGATTTACTGGGGAAACTACAAGGTGACGGACTCATCCCAGATGTTATTGAATTTAATCTCTCAGTAAGACCTGTCGACACACCCTTTGGGCCTCCTGTGACCAGTGGACCTCCGATTCCTGGACCTCCAGGGCCGGGCGATGGCGATTGTGGAACAAAGCTGGAAATGGCGACAGGTCAAAAACACCAATGTTCCTGTCAAGATCAAACGAGCTGTGCTATAGGAACAGATTCTAATCGGGGAGACGGAGGCAATTATGTTGATTTACACAATGGCCAAGAAAATTTGATTCGAGTTGACGGGATTTTTCCTGGTCTGGATCACATTTCCACTCTTCGTATCATGCGCGTTCATCGCACTCGAGAAAATCATGAACATTCAATTTTTGGTCCTGGGTGGGCCTTGTTCCTTTACCACTTCCCTCCTCGCTGCTTCCTCCATAACGATAGCTATGCTCGGAAACTCTTCAGCTTCTCCGCCGAGCAGCGTCCACAGTTTCCCCCTTCCGACAGCCGTGCAATAGCATATGTGAAACTACGGTTGCATTTTTCTTTTGGATCCTCTTTGACTTATATCATCCCCTCTTCAGACAATATCGTCCCTTAATTGAAGTCTTACGCAAACCCGGACAGTTCCCAATATCTACTTCTCTTTTATCCTGACTGCAGGAACAAGGATGCTGATCGTGACGACTTTGTTTTCTACTCGAAGAGATTGATGAGGATTCTAATGGAAAAAGCAATGTCTCTTCTTCCTTTCGAGGTAATAGTACTGTAAAGTAATACCTATTTAAAGTAACGCTGCCCGACGAAAGTATTATATTTTATTATGAAAGTACTGACCAGATTTGAGAAAGGATTTTGAGCCCTCGCACGATTAGAAGAACAATTTATACAAATGGTTATTTATTATTGAGGAAGGTTTCTTTGTATCAAACGTGGCAAACGTTTTATAATTGGAAATGTAGTACTTTGAATTTCCACGCAAGGCCAGTAGGATTGTTGGGATGGATGCCATTCTTACAAAATAGCACGATTTTAGCGTTTCTGGATATAATACAACCCGCTACACTGTGTGTACGTAACCAAGAAAGTAGTTTGAAATATTAGTTGCTTCTGTTTTGGAGTCCTCGAATAATTCATGCGTAATGGTACATTGACCTGCTATCGCGCTTTGTATGTCCCACAAATACGTGATCTAATACTTCAAGGAAGGTAGTTAGCAGTAAAACGGTAATTGCGTGCACAGGTAACAGCTTTACCGATTTATTGGTGTTGGGTGTGGTGTGAAACTTTGTCCATATTTCTGCAACCACTCACTGTCTTTTTTATATGTTGTATACCACAGCCGATAACTTGTCTAACCCCACAAGGAACTTACTACAATGGTGTCCGTTTTGCAGGAGAAGGGGTAAGGCTTTACCATTACTCTACAAATTGTAGTTTGATGTAGTGGACTTCGTAACAGATAGTTGAGTGCACAATTGTCCTTAACATCCGTACCAATTTTCTTTACAACCATCGGTTCGTTCATGGATGTTAATGGACGAATTGTCTGTAAGCAATTACAAGGGTGTGGGGCTCTTGATCATTTCTAAATTGAAGAAAGTCAGATTCATTCAACTTTTTTTAGCATGGACCAAAATGTAGTGGGGAAATAAGACACATGCTTTACCGATGTAAAGTGTGTTTTGTCAGTTTTAAGCTTTGGTGTAGTTAAGGCCATCTTAGGATAATCCGAAGTTTCATAGTCGCTTGTGAGATTTTATGAGCACTGATATTTAGTGCTCAATATTTGATATATTGCAGGTGCCATTGCGTAGAGCGCTCCGGCGACCCCGTGGTGTTAGTTTAATATCACAACAACATCAGGATGTTAATATATACGCCAATCCTTTGACTATTCTGTATTCCTGAAAAATGGTGGCGTGTTGTGATTTTGAAGGACTTAAAGCGACCAAATCTATCAACCAATTTATTTAGGATGTCTGAAATTTTTTATCATGGTAGTAGTCGCGTCTTTATCACAAGTGTAGTCCCGTAGGTGATGTGATATATGTGAAGACATGTTCAATTTCTTTATAAGATACTTGAATTTCCTTCCAGTCTTGCGCTATATGTGCACAGGTAGCAATCAAGATTCGAAAGTAAATGCATGGGACTTCTCTGAGTAAGCCCTTTGCTTTTCTCGATTTCATTATAGATCTGCGGTGTTTCTATTTTAAGAGCGGGTGAAGCCTTGGAAGATGCTTTAGTTTCCGGCCGGTCTCCTCGCGCACCTCGCGCACCGCTGTCTCGCGCACGGTCTCGCCAAGCCGCTGGCGCCCGCCGGGCAGGCTCCAGTGGCCCTGGCGCGGCGCCTTGCCGCGCTTGATCAGCAGCACTTCGCTTTCGCCGCCGGACCTGCGCAGCACGATGACCCCGACACCGATCAGCGGCCGGTTGGGATAGTCGTTCACCGCGTGCGGCCGGTGCCGGGCCGCCGTTCAGATCTTGGCGAAGAAGTCGTTGCCCTTGTCGTCCATCACGATGAAGGCCGGGAAATCCACCACGTCGATCTTCCAGACCGCTTCCATGCCCAGCTCCGGGAAGGCCAGACAGTCCACCGCCTTGATGTTGTCCTGGGCCAGGCCCGCGCCCACGCCGCCGATGGAGCCCAGGTAGAAGCCGCCGTGTTGCCGGCAGCTATCGCGCACCGAGGCCGAGCGGTTGCCCTTGCCGAGCATGACCATGGAGGCGCCCGCCGCCTGGAACTCGTCCACATAAGGATCCATGCGCGAGGAGGTGGTCGGCCCGAAGGAGCCGGTCACCATGCCCTCGGGCGTCTTGGCGGGGCCCGCGTAGTAGACCGGGTGATCGCGGAAGTAGGCCGGCAGCGCGCCATCCTTGGCGGCCTCCTCCTTGAGCCGGGCGTGGGCGATGTCGCGCGCCACGATCATCGGGCCGCTCAGGTTGACCCGGGTCTTGACCGGATAGCGTGACAGCTCGGCGGTGATCTCGGCCATGGGCCGGTTGAGGTCGATGGAGACTGTCTCGCCGCCCAGGCTGGCGTCCTCCACCTCGGGCAGGAAGCGCGCCGGGTCCCGCTCCAGCTCCTCCAGGAACAGGCCTTCCTCGGTGATTTTGCCGAGCACCTGGCGGTCGGCGCTGCAGGAGACCCCGAGCCCGACCGGGCAGGAGGCGCCGTGGCGCGGCAGGCGGATCACCCGCACGTCGTGACAGAAGTACTTGCCGCCGAACTGGGCGCCGATGCCCATCTGGCGGGTCATCTCCAGGATGCGCTGCTCCCACTCCGTGTCCCGGTAGGCCTGGCCCAGCTCACCGCCCCCCGTCGGCAGGCCGTCGTAGTAGTGCGCGGTCGCCAGCTTCAGGGTCTTCAGCGTGGCCTCCGCCGAGGTGCCGCCGATCACCACCGCAAGGTGATAGGGCGGGCAGGCGGCGGTGCCCAGGGTGCGCACCTTCTCGTCCAGGAACTTGGCCAGGTTGTCCGGGTTCAGCAGGGTCTTGGTCTGCTGGAACAAAAAGGTCTTGTTGGCCGAGCCGCCGCCCTTGGCCATGAAGAGGAACTTGTAGGCGTTGCCCTTCTCGGCATAGAGGTCGATCTGGGCCGGCAGGTTGGTCTTGGTGTTCTTCTCCTGGAACATGTCCAGCGGCGAGACCTGGCTGAAGCGCAGGTTGGCCTCCTGGTAGGTGCGCCAGATGCCCCGCGAGAGGTGGCGCTCGTCGTCGCCGTCGGTCAGCACTCGGCCGCCGCGCTTGCCGACCACGATGGCGGTCCCGGTGTCCTGGCACATGGGCAGCACCCCACCGGCCGAGATCACCGCGTTCTTCAGCATGGAGAGTGCGACGTAGCGGTCGTTCTCCGAGGCTTCGGGATCGTCGAGAATCGCGCGCAGCTGCGTCAGGTGGCTGGGCCGCAGCAGGAACGAGGTGTCGCGGAAAGCTTCGAAGGCAAGCTGCTCCAGCGCCTCGGGCGCGACCCGCAGGAAGCGCTCGCCGCCGATCTCGGCGACCGAAACGCTCTCGCCGCCGCCGAGCGCGCGGTAGGCCGTCGGATCGGCGCTGCTGTGGAACATGGGGGCGTAGTTGAAGTCGGTCATGATCTCTCTCGCCTTGTAGTAAGTATATATGTATGTATGTATGTATGTATGTATGTATGTATGTATGTATGTATGTATGTATGTATGTATGTATTTATATTGATATTTACAAAAACTGAAAACTCTCAAAATACTATGTATGAAAAAACTACTATACAAAAAATATGTAAGATAAAAAGATACACCTGAGGATGTAATCATACACGCAGATACATGATAAAAATAACCCAAACAAATTACAGATAAAATACTCACTACTTTCAACAAAGTATCCCTATAGCTCAAGTTTGGAATATCATTAAAAAGGCTCAAAAGACCTTGTTTCTGTAATGGTTCCTTTTAGCTGTATGCACTGAGACTGTTAAAAGTATTTATACTTAGGTTACCATTTTGGATGTGGTTTCTTAGGTTAATATCTATGGGTTGTCCCCTTTTTGCCATTGCCATAAATAGACGATTTGATACTGATAGTGTGGGTCATCAAATCAGAGTCTATTCTAAACGCTTGCTCTCAAGACACAATTCCCCATAATAGGACAATGCCCTCAAAATCATTACCCCTTTTGATTTGTACTTGCCCTGTTTAATAATATTCCATTTCTTTCATACCTTTGGAATTGACAACTACTATAAAGCTATAGACATGACAATATTTACCAAAACAAAGGTAACTATGTAACTTATGTTTGATTGTTTTGAACCAGTGTGGAAACGGTTCAGGTGAAGTTTTATGCATTGTTTGAAATAAGCATAAATAGTGTGTAGAGAAACTGTTAAGCAAGCAATATATATAAATATTGCACTAACAATGATTTTGGGTCTTGAAAGTAGGGGAAAGGAGGGGTAACAGCAACACTCATTTTTGTCACGATTCAGCTAGATCCTGTCTTGGCCTCTTTTCAAGGTCAATTTCATTAAAATACGAAGTGAACACCATGTAAACTTCCCAAACCACCAGTTTTAGGTTACCTTGCATAAGACAGAAAATTTTATCAAACATCAGATGGTGGAAACTTGTCATTGTGTTAGAAATTGCATATAAACTCATTATCTATTTTGTTACAGACTGTTAAATAGATTTATTTTTCTTTTGTATTATCAGGCTTCAACCGAAGGAAGAATCTCTGCTTTTAGCCATGAAGTTAGTAAGTGAACGTTTGCAAGAGAAGTGTTACATTGACCATTTTGTGTTTCTTGAGAGTATTCTCCAAAGACAAAAACGCACCCTCTGAACAGACAAAAGTCGTTAATGGAGATATTCCTTAATTTCTTTCATAGTTCATATGATATAATCTCAGCTGATCACATCTAGTTAAAGGTATGAGAGGTTAAACCATGTACTATGGACGCTTTTGCTGTACTCCTAACCATTACTGGTTATGTTTCACACATGTGAAGACCTATCTTTAAATATTTGAAGATTTTGGAGAAAAAACGTAGTATCTTCAGTCCTTTTAAGTTTAAACAAATTGTAAACCAGCAGAAGTAGAAAAGTTTCACAAAAAGGTTTAATATTGATACTATGCTATATAGCAGATTGGGAGACATAGTACACTGAATATATACTTTCTATCTATAACTATACATGGTGGAAACAATCTTTCCGAAAGCTCGCAGGGGCCAAAGTTTTACTGTTTTTTCATTATGTTATAATTTAAATTTAGTGGCATTTAAATCTGCTTTTAGTTGTGTGTATATATACATCTATAATGTAATAATAAACACTAGAATAATACAAGGATGTTTGAGCTCGACTCCTTGCTTTTGACTTCAATCTATATATATACGTCTATCTCTATCTATATATCTATATATCTATATATCTATATATCTATATATCTATATATCTATATATCTATATATCTATATATCTGCCGATAGACACGTACTTACCGTCGGCGGTTTCATAGACGTTGTAATAGTGAGAGCCGGTATCGATAGCATTTTCGCCGCGATCGTCCGTGAAACGATTCGTGGCATGCATGCCGTAAAACATGGTCATCAGCGAAGCCGAGCCGTCAGTCATTGCGCAGTCGATAATCTGTCCCTGACCCGAAGCACGGGAATCGAGTAGTGCTGCCAGCAGTCCCATGGCCAGGTAAAGCGCGCCACCGCCGAAGTCACCCACTAGATTCAAAGGGTGAACGGGCGTTTCACCTTTGCGGCCGATTGCATGCAGCGCGCCGGTGAGGGATATGTAGTTGATGTCATGACCCGCCGCGTGCGCCAGCGGTCCGTCCTGGCCCCAGCCGGTCATACGCCCGTAGACGAGTCCGGGATTACGTTTCAGGCAGATGGTAGGGCCGAGTCCTAAACGTTCCATGACGCCGGGGCGAAACCCTTCGATCAATGCATCGGCACTGTCGATGAGTCTGAGTGCCGTGTCGACACCGGTTGGCGTTTTCAAGTCGATGGCGACAGAGCGGCGGCTGCGCATGAGCAGATCGGTGCGGGGATCGCGCGGCAATCCCAGGTTGGCGCTTTCAATTCGATCGACGCGGATAACGTCGGCGCCGAGATCAGCCAACAGCATGGCACACATCGGTCCCGGCCCGATTCCGGCCATCTCGACAATTCTGATTCCGCTCAGTGGTCCTCCGGGGTCAGGCATTCGAGATTCTCTCCAGTGCTTTGGTTGCCTCTTCCACAATTTCCAGCACGACATCTCCCGCCGGTTTGACTGCATCTACCAGCGCAGCGCTCTGTCCCATCGCGCATGCGCCCATTTCGACCTGACCGTCGCGCCGGCCCGCCATGTAAGGGTCTTTCCCCAGCCACTGTGAGACGTTTCGCATCTGAAAGGGGAAAGGTTCGATTGTCTGTTCTAGATCGGCGTTCTCCCACGCCTTCGTGGTCTGGTTCGCGAGCATGCGGCATGGTTTGCCTGAGAAGCAACGCGTGCGGGTGGTGCCTTCGTCGTCTATGTCTACCACCGCCTGCTTGTAGTTATCGTGCCCCCAGGCTTCAACGGTCGCAATGAAGCGTGTACCGCACCAGACACCCTGGCCCCCCATGGCGATGGTTGCTGCGAGCCCGCGACCGTCACCGACGCCGCCGGCATAGAGAACCGGAACATCGACGGCGTCCAGCACCGCTGGTAACAGGGCCATGCCGCCCACTCGGCCGGTATGACCGCCACCGTCGTAACCCTGTGCGATCACCGCATCCACGCCGCTTTCGGCGAGGCGTCTGGCGTTCTTTGAGTTACCGGTCAAACTCAGAACCTTCATGCCGGCTTCGTGGCAACGATCCACGATCGGGCCCGGGTTACCCAGACCGCTGACGAGAATCGGTACGCGCTGCTCGAAGACAACTTCCAGGGATTCCTGCACATCGTCTGTAAATGGTTGTGACGAATTACCTCCGGTTCCCTTGGCGAATAGTAGGTCAACGGCGAATGGTGCGTCGGTCGTGCGCTGGATCAATTCGATTTCTTCGCGCAAGTCGGATGCACTCATCGTAGCTGCGCCGACGGTGCCCAATCCACCGGCTTTGGAAACAGCGGCGGCCAGTTCGCCTCGGGCCACGAAGCCCATGCCGGCCTGCAGCACCGGGTAAGGGATGCCCAAAGCGGCGCACACCGGGGTTCGTAAAGCGGGGTGAAGCATGGATCTACCTGTGTCGCTAACTCAGTAGTAAGTATACATACAAAAAGTGGAGTGTTAACCTGCTAATTCGACTCGGATTGGCTTGGATTGGGGAGGAGATGGGATTGTCGGAATCGGACCTCGGTGCCGTCCAGGCCGAGGCCGCCCCCGTCGCGGCCGGCATCGCCGAAAAGCGCATCGTCCCCGGCCCCGCCGAAGAGCGTATCGTTGCCGCCGGTGTCGGCGGCCCCCAGGAAGCCCCCGCCGTCGCCGTAGAGGCGGTCGTCGCCGGCCTCGCCGAACAGACGGTCGTTGCCGTCGCCGCCATAGAGCCGGTCGTTGCCGCCGTAGAGGGTGTCGCCATCGCCGTCGTCGCCATGGAGCCTGTCGTCGCCCGCGCCGCCGTAGAGCAGGTCGCTGCCATCCGCCGTGCTGGTCCCGGCATCGCCGTCGCCGAAGACCGCGTCGTTGCCGCCCTCGCCGTAGGCCGTGTCGTCGCCGTCGTCGCCGTAGATGATGTCGTGGTCGCCGGCCGCAACATCGGTGCCCTCGTCACCGTAGAGCGTGTCGTTGCCCGAGCCGCCGTAGAGCGTATCCCGGCTGCCGGTGCCGCCGTACAGCAGGTCGCCGGCCTCGCCGCCGTAACCGGTGTCGAATCCCGCTTCGCCGTAGAGTGTGTCGCGGCCGGCTTCGCCGTAGAGCAAGTCGTTGCCGGTGCCGCCGAACAGCGTGTCGTCGCCGCCATCACCCACCAGCGTGTCGTTCCCCGCCTCGCCCAGCAGCAGGTCGTCGTTGGCGCCGCCGAAGAGTCGGTCCGCGCCGTCGCCGCCGTAGAGGCGGTCGTCGCCGCCCTCGCCGAACAGGCTGTCGTCTCCGGCGCCCCCGTAGAGGGTGTCCGTCACGCCGCCGCTGTCATCACCGTCGTCGCCGTGGAGTCTGTCGTCGCCCGAGCCGCCATAGAGCGTGTCGCCGCCTGGGGTCATTCCCACATCGTCGCCGTAGAGCGTGTCGTCTCCACCGCGCAGGTCATCGTTGCCGCCGGAGTCGCCGTAGAGGGCGTCCCCGCCGGCGCCGCCGTAAAGCAGATCGTTGCCGCCCTGGGCGCTGCCTGCGATTTCACCGCCCGTGTCTCCGTAGAGGGCATCGCCGCCGGCCCCGCCCCACAGGCTGTCGTCGCCGGCCCGCCCGGTGGTGTCGATGTTGCTGCCGGCATCGCCGTAGAGCGCATCGTCGCCCTCGCCGCCGAGCAGGACATCGTTACCGCCGGTCGCCGACCCGCTCAGCGCGCCTCCGGCATCGCCGTAGAGGGTGTCGTTGCCGCTCCCGCCGAACAGCAGGTCGATCGCCGCGGCCACAAACCCGCTGATCAAGCCGCCGGCGTCGCCGAACAGGACGTCGCGGCCAGACCCGCCGTAGAGCCGATCGCTTCCGAGCTGACCGCTCGAGGCATCACCGCCGTCGTCTCCGTAGAGCCTGTCGTTGCCGCCCTCGCCGTAGGCCGTGTCGTCGCCGTCATCGCCGTAGATTACGTCGTGGTCGCCGATCGTTGCGCCATCGCCCTCGTCGCCGTAGAGGGTGTCGTTGGCGCCGCCGCCATAGAGCGTGTCCCGGCTGCCGGTACCGCCGTAGAGCAGGTCTCCGGCCTCGCCGCCGTAGCCGGTGTCGAAACCCGCTTCGCCGTAGAGCGTATCTC
>JAAAKM020073195.1:18196418-18288068 GCA_010016025.2 Alatinidae sp. Z8VKAUB7J3
AGGGCATGTCGTTGCCGGGGCCGCCGAGCGGCGTGTCGTCGCCGCCATCACCCACCAGCGTGTCGTTCCCCGCCTCGCCCAACAGCAGGTCGTCGTTGGCGCCGCCGTAGAGCCGGTCCGCGCCGTCGCCGCCGTAGAGGCGGTCGTCGCCGCCCTCGCCGAACAGGCTGTCGTCTCCGGCGCCGCCGTAGAGGGTGTCCGCCGCCCCGCCGCTGCCGTCGCCGTCGTCGCCGTGGAGTCTGTCGTCGCCCGAGCCGCCATAGAGCGTGTCGCTGCCCGGGGTCGCGCCGGTGCCCATCTGCGGTGACGTCTACTGCGAGGGCCGCACGGACGACTGCGAGTACGACCCGGTCCAGGGCGACCGTCCGCTGCCTGCCGGCACGATCGTGACCGTCATCCTGACGCCGGTCGTGAACGGTGTCCCGCAGCCGGGCCAGGCCATGACGCAGACCGTCACGGCTCCCAACACGCGCTTCTGCTTCGACGACATCGACTTCGGCGAGTACCTGCTCACGGCGACGTACGACCCGATGTCCGTCAACCAGTTCCCGATCGCCGACGGCTGCGAGGAGGTCAAGGAGATCACCCTCGACCCGCAGACCGGCGCGATCGACAACTGCGACTTCGGCTTCGTCTGCGACTCCGAGCTCGACGGCCGCGTCTACTGCGAGGAGAACAACCGCCCCGGCTTCCAGCTCGGCGAGGACACGCCGCTGGTCGGCTGGACCGTGAACGTCTGCGAGCAGGGCACGAACAACGTCGTCGCGAGCCGCACCACGGGCGCGGACGGCACCTACGTGGTCATGGACCTGCCGGTCGGTGACTACACCGTCAAGGTCGTGCCGCCCGCCGGCACCGTCCCGGGCGCGTTCGAGCCGATCGGTCCGGCGACGCGTGACGTGACCCTCCCGCCGCGTGCGTCGGACGTCGACTTCGTCTTCGACTGCCGCCTCGGCGAGATCCGTGGTCGCATCTTCTGCGACGACAACCAGAACGGCAGCTGGGACCTCGGCGAGCCGCTGCTCGACGGCTTCACGGTCAACGCGACGGGCCCGAACGGCCCGCTGGCGTCCGTGACGTCCGGTCCGGGCGGCGCCTACGCGTTCACCGGCCTCGTGCCGGGTACGTACACCATCAGCGTCGTCGCCGCCGAGTTCGCCGCGGCCGGCTGGGAGGCGCCGTCGCCCCTCACCCGGAACGTGACGCTCGACCGCGGTCAGATCGTCATGGACGTGGACTTCGGCGCCGACTGCCGCCTCCTGGTGCTCGACGGTGTCGTCTACTGCGATGACAACCTGAACGGTCGCTACGACGTCGGCGAGCCGCTGCTCCAGGGCTTCACGGTCAACCTGACCGGCCCGAGCGGCCCGCAGAGCATGGTGACGGCCGCCAACGGCCTCTACCGCTTCGAGGACCTGCAGCCCGGCACCTACACGATCTCCGTCGTGCCTGCCGAGTTCGCGGCCCGTGGCTGGGGTGCGCCCGTCCCGCCCAGCGTGACGGTGACCGGTGCCCGCGGCGAGAGCATCCGCACGGACTTCGGCGCGGACTGCCGCGTCGGCGCCATCAGCGGCACGCTCTACTGCGACGACAACCTGAACGGCCGGTTCGATCCGGGCATCGACCGTGGTCTCGACGGCTTCCGCGTGCGCCTGCGCGCGCCGACCGGCGCGATCCTCGGTCCGGTCCTGACCGACCCGAACGGCTTCTACGAGTTCACCGACCTCGTGCCGGGCGCCTACCAGGTGTTCATCGACGCCACCGACTACACGTCGCGCGGCCTGCCGGTCCCGGTGCCGTCCACGATCGACGTGGCGCTCACCCGCGGCCAGGTCCGCACGGGCGTCGACTTCGGCACGAACTGCCTCGGCAAGCTGTTCGGTTTCGTCTTCGAGGACAAGCCCACGCAGGACTGCGACGGCGTCTACGAGCCGACGGTGGATCGCCCCCTCGCGGGCGCGCTGATCCGTCTCACGCGCGGCCCCGGCGTCTCCCTGCCCCCGGGCACGAGCACCGAGACGCTGACGGATGCCAACGGCCGCTACGAGTTCGCCAACCTGCCTCCGGGCGACTACACGGTCGAGGTGCTCCCGCTCAGCCGCGAGCAGCCCGACGGCTCGCGGCCCGAGCTGACCCGGCGCCGCTTCGGCCAACGATCTAGAGAGGTAAAATGTTGGACGTAAGCTTAAATTTGCATTGTTGTGAATGTGAATAGACTCAGGTGTTTAGAAAAGGTAAGCCACCCCACGTCTGAAGTGAGCTGAACCTTAAAATATGCTTTAAATAGCGCTTACGAAATTCACTACGTGGGAGCTACCTGGCAGTAACTGTGCACTATTCCAAGCAAATAAGTGGACGATGGGCCGTCCAGAGTTGCATATTACATTTCAAATGCTTGAAGGCTGGACTTTTGTGCCTTCATGTGCAACTAATACTCTCAAGTTCTGGAGAGAAATTGACGCAGAGCAAGTAGTTGATTGTGAATTGTATGACAATGACGATGAACTGGAAAAAGACTCTAGCAGAGAGCAAAAGATTGATGCAGCCGAAGATGATTGACCCGATGTCATAAATAAGGATATTGCTAACAACTGTTTGTTATGGATGACCCTGACGGGTCGGACGAAGAAAAAGTGTTAGATCAATGTGCCAAAAATACGGGCTTACGCAAGAAGTTGCGTAAGCCCTGAAGCTACTGAAAAAATTGAATGTCCAACATGATATATTTGAAGGGCTTTGCAAAGACATAGGGCTGAATGGCCTAATCCCTCCTGAGATGAAAGTACACTGGAACAGCATATAAACCATGATTCGTCCCTCCCTCCAGAGAAAGTCAGCCCTTCAGAAATTTTATAATCTTAACGTTAGAGATATTAAGATCAGAGAACTGGAACTGTCTGAGCAGGAATGATTGATTCTTCGTAGCAAATTTAGTTGTTTGTGATCTTTTGAAGAGGCAACTAAAATAGCCAGTGGATCAACCTACACAACGTCGAGCAAGGCGTACATGCTGGTGAAGGGGCTGGTAGTCTTTCACAATGTGAGATTGGTGAACCAGCTTGAAAATTGTCTCAAGGATCAGCTCTTGGTCCATTCGAAGAAGTACTTCATTCAAAACCCTAAATTCAATTTGGAGTGTTACCAACGTGCGGCTTTCTTGGATCAATTTGCCTATGAAAGAATGACTTTGGTTGAGATGGTGTCAGCCAGAAAGTCACTCAAAAGCTTATTTAGCACCTCATATGAGCTCACTCCCTTAGGTGAGACAGAGCTAGAAAGTCTGAGTGAAGTTAATGTCTACTTTTCTAGGTTTTCAAATTAAAAAAGACTAACATCCTCTGTCCAAAAATCAGATGCTACAGCAGGTTGGAATACGGAAAATATATCCAAAGCCTGTGAAGAGAGAGCTCTCGTCTGTCTTGTGGAGTGCCGACAAAATATCCAGTCGGTATTTAACTTTTTTGTATTTAGCTACCTCTTGTAACTAATGCTTTGTCCACTAAGACGAAGCTCTTGTCTAACTCCCAGATATCCTTCTGCGATTAAAAACCTGGAGCTCAATATTTACTTAAAAGTTGATCTAAAACAGAGCAAGAAGCTTGCAGTACCGTTTACTTAGATCTTGGAACGAAACAAGTAAGGTTGGGCAGTTTGCAAAGAAGTAGAAAGGGCCTTATAGTACTAGTCAGTAGAAGAGGTGGCTTTAGTGACTAATCAGTGTTTGTATTCAACGAATTTTAGACATCATGGATGCAGCAGTAGCTGCAGCCCAGTAAAGAGCCATTCTCGGCCCATAGTAACCGAAAATTAAATTAATTGTTTTTTTAGAAAAAACTATTCAATGCAAAAAAAATTTTTGATGCTGATTCAGGAATGTTAACTATTACCCAAGTTAAATTTCAATGCAAATATTTAGCACAAATATGAAGTTCCTTATTTTCGAAAAAACTTAAACCTCTCAAAATCGGCGTTGGATCGAAATAGAAAATACTCCATTTGAAATCGCCGGGCCAATTAGCCACACTCTGATTACAACACCAATTTAGTGTCCATCGCCCACCTCTCTTCCGAATAGTGTCACTGACAGGGTGTCGGTCTTATGCAAAAGAACAAAATGGACCCTCTAGGCCACCTCCGGCGAAACTGCAGTGTATGCCTTCCTATTTCTTGAAGAAGGTCTAGCGATTGATAAATGGTTTAAAACTGAATGGTTAGAGTCAGTTAGTGCAGTAAGAAAAGGAAATGCTTTCGATTGAAGATTCCACCCCGTCATTTTGACTTCATTTTTAAGAATGAAGTTACCCATAAAATTAAGGAAATTTGCCTTCTGGGTATTCATTTCTCTACTAATCTTTCTTGTACAGTCTGGGGCGGGGGATCTAAACCCCATCACTAGAATCACTAGAATATCAAATAAACGTTTTATTGAATAAAATCTGCAAAATTGTTGGTCGAAATACATGATTTGATATGAAAATTTTCACAACGAATCGTATGACCTTAATGTTGATAATGTGAGTTCCTTTCTTTTAATGGTAAGGTTTTTCTACACCACCACTTAGTTGTAGCAATGTTTCGATACCTTTCTTGGGTCTATCAGCTGGTTGGAATTACGATTATAAATAATTTGCGATAATTTCGTTTGCGTTCAGTTGCTGACGTTAAGCTTAAACCCCAGACTAAGTACTAAAAAATATTCGCTTATAGAATAAATTTAAATGTAAAGCGCTGGCACAACTATCTACCTAATGTAACTACTCTGTATTGTTTGTTGGTTAGTTTAATTTTTTATATAGAATAACATCCATGTGGCCTGTGCAGCCTATCTCTGATTTTTGAGATTTTTACTGTATTTGCCACAGCGGTATAAGAAAAGAGAAACTGTACAGCTTTAATGCTCCAGATATAAGGGAATTGTTGGCCTTGCTATAGAAGGGGCTGTCCGAGTCTGCTATTTATAATATTGGACCATCTCATGGTATTTTCCTATGATTGTATTGCTTTTCATCTATGTTTATTTTATATTTCTTTATTCTGCCTTGACTTGTATTTTGTAGTGGGCTGTAAACAAATTATTATATCACATAATGAATTGTATACACCTATGAAACTGGAAGATAAGATTCGCTGGGAGACTCTTTCCCTCTATTTTATTGACTTTCGAGGAAAGTATGAGGTGCATTTCTAGGTTTCGACTGTGACTACTTTTATATGTTCAAAACATGTATAAAAATAAAAAGCAAAACTGTAAAACGCAGAAGCACTACAATTTTATCTCTCAAAGAATGACGGTCACAAGTTTTATCTTCATGCTTTAAATTTTTTTTAAAATCCTACCTAAAATATACCAACAAATTATTCCTTGAAATGTGTCTTATGTCTTAGTTCTTCCTTTTAGTTCAAGCTTGACAAGGGCTGTCAACATTTTGTCTTATCGTTTTTTTTCCTCACACTCGATTCGAAATTTTTTGGAGCTAATTCCGTCCACGGTGCTGTTGATACTTTTGTTCCACCTGAAAGTTTCTGTCCAAACCTCACCTTTTAATTTTTGGTTATGTTACGCAGAGTTTGTTTTCTATATCTTTACTATGACAATATCTCAGTAAACTAGTTGAATTATTTTTATGTGTACTAGATGATTATGATGTAATCTATTGCTTTTACAGGTATCAATCTCTAACATTGAAACATGTACCCGACCACAGTACCCAAGTATTCGAATTTAGATGAAAACAAATTTAAGCAGATGTGATATTTTCATATGTATAAAACATTGTTCAAAAAAGGAAAGTATATAATTGTGTCCCAAGTTTGATTTCTTGTTTTATAAATTCTGGAGCATTTCAGTTTGTTTTCGTTTCGCAACGCTTTGTGCCCTACTAAAGCCAAAACTGAAATCTACTTAATTTCAGTTTTCTGAAGAATTCTTCAGAAGCACACAACGTATAGAATTTAGTAAAACAAACATATCTCAGATTCTCGTATTTTTAAGGGGGAGTGGATTGGGTTAAGGAATTCTTTTTCTTTTCTTTTTTGTACTTGAGGAAATCTCGCTTTATCAAATTATAGGAAAAAACTCATAAAAGGTATTTGTATTGTATAAATTGTACTAATTTGAGGAAAAAATATCTTACCTTCACCGTCGTTATTTGCTCCTTGGCTGGGATCCTGATTTGAAGGGCCAGGGACATCACTGGACCCTGGGTTGCTCTTTTTACCGTCCTGATTGGCCATCTGTAACTTCCCTGGACGGGAAGTACGGCGACTAAAAAAGAACAAAAAACCCTTCAATAAGTTCTGATACTATACTTCGTCACCTTTAAGCAACATAAGAACATTAAGAAACCCTAGTTCGCCATTTTAAGGCAAGAGGGTGGCTCCTTTTCATTTTATCGTTTTCAAGCTTTTTAGTTTCAAGTTTTATAGTTTTTACTTTCGTTTCAATTTATTTTTACTATAAAGCATTTATTGTTCTCTTTTCAGAGCGCATTCAGAATTTTTACTCAATGACACTTTAGCACGAGGGGCCAAAATTACTGTAACACAGTACAAAATGGCAGAGAATACCATTTTGTTGTGGCAAAAAACTTTAATTACCTAAAAATTAACTAAGAACTTTAATTACCAAGAACTTCAAATTTCAATTCAAATCAACCTCTCTCCCAGTACTCTTACTATTCCTAATGCAATACGATCACCCCTATCGAGGGTAAAAACAACAAGAAATAAACAAATATTATCCATTGTTTCTCGTAAAACTATAATATTTGCTCTGTTTTTTTAGAGATATTGGGCTAGTGAATATGTTAAAATCAGATCAGAGCAATTTCGAAGCAGCCACAAATAACAAATAAAATCTCACTTAGAAGATGGCAATACTGTGGTCACATGACTCGCATGGGACAAGGACAAATTCTCAACTACGTTTTCTGTTGGATTCTTCGTGGTCTTCAGAGGAGCGGCAGACAACGGAATACGTTAGACCATTCTTATCTATATGCTGTTAGGCATATTGGCCCAAGATCGTCCGACACGTTTTCATTTTTTTTTACATTTTTACGCTTTACTGAAAACGATTTGCATTTCGAGCATATTGTCTTGTATTTGTTATAATACAAAAAACAAAGCAACAAATAAATAATATCAATTTTTACGGTCAATATCTATGTCAACATAAAGAATATCAGTAATTTATCAAGTAAAATCAAAGTTAATCAAGGCTTACCCTCCCTCCCAAATCCTCTAGCTGGGTGGAGCGTCATTTGAGTTTCATTGAAAATAAAATATATTTTAAGAAGAAGAGTTTTTATATACAAAACCTAAAAGAAAATAATAACAACATAAGAAACCTTAACAGTCAAGATTGCTTGCAACAACTAATGAACGTAAATTAATTGTTTTATTTGCAGTGATAGTAATTCTCAAAATTCTCAGCAATTTTTTATTTTTCAAAGTTATAATTACAAAAGAGCAAATGTTTAAATTATTATTTAGTTTTGACCAAACCGCAAATGATACTAATTAATATCTGACCGTTTTTAATAGACACAGTTTTATTGTTGGTTAATATTATGAATGTAATTTTATTCTTTTTTTTTAATAAGTGCTATCCAGCAATGATTCACGTGAATAAATTCCGTCGGGGCTAAAAAGGGATTGAGGACATAATATTTATAGTGTCTTCCATTACAAAGCTGAAACTGCTTCTCCCCTCTCCTCAAAAAAGTAACTGTATTTTTTCGACTTTTTTCGCCTAAAAAATACAATTTTCGTTGTAGCCCGATTTTCTTGAATGAAAGTGTGGTTCTGACGTAGAATCACGAGCTGAGACCGAAAATAGAATCAAATAGGTTGTTCACTGAACCAGAAAAAAAAAAATCGTAATCATTAATGAATGATCTACTTTTTTTAGAAAATAATTAGGGAAAGTGAATTACAAACCGAACTGGTTTTCAGTGGTCAGTATCGTAAATCACACTTAAAACACTCTTCGTATACTATTTAGGGTCAACCCATAGTGTCTAATCTTCACAGTCTATTAAATAGAATCAATCTTATAAAAAATACAAAATAGAGAATCAGATTCCGACTAGTTTCACAACTTCTTCATTTGGAATGGATTAACGACTAGGGTTCTAGGTTCTCTTCATCATTGTTGCTGTCGATTTTTGGGGAGTTGGAACACATTGTTCCCTTGCAGGTTCTGCATGCTGGAGTACAAACTAAGCCGTTTTTAAAGCAGCTACACCTCGCTGAACTACACTGTACACGACAGGAGCACTTCACAATCTTTAGGAGCATACGCGGGGCTGGTGGGAGGTCAGTTGTTAATGGGTACAAGAAGTCATCTTTATTCTTCCATCCCCATTCCTCGGCTTTCAGTTCCGGATCAGGCTCCCCGGTCCATACCTGAACTTGATAAAAAACTCTATAGCTATGAAACTTGGCTGCATCAGAAGTTGGTGGCAGATGTTCTGGGTGAACAAAAGAGTTTGCCGTTGTCACTTTCTTTTCAAAAACTTCTCTGCGGAGTTTGTTCAAGTTCCCTCCTTTCGACGAACCGTATATGATCAGCAGGGCGTCTTCACCAGCGGTCTTGATTTCCTCCTTCGAAGCGGACTTCTGCATGAACACTGCAGCTGATTTTCGGAAATCATTGTCTTCTATCAGCCTCTTCAGTGCAAGACCTTTTCCCACACCGTGGATTCGCGAAGTAGAGTCACAGCCTAACAGGGCGTGAGCAAAAAGGATCAGATGACAAGTATCTTGTCCCAGCTTCTCTTTCAGGGTGTGTATGTCCCATATTCGGGGAGCTTTATTCGACTTTGGCTCAGGTGCGAAGAATAGTTTCTTGCTTGACAAGTCACAGTGGTAGCATAAGAGAACCAATAGATCGGTATCGTCCCCAACTACGGCAGTGTCGTGATACCGTGAAGAGGCAACAGCAGCTTCCACAATCGGGACATCTGCGTCACCTGATGCCTGGGAGACAGAGACACCCTTTGCACGGAGATGATCAGCCAAAGCGCAGATAAACCTGGCTTTGTTTTTCTTGCAAGATAAGAACTCTTCTTTCTTCACCTTGAGCTGCATATCTGCTGTGAAGAAGATCTCACGGCCAACTGTACGACTCCTCTGCGAGTGAGCCATATCTTTTATGGAAGCCCCACCATCGTAGCCGTCGAAAACGATAGTGGCAGAAGGGTACTTTCCTGTCACGTAAGTTGCATAATGGTCTAGAATCTCCAGGTATCTTTCATTTTTTGTCCATGGTATCCTGTGCAGCAGAGCTCCTCCGTCTAGGATATATCGAGTGCCTTCGGGGAGGGGAAATGAATGCTTCTCAAGGTTGCACGCCTGGGCTATGGCCTTCGCAAGTTCTGGTTTGTTCGCAGTCCGGAGCATGCAGGAGCTGTCAAAAAGTGACGCTGGGTAGGAACACAGTTCGTGTTGAAAGTACTCAGTTTCCGTAAGATTGATCCTTTTCGCGATCATGATAAACCTCTGAAAAAGAAGAGTCGGGTCTAGTCGTTTGCAGTCTCCGCTTGGACTTTGCTTGGTCGTCATCTGGATTCTAAAAAGGCCTGCTCAGTCGCAAAAGGCTCCGCCCAAGCCAGTCTCTGCTCTGAAAACTGACGACGACGTTAAGATTAAGCCGCCTACGTGTAGATTCGTGACTATATACTCCCAACTTGTTAAGTCTGTATACGATGCCACTCTTCCGTCGCCGTAGGACTTTGGAGAGATATCTGCACAGGTAGATTGCAGCAATGTGTGCTTGTGCTACACACACACTACCCTCTAAGTATCCACGGCTATGAATCCAATGATAAGCGGACGCAAGATGATTGGTAGCCGTATCAACCGCAGGTTTTATATCGGAGGGCCTACTCCTAGACTTTTCCCATTATAGGGCCACTGCAAGTCAGCAGTGGGTTTGTGTTGGGGTTACCCTCCCCTAGATGGGTTGCTTTCACTGCAGCTTATGGATCCCATCTACCCTTAAGAACCATTTACCCATGGTTGGAGCCATCACAGGTACTACCACCCTTCTACCACCTCGGGCCAGGGTGAACCTGAGAGTAGTGGTGACTAAGGAGTAATTTACCATTTACGGGGCTCCACTCACTTATGCTTCGTACACAACTCAATAAACTCATTTCTTCTGCTTATCCTCAAGGTAACCTTCGTTTGTTTTCCGCTCTTCATTTCGTCTATCTAACTTTTTCCAGTTTAAGGACCGAACCCCCAAACTACTGCGTTCATGCGTAGTATATTGTTTTAAGTGTCGCTTCTGCGAAGAAGCGTATTTAGGTCAGACAATACGACAATTTCATCGACGGTTGTCGGATCATTTGGGAGTTTCACCTTTAACTGGAAAAACACTTTGTAGCCCTCCATATTCTAGTATTCATCTACATGCTGAAAACTGTTCTCATCCGTTCTCTGCCTCTGACTTCACTTTTCTCACTTCTGCTTCTTCTGAATTCGAACTTCTTCTGAAAGAAAGCCTTCTTTTGTCTAAACACACTTATTCACTTAACGTAAACAAAAGTTCAATTCCCCTCTCCCTCTTCTAGTATGTCTCTTGTCAGTTGTTAATGTATTCTATTGTTTATGTTACGGTCTTAACCGAACGTGTTTCATATCTTGCAATTAATTGATTCGAGGATGGTGGTAGAATACAGCGAAAGCTCATCAGATTACGTTTTATCATTATGTTTCACCTACGCGCCTTGCGCTGGGCAATTATCTTTATAATAAGAATTCGTGCTCCGCCTGGCTTGTCCATCGTAGACGTTATTGTTTGACTTCATGGTCCACAAAACCAAACTCGCTCAGGCCGAACTCACCAGACTTGGCAAATGCCGTCAAACACTCGATATTTACGGAATCGTGCTCATCGGTAAGTAGAACTTGTAAAATCATCATTAAGGATTGTAAATCGTTATGTATGAAGCCGTGGATGGTAAGTTTCTTATTGTCAATCGCGGCAGAGTCTCTCGTTCTTGCAGAGATGATGATCAGGGGTAGACGATGGTGGAAGCTCAACTCGGTAAACTTAGAATCTGAGAATGTGCATGTCTTCCATATGTTAACACTTTTCTGCACAATCATTGCGTTTTCTTGCTAAGTGCTGGGTCTTAAATTAGTTGTTTTCCAAACAAAAGTGCCTTCAGCGCTACTGCAGTTTCGTAGCCCCCTACAAAATCATCAGGAATGTATTGCTATGTCAAAAACATTCATAGGGTAGGCCGTATATAGTTCATTCTGTCGGCTATATAACGAAAGCTAATTGGCAGCTATTATTTACGTCTAATTCCAAATACAGAGGTTCACTTGTACCTCAATGCATTACCACAATAGCTTGCAAATTAACGGCGCTGACCGGATTCGAACCACGACCTCATGATTACTAAACCAACGCCATTTCTACAGCGACAAAGCACAGAGATGAATAGGTTACAATATCATTATCATACGTACTGGTTTAAATCAGGACACGCTGCAGTTTTCTTTGGTGGTTCCAATGCAAGCAAATTCAGCTCTTGATACTCCAAATTGTCTTTGACTTCCATTTTTAGATATCCCTACAAATTTCGGTGCGGAAATTAATATGAAAAATATCTCAAAGCAAAGAACCAATTAATAAGACACACATGTTAAATCTTATCAGGTTTTTACCCTGTCGGGACCGCGCTTTCTTTGTATCTCTAAAGCAGGGGTCCGGGGTTGAAGGTGGAGAATCTGCCCTGCTATTTTTCTCTGAAATTGCTGGAGATACAGTTTTGAAACTTTGTACGCCTTTTACGTACTTTTAAGAACACAGAGGTCGCAACGAGAGGTGAGTTATGGCGTCTTTATTGGTCAACTGTACCGCCCAAAATGTCCAAAGTACCGTGTCTTCCAAAACTTCTCTCGCCTTTAAAAACGTCATCTAGAAACTTTAATTTGAAGAAATTGAAATCTCGTAAAGTTTAACATTCTGAAAAGTGCAATTTGCATTTTTTTAAATATATCATTTCTTACCACATTGATCAGAATTCATCTGCCTCGTCAAAGGTGTCATTGGTGAGCATTCCTCCAACGCAAACTTGTGATATGAAGTTTAGGTAAGAAAGAAGGAAGTGTCTGCAAGTCGCTCGTAGCATGAACACGTCACACAGGATATACCTTCCTGCCCTTACGCATCACACTTTCTCTTCCGATACATTTACAGTTTCCCAGAACTTGATAAAGATACAAACAAACGTTTGCTTAGGTGACTGCGACCACATCAACGTGGTAACTTGTATCGAAATATAATTTCCTTGAAATAAGAAGACAGTACTGATTCACATTTTCCTGTCTACGATGATGCTCGATAATGCCCTGTAGCTCTCATTCTACTTCCTTTTCCGTACTAAAAATTAATTTACAAGTGACCAAGAAAATTTTCTTTCCATATCGTGCTGTTTACCACATAAGGAGGTGTTATATTCCAAACCCTTATAAATGTGAAGCAGGCACTTGGCCGGACACGAGAGTTGATGCGTTGAGTTGACGCGTTGAGTTGACGCGTTAAGTTGATGCGTTAAGTTGACGCATTGAGTTGACGCGTTAAGTTGATGGGTTAAGTTGATGCGTTAAGTTGACGCGCTGAGTTGATGCGCTGAGTTGATTAGAATTAGACGTAATAGAAAGCATATCGTTAGTCTCTCGTCATTTTATATTACACCCGTTGCACGGATTCCCTGTATCAAGGGAATAGTGAAAAATAGAAACCAGATTGTTTGTCTCCTCATTAGAGTTGGCCTTCCTCGGCGAAATGTACTACACATGTCAAGCACTATATCAAATACAAGAAGGTATTGGTGAAAAAAAATAGGGGACAGATTTTGTCCCCCAACCCCCCAGTCCGGGTCAAGTTGCATGTGACTGGAAAGGGAGAGGCAGTAGGGTCGTTTCGCTCTAAATGTTGGCATGTGTTAAAAATACAGTCACTATTTTAATCAAGGCATTACAACTTCACATGGTAAAAGCTATCAATACAGCCATGTAATGACCGATAAATGTACCGCAAGTCGTGGCCATCCCGCGTCTAAATCCATCCACCACTTCAAGTCGTTTGTAACAGGACACTCCCTCGAACAAATTTCTCAGACTGACATTTCTCTGTCACACGGCACATCATCACATCAGGACACTTAACTACAAGAAGTAGTAATAGTCAGGGAGAATTAACCTGATTTTGGGGTCAACTGGGAATTAATTCTGATGTTAGCATGTTTAGTACCGTTAGAAGAATGAAACATCAGCTCCTTGCTCCTTGCACCAGGCTTCTGAACTCTCTGGCAAAGTTCCAGGTTGTCGTTAAGTTAACGGGGGCAAACTATAAAACACTAAAAGTTTCTCTAAATTTCCTGCATCTTATTAGTTTATTTCAGCAATACCGTTGTTGCTACAGTGTGAGAGAGGTGTCGAAGCCCTTTTCGTGTTCAAGTCTTCAACCTTATTTTTGTGGTTCTCGCACGGGGGTAGCTTTCGTGCGCAATAGTAGAGAGGAACGGACTTCCCCCGCTGTACATACGCACGATGGTCTCAAAGCAGTGTGTTCTGTTGGTAAAAAATTGTGCAAAGTAGGTGATTTCAGCTGTAATTTGCATGGAAAGTTATCTGTATTACACAGCTACATTAGATAGCCAAGTCAAGAATTAAGGTGCTTTTTACAAGTTTACTTGAGGTCCTAGTTAAAATCTAATAGCAAATTTGTTCGCCGACGAGCTTCTTTAGTAAGGTAACGCAGTCTTAAAGCTTTCACTTTGTCTTTTCATTTTGATGTATGTAAACGCAATAATTTTTGTTCTGGTCTATAGAATTTATTTCTAGCGCGAGTAAATGTTCTTTTCCTGGCACTTGCTCGTACTGAGAAGTTCAAATCTACATGCAGTAATTTACCCCAGGCGATTATTTTCCCTCACGTTATGACAGAATATAATTCAATATCAAGTTTTTTATTCTTAAACGCAATAGAAATGCATATCGTGATTGGTACATAATGGCGAAGGATGACTATTTACTTATCACGTTGATGGTTATTTTTCACCATAGGCTTAACCTGATGTGCAGAAGAGGAAACAAGTCTTGGAATAGCATGCCAGAATTTATCCAGAAGCGATTTGTCAGCCTTGACATGTCTAACGATCGTTCGAGAGCTGTTGAAACAATAGCTGCCCGACTTGCCCACATCGGTGATGTTTTTAATAATCGGTACGACAGGAAAGATGTGCGACGTAACCAAAGGCTAGCACAAGACCATAACTGCTTTTATCTTTCAATCATTATACAAACCCTTGTCCGAGTGATCTCTTTAATAACTTAAGAGATACATTTAAAGGAAAGGATTGTTGAACTGGAAAGGATAATAACTATATTCATTTCATGTTGAAATGCTTTTACTTGGACATAATGATCAAAGCTTTCAACTTGGCCGAAAGCAAATTGTGAGTCAATTATAAGAAAAACCTTGGAAATAGTCAGTGACAATGTACACATCCACATGTGCAGAAGGTTACTTTTGGCATTGGATGCATTGTACTACCATATTATGTTAAAGAATTCAGGATCTGGCTATTTTGTTCCCTTTAATATAATATCATACCATTTGCTTTTGTCAATTCAGTGTTAAATGATTCTTAACAAGGTAACGAGGCAAAGCCGTCCAGGTTTGAGAATTTTAAAATAATCAAAATATAATGTTCTTGTACATAATGGTAAACATTTGTAGAAAATCGGGTCTTCTTGTAAATAATATTACAAATATTCTGTTTTCTTCTTGTATAAGTCTAGTTTAACTGGACCTAAATATGCTTCCTTTAAGGGACTAAGGCTGATATTTAAAAAGCAATAATGGAGAAACGCTTGACTTTTGTCGTGTCCTTGTCGTACCTATCGCTTTTGAAGTTGCGCTTAGTAGAACCAGGAGATGTAATGAGGACCACGCCTTTAATCTCAACCAATGACAGAATGTCTGAAGTTTACTGTTCTCTATCAAGAGAGGAGCGGTTGTATTAAACAGTAGTAAGCTGGCTGACTTTCCAACCTCAGATTCAAAATTTTCACGTTTTCAAATTAACCTTGAAGTGACATAAGATATTGAGGGGAGGGGAAGGTGCTTTTTGCTTTTCTTTTATTTAGTCAGGTAAAATAAAGATAACAGACTTGTTTACATATTTCTGACATGTTACACTTAAGCCAATATTCGTTGAATAAAAAAATATAATATAATAGATATACTAAATATAATAAATAAAGAATATGACCATAATTTATCTGGTTTTATGATTTTAACTCAAACTAATTTCATCTTCTATTCTTTTAGGCCCATCGACAGAAACTATGATCGAAAATATTATATTGCAACTGTGCCACAAACCTTTGACATTGGCGGAACTACTGATGTTACCATTATCATACAGAGAAAATTTGGAGAAACAGATGTTGGTGTGGTGTTGAGAGATGAGAAAACAAGAAGCCTTATCCACTCAGCCAGCACCTTCATCCGTTGGTTTGAAAAAGGTGAGTTCCTTTTAGGGCAATAATGTCTTGAGTGTTTGTGTTGCCACTACTGGACAGAACCAAAAGAAAAACCAGAGACAAAATAAGTAGCATGAGGCCTTCAGTGATTAACATGAAAATTTTCAGACATACACACAATCACGTTTCTTTCCCGTGCATTGAACATAAGTAAACTTATCATAGTTTAGGCTGTCAACTGCTTTTTTCATAGTATATTTGCCTTGGTTCCTACTCTGGCAATTACTGTCCTCAAGGTAACAGTCGAGACTGTTGGAATATAATTCCTCATTACTTTATCCATCGGGCGGGAAAGGTTGTTCCCTTGAACTGAACTCAACTTTATTGACCTGTATTGATCTTAACTGCACACAATTGTACTCACTTTTACTGCCCTTCACTGCTCTTCACTGCTCTGCACTGCTCTGCACTGCTCTGCACTGCTCTGCACTGCTCTGCACTGCTCTGCACTGCTCTGCACTGCTCTGCACTGCTCTTCACTGCTCTTCACTGCTCTTCACTGCTCTTCACTGCTTTGCACTCACTTGCATTCACTTGCATTCACTTGCATTTACCGGCATTCACCTGCATTCACCTACAATGACCTGCAGTCGCCTGCACTTACCTGCACTGAAATGCACTGAAATGCACTGAAATACAATGACAAGCACTGACTTGCCTTCACCCACACTCACCGGCACACAACTTTAGTTACTTCTGCTTAACTCCATTCACCTTCACATCCATTTGTAGTCAACTCCATTCAATCCCACTCCACTCCACTCCACTCCACTCCACTCCACTCCACTCCACTCCACTCCACTCCACTCCACTCCACTCCACTCCATATTCTGGAAACTGATTGTCGCTCATTGGAACAGCAGACTCTCTCATATCATGATATTCATGTAGATGGCATTTAAAGCATCGTACATTTATTTAGGAATTAAATTTCAGTCTATTTCTAAGAATTTAGGTGTTTTGTTGGTTATTTATATTACATGTTATACCAGACCAGAGATATGTAACTTAAGGCAATAATCTCTAATCGGAGAGAGTCGGTAACTCTCTGAAGTAATCTTAAGATGGCAAACGACTTGGAGATTTTACCCAAATGAAAACTTACTCTAGCAGTCTCGTTTAAAAAATAATGATTGCCATGCCATGCACCTATGCCTATGTAAATAACGACGCAACTGGGGGGAGGGGGACTTGGACCCCCCACTTTATTGCCAAAAGTGTTTTCTTTGACTAAGAGAACAAAAACAATGCTCAAACAAGGAAGAAAGGGAGAGTAAAAGAAAGTCACATTATAGCGTCAAGAGTTAGAAAATCGTCTCTAATTATCGATTATGATAGGAAATCCAAAACATTTGTTTACATTTTAGTACCTCAGCCCCCATGTTTAGCCTGGTGGCGCCTCCCCTGTATTCTTGTGTTTTTGTCTGCATAGTAAAGGTTTTCTTGCTTTTATGTGGACTGACTCCAGAACGGGCAAATGAAATGCAGACCTGGCTTTTCCTATGATACGGAAGCAATTGTCCGTGTACACTTTAGCTATTTCGTGCAATATTCTTATTTTGTACCACAAACAAACTATTTAACTTATTAACAAAAACAATTAACATTAGTCAAAGGCATGAGATCGGGAATTGACGAATTGTATCAGGTTAATCAGCCTTTTAACATAATCTGGTGTGTCAAGGTCCTGGTTGTTTGGTAACTGTAACTTAAAAGTGAAAAGGTGTAAAAAAAAAATTTGCCAAACTTGATCAGGAGAAGGCTTAATATCTTAGTATTTACTTTTGGAGAATTTTATGACCCGATCAATCAACAGTCTTATGCGAATGATCCTGATAGGATTTTGCAATCGATATATTGATCAAGATATTTCTACTGAACATCCGAGAAGCAATCACTGACCTTTCCTTTGACTTTGGTATGCAATATTCAGATGTCATAATATTGGACTGCATGAATGACTACAATTTTAGGACAAATTCCGACAAGGGGGAGAGAGGGTAAAAGTATAGCGCAATATTAGACGTCATAAATGTATGTCCCTTCATCATAAAATGCCTACTATTTTCTATTTGGCGTAATTTTACAGAGGTGAGAAAAACTCAATGTGTAATAGTTTCATCGTTTCGTATGGTGTTTGATGATATCCAATCATCAACTGTCGTTCTCGGTTATTCTAGTAACAGTAACTTTACAATCACGAGATTGACAAGAGAAACTTACAAAGAGCAAGAGTTTTATTTGGGTTAGCAGCAATTTCAGAAAATGATTAAAAGTTATTAAAAGAAAACTATTTCCAAGTTTTTAGGCCGTAATGGTCAATAGCCTTAAATTTTATATTGTCGCCCTCTCCAAATATTAATTTCCAGCTGCAGTGTTTGATAGACGATAAGTTGATGAGTGAATTGATTTGCTTTTAGATTTGAATGTTGACTGTTTTTAGTTTTATTTGGTATAACATCCAGCAGCTTTTCATATCAACATAATTCATCAGTTTTAAAAACAAATACTATTTTTATTTCTGGTTGTTGGTTTGGAGTTACCATAACAAATACTTAATTCTTGAGAATGGGATGATCTGTAGGATTAACAGATTCCAAGATGGATGACTTTCTCTATGTGGAAAAGATTTTCTTTATGCTATTGACATTTAGGGTATCGTCATCTCTTATAAAACCTACAAATCCAGCACAAGGTTCGTAACTCGATCGAAGAAAGCATATTGAATAAAGTATAGGAACAGATGTACATAATACCTTGTGGGAGGCTGGTAAAGTCATAATGGTTTTTGCTTCATAAAAATCTGGGAAAAAATTCATCATACTTTACGTCGTTTGCAGGTCCTTAACCATATAGTATTTACAGGATTGGGTTGCAGTTAGGTTAAACAGAGAGGAACATCTATTTCCATCATAAAGTAGCTGTTAGAGTTGTATATGTTCTATCCTTGAAGCCTCTTCATTCATTTAACGAATTCAAATTAAGAAACAAAATTGAATATTAGTAGTAAGCCAAACGTGAATGAGAGTTCAAGCTAGTTCTACTGCTCCTTAATCAGACCTATGACAGGCTGAAGGAAGAAGATTACGTAATGATTGTCAGTAGCATTGAGGAGGCTAGTGTGGACAAAACCAGAAAGAAGCCTGGGAAGGAGTGAACGGCTTGAAAGCGAGGAGGAAAGTTTCATTGGGGTAAGTAGGCAGTTTAAGCAAGCAGAACGGTAACCGAAACGGAAACGTTAGCTAGTGGTTTGAGCACAAGTACGCATGCGCAATCTACAAATCCTACCCGATGGACCTAAATCTACTGCATCTACTACATCTACAAATCCTACCCGATGGACCTAAATCGACTGCATCTACTACATCTGGACATTCTACCCGATGGACCTAGATCTACTGCATCGACTACATCTACACATCCTATCCGATGGACCTAAATCTTCTGCATCTACTACATCTACAGATCCTCCCCGATGGCCCCAAGGGGATTGGACTTGCATTTGTTCCTTTCTATTGAGAATCAACTGTGATAGAATCGACATTTTCGTTTGAATGGCACTGGACTATACAAACCTAACAACACAAAACATAGAATAATGTATATGCTTCTCTGATAATGTTTCTCTGCCAGAGTTCAATCAATTGCGTGTTTCTCTTATAATCTATTCTGCTTGGGGATCAGATATAGCTTTGGATACACATGGTAAACATTTGTGTCCCATTTCTCTCCCAAACATTCTGAGCTGCAATTTCCTGCCTAAACTTTTATGTCTGTCTCCCGAAAGTGAAAAACCTAGCCGATCAGGTGAAAGTGTGTGCGTTGAACAAGCAGGAGTGTTGTGAAAAATCAAGGAAAAATTATTTTTTCAAACGACTATTATCAAGTCAAATTGCTCCTTTAAGTTAAACCTTTATAAAATTATAATGAAATTGTTATATTCGTGTTGCGCGGGCAAAATAAAAAAACAGAGCAGTAAACTTCATTTTATTTCTAAATCTAATCGAGGTACTGAACTTTACAAGGGGGAGGTGATTCGGAATAATCAGTAAAAGGTTTATATTTCAGATTGAGGCTAACAATGATTATATAATGAATATGATTATGAGGCTATTCTAAAAGTCTTGTCTTTCTAAGCCTTTATTAAATTATTGACTACAAATAAAACAGAAATCTGATTAAAAACATGATGTTTATCAAGTACACTCTTTTTTTATAAACAACCCCCAAAATAAACAACCGCCCCAAAAAGAACTGAAATTTTAAACAACTTATAAACAACTTACTTGGGGGAATTTCTATGTAAAACATTAAACAACTGTTAAGGGCAAATCAATACTTAATGGAATGGTGACAAAAAAGACAATTTTTTAAAGAATAGCTATGGAACATTACATTTAAAGGCTTCACATAGTAATAAAAAGCTGCAACAAAACCCATTCCCAAAAGTTACTGCATTAAATACAGTATATTAACACAACAATTATAATCTACAAACAAGTACTAAACAACTTTTGGGGCAAAATTCAAAAAGTGAGTTGTTTATAAAAAATAAAAGTGTACAGAAAGAAAACTAAAAAATGCTGGCAAAGTATAAAATACAAAGTACAAAAACATATTTATCAGTGATCTTTTTACACGCAAAGCTCTTTGTCAAAATATTATAGTATTTAAAATCATATGTTTGTAGCATTTCATTATTTACGGATAGTACGCAAAAAGTTCGTGGCTCGGTGTTTAAGGTTGTATTGGGTACCAGCTTCAACAGTCTTCCTTCCCAGCAAAATCGTATTTGAAAATTATAGTACGTGAAATCAGACGAATTCAGTATCTCATGACTTAAAGATAGTTTGTTTTCTTTACAAAACAAGAAGATTGCTCGAAATAGCGTCAAGATTATGTACTTAAAAGCTTTTTTTCTCTGACATCTCTCAGAGTACAATCGTCAGAAACGATCAAAATGAACCATAGGAAAGAATAAACTCAACTGTATTTTGGAAGAGCCAATCAAAAATTGGACTGCCTGAGTGGTTTGCGTTTTTAGACCAATTAGCATCCATTACACCTAGACTAACTGAGCAAGCACAATGGGAGAACGACTTCTTTTTGTCTGCACAGCAGAGGTTTTCATGCAGCCTCAGCGGACGTGTATTGGTACCCTACAAATTATCGGGTTCAAATCTCAGATCAGCTGCGAGAAATGGCTCTTTCAATACCAAAAAAGCCTTAAGAAAACTCTGTTAATTTTGCTCAGTTCAAGAAAATTCTGATAAATTTACTCAGTTCATAAAATTATGAGTTCATTTAACAAGGTTTTGATCAGCATGATTCAAAGTTTGAAAGAGTGTTTCTCAACGATTGCTCAAGGCATCATTCTCAAATTTGAACAGGTTATCTTTGAGAACAAGAAGAGTGCAACGAGTACAAAACATCATCAAATGTCTGATACTCATGAAATCGTGAAGTCACACTTTAGTACTCTTTCAGTAGATTGCATTTGTTTGTCCCTGACCAGGACATTATTAGATGGAACATTATTTATGTTGTTAGAAGTCACCAAAAGGATGACAGTAGTAAGATGTTTGGTGTAATAATCGCTGAGCAGATCCATAATTTAGACAGTTGCAAGCGTCGCTAACGTGAAATAACGTAAATGCTCGATTAAGCACTTGGGGCGCTTATATAAAATTGACCTCTACAGAGGCGCTAAATCGAGAGAAGGGTGAGGATGAGTAAACTCATACTTTGGAAATGAGTCTGGCTTCCTCCATTCCAGCATCCCAGCAAACAGTCAGCTCCAAAAACGTCATCTTCTTGGTATCCTCGCAATACACAACCATATCAGATTTCTGTAGTTATTAGAGTTATTGGAAAATATAATGAACACGTTGACTTTATTGTACCGGCAAATCAGTTCCAATTACTTTCAATACAAAAATAGTATGGCTTTAAGTAATGAACCAAGAATCATCATAAAAACAGACATTTTTATATAAGTTTAAACCCGTTGTTATGTTCAGAAAGAAAAAGTAACGAAAGCGAGCACATTTGCCCCACGGGGAATTCCAAATAGCGCTCCTTTTTATCGAGAATGATTATTTGATTTAGACCCACTGAGGCGCTTGTTGCAGAGGAACTCATGTTAAACAGTTTGTCTTGAAGAAGGGATGTTTATTCGATAAAGACGTGAATTTAAGAGGAGAAATTGAGCATTTACGATAATGACGATAATTAGTAGTGACATAGATACAAATAACTTGACGTCTATCGGTGCATTATAGTGATGATTTAAAGGTTCATTTAAAAATCTTCATCAAATATTATTTTGAACATTGCAGTGTTACTTTCATTATCAAAAGATAATTTTTCTAATAGCGTATTTCAGATTTCTCTGGCGTAAGAATTTCAGCAGAAATCACTTTCAGATTGACTTTCTACTGTCCTACACGGTTTTGCCATGACATATACCTATGATACAGGTTTATACAGTTGATTTTGCGTATTATGATTGGTGTATATTCTCCACGAAATAGCAAAATCGTTCTTGTAATCAGGGATCTTTGACGTAGGTTGAAGTTCTATGTTGTAATAGAAACCGTTTTTCATGTGACAATCCTTTGAGGACAACCGTCAGAAATAATCGCAAGGGAAACAAACAAAACATTTTCTTTCCTTTGTTCCATGTCCATTGTATCTAACAATTATGTTCTGTTGTGGAGTCTCAGATGACAAACAGCTTTTAAGTGCAGAATGAGTTTGCATTTTAGTACAATGTCGATCTTTTGTAAAGTAAAAAAAAGTTATCTGTCACAAATAAAAAGTTATTATCGTTTCCACAAAACACCAATTGCATATTTTAGTGTCGCCTTTTCCACATCAGAGCATTGAGAAACACTTTGATGGCCGCTTCACGCTTCGGTTCTTATCACAAACCACAAAGCATCCATTATTTAGAATAGCACTTCTCAAGGGGGTCCGTGGACGATACTTTCATATAACTGCCACTCCATCCGCTGAATATTTAAAAGACAGTAAAGATTACTGGATTTTGTTGTCATTATGCATTGATATTTGAAGGTTGACCGAGAGGTCTCCCATCACCCTCCCCTTGCAGTACAGTCAGTATATCTTGCGTGTCCTGTTCTGGAAGGAATAGTCAAAATTCCCGAAGTAGAAGAGTTACTCTTGCTGCAATAAAAGAGAGAGGATAAGGACTATCACTAATTTGCAAAGGGATAAAGCTGTCAAAAATGTCACTCTATGGAACTATAATAACATGTTTAAAGCAGGCCAAGACCAGGCTATTAGTGTACAGGAAGTCTCGGTGTTATACTGACTCGTTTGCACTCATTAGAAATACACACTAGAGACACAGGAACATGGGTCACTTAGACACGTGCCCTTTCAAGATATGGTAGTGAATGCCCCCAAATTATACCCTGTGTACTTGCTACGGCCATGCTTCCCCCGTTCCTACTCAATGCATCATTGATTGAGAGCCATACAAATGAACCGGTATATTGAATAAAGTACCAAAGTTCAATTTTCCATCAAACAAACTCTAAGATCTCTGATTCGAACCATATTTTAGGAACTGTGAATAAATTATTCTGTATTTTGGTTGTCCCAGAGATATCGCTCCTTGCTTTCATAAAACTGAGTAAACTTTGTAGGCGGTTTTCTTTGCTTTAACTCAAACAATTCGGCACCTGCCATATATATACTTTTATTTGTAATGAAACAGACTGTTCTTGGTTAGAGGAAGAAAAACATTTAATCTACAGACAGCGATGAATGGATTGATTACAAATTGGTTACAAAGCACTACAAAACTGATTTAGTTCCCAGTGATGTTAAACGATTCATGTGGGGTTGGATTGTTCGAGATGGGGGTTAGTATTGTTTGAAATTAGTAATGTTTAATGTAAATGCAGAGAGGACAGAGACAGTAGCGTAAGAAAAGAAGTTTTTCCTTTCAGTAATCTTTGGTAAATATTACTATTCATAGCTACAACTTTTGAAACACACTTTATTTTAAGAAAATTGTTCCATAAAACATAAACTTAAAACGAAGAAAAGAAATCACAAATATGATATCTTATTAGTGTCCACCCTTTTTAACCTCCCTTTTTATTAGCGCTCTGAAACATGGAGTTGTAGCATAAAACGTGCTCACTAATATTATGTTCTGCGCCCTTGTTAGAAAATACATATTTACTGCTACAATTAGCCTCAGGGTAAGTCGTGAGACAGGCTTGCCTTCCTCTTTTTCAAAATATACACATTTTATGTACAACAAATACGGAAATATCAGGGCTCAATTTGGGGAAATATAATGGAGGTTGATAAATGAAGCACCTTATACTATTATCATAGATCTTAAAATTACATTAATTCCTTTATATATATATAGTGGTTGAGGCGTTGGTTTAGTAATCATGAGGTCGTGGGTTCGAATCCCGTCAGCACCATTAAATTGTAAGCTATTGTGGTATTGCTCCACTCTTCGAAATTATATATAATTGCAATGTGTCTGCTGAGAATGAATTTGTTTCAATATATATAAAATGCTAAAAACTGCGGGTATTAGGCAATAAAACTATATAAAAACTAAAAAATGCCTAGAGGCCAACTCACAAGCTTTCGGTTTAAAAACCTTCCGGTTCATGCACTTAAAAAAGGTTTTTAAACCGAAAGCTTGTGAGCTGGCTTTTTAGTTTTTATAAATAAAGATATGAATCAGATTGATATCTTCAATCTTATGAAGATAACATCGAAACGTTAAAGATAATGTGTATTTTTTGAGCTTTATATAATATTTATACGCATAGGTGGTAGGTTTTATATATATTTTAGTATGCCTTTTTATAGTTTTTAGTCTTATGTATATATATATATATATATATATATATATAATATATAATTTATCAATGAGCTACAACTACCAGTTGATGAGATATATATAATATTCAAAGAGAAAAACTACATTTTTACAATGTATTAAATATGATTATAATATACTTGTTTTTTTTTCTCGTTCAAACTACCTTTATCAAGCAGAATTATTTCAACACTTTCCAGATATTTTACAGCAAAAAGTGGGGAGCCCTGGCCAAAGCCCCCAGCTCCCCGGTCCCTAGTCTCCCAACAACTTTTGAAAAACTATGTAAAAAGGAACCGAGTGTTATCTGCAGTCACCTTTTTTACGTGTTCGGTTTCCTTGCACTGCCCTCTGACAGGAGCTAGTGTGGCATCAGCATACATGAGCTTTTGTTGGAACTTAGAGCTTAAAAGACACTGGACAAAAGGATTTTTAATGAAATTCTTTTGGAAGCAAATGAAATTGCATGTACTATTTTAATTCCCTGTAAAACTGAAGTCCGTCGGCTGAAGTTCGTTGTTAGCTGTATGATCAAAGTCAGTTTATTTACTTAAATTTCAGATCCACTCAAATGGCGCTACCGCTGATGAGACATAATCAAATTTCATCTCTTTGCCATGAGGTAGACAAGACCGAGGGTTAAAAACAATTACCACAACAAAGACGGAAAGTCTGTTGAAACAAAAGGAATAGTGTAACCGGATTTCTTGAGAGTGGTTTTGACCCCTCACACAAGACTGGTACCTGTTAAGAACACTTCCGAGGTCTGGGAATCATTTTAAACAGCCTTTCTTTGATACACCTAGTGCACCACTTTACGTCTCTTCAAATATTGGCAATACACAGATAGGATAGCGTGATAAACAAACTAACAACTGAAGCAAAGAGTGTGATAAACAGATAAGGATTTCCTGTTTAAGGCCTTGTTTTCACTTAAGCAAACAAGTTTTAAAAAGTCCTTGAAAAGAATTAAAACTGACCATCTTCAAACTGTTGCTGATTTCATGCTGTTTGTCGTTTCGTTAACGACGAACTTTGTTTTCACCAAGTTACAATAAGTATAAGTATGAGTCAATTCTAATTTATTTAAATGTTTTATTGTTTTACTTAGGAAGTTGTTTTCTAATCACATTTTAACTAGCTCATCTTTTAACTTCGATTCACTGCTATACATCTCACTGAGAATATGAATGAAAAATATCCTCATGTTGTCGTATTTTGACTTTTAATTGTTTATTTTGTTTTACGTTTAACATTTAGAATGTCTCAGAATCAGCATTTACTCTAAAACCATGTCTGGTTCTATCAGAATGCATGATGGAATCATCCAAAAGACGTTGTCCGAAATAGAACAGATGACTGCCGCCTAGTAAGGAAAGGAAATATAAGGAATTTATGAAGTCTGAGTCGGGCGCAATTATTTTGCATTTTGTTACAATATTTGGTGCCAAAAAGTTGAATTTTCAAAATTTACAGCACCAGATTACGATACTTTAAGCATGCTGACAATTTTTATAAAACTCATTAATGTACTTTATTATATTTTATGTATTTTATCTATTAACAGTGACTCAATATTTATCGATGAAAATATCTCCCATCTACAAAGTGTAAGAAATCAGACATTTGTAGAGGTCTGCGTAAAATACAAAGTTATTAGGACATTCGACATCTGTTTCTTTCGAGAAATGTATTTATGATTAAACCTTTATACATAGCCTGAAGAAGGAATTTTATTCCGAAAGCTCGCCTTGAGCAAGAACCTGTTTTAATGTTTTTATATTTCTCTTTTAACATAGGTTGTTATTGTCTCCTGTTTACACGGGTACGGTTCCAAATGGATCCGTACCAGAATTGGTATTCGTATTCTATTCTTATTCGTATTCTATTCGTATTTTCATGTTGAGACTTATCGAAGTTGGCATTGCAACACAGCGAACTGCAGATTTTCTAATTTGATTACCATTCAGAGTCTTGGATCAAATAGAACCGATCCCCTTTCTAGAGTGTTTATATGGAATCGGACCCATTGGCTCCGTACCTCTTTGGATCCGTGCCAGTTTGGCTCTGTGCCAGTTTGGATCTGTACCAGTTTGGATCCGTACTAGTTTGGATCCGTACCCTTGTAAATAGGGTCTAACCATCCAGCATCATAGCAAATGTAATTAGTCTACAGCAGTTGTAAATTATCTTTATGTATGCTTGCAATATGAATATGATAAACGGAGCATATGTACAAGTAGATATCACAATGTCTCAGGCTAACTCTGTTTATTAACATAGCTATATCAGGCCCCTGTTATACTAATGAAGCCTGGTTAATGTCTCTTGGACGGATTTGAGATCAACTTCTGTAACCATGCAAATATACTACATCTCAAACCGTAAACGAAGGGATGGTTGCACCACTGAATGAGAGATTGTAAATTGTACCCAATCGTTATGCTTAAATGAAAAGTGTCGTATGTAAAATGTATCTCAACGATTGCATCTATTTTTCATTACACATTGTAGCCTATGAATTACGGTAAAATGAACTAGTTTAGGGTAATACATGCTCTTATTTTCTGCACCCCTTCGTCAAATTAGGGGTTTAGTCTCATAAAAAACACGTTCTACCTGCTCAATAATATTCAGGTCAGCTGACCAGGCTTTTCCAATCAGTGTAAATAACTAAACCAATCTCCTAACCACAAATATGTTTGAAATTCAGTGTAGCAAACGCCGATGGCTGTTCCACTGTAGCCAAGGACAAATAAAACTCTATACTTTCTAATGTGTAGTTGTTACTGGAGCTCCCATTTTTTAATCTTTCAAAACTAAAGAGTGTAGACATTATATAGGTAAACATCTTCAATGACTTCAATGTCAATCGTTTTGCCTACTCCGCAATAGAAAGTAATAAATGTTTTTGTAGTGTACACACAAAAGTTACTATTACTTGTTGCATTTTCAATATTAATGACAGTTCATATTGTCGAAGAAGGGAGAGAACTCAAGCCCAACAGCAGAAGTTGGTTTCTAGAGGACATTCAGTGTTAGTTTACATCAGTACATTTATCCACAAAAAACCTTTTAAAACCCTTTATTCTATTAACCGTGCTTGCTGATTAATAGCAAATAGAATTGCTAATTTGATTTCACACCAATTACAGTTGATTATGTATCGAATGATTACCCTTTATGTCGGGTTTTCTGCATTCCAATTTAAGAAGAGTCTCTGTTCCAATCGCACTTTGTTTAGTATGAATTCCTTCTGAATCGACTACGAGGGAAAAAACATAGATAGAGATTAAACTGCAGTATCGGGCTGCGTCACTAAAAATTGACTAGCGTGTCATCACACGATTTAAAACGTACGAAATTTAACAAAATGTTATTTTTTTGACCCTTTGTGGCACATGATAAATAACATTCGGTAGTCAACCTATCTTTTTCATCATAATGAACATCTTTTCTAACTTTGAATCATGCCTATCAAAACCGTGTTATTTGAAATCAGATCATGATTTTATGGACTGAGAACCGTTAATTATGTTTCGTTATGGCCTCTTGTAAATCCATGCGCTCGCGAGCTCGCGATTTCATGATGGAGGAAAATAACGGGTACTAAAAGAAAGGACTAGATTATTTCATACTGGCTGAAATTACTGGCTTATGCAAATTTATTGCAGACTGCTTTTGGATGCGTGCACCCTTAATTGGGCGCGATAGTTATATCCTAATTATTTCCTAAATTTAACTTTTAGTTGGCAACTGCGTCATTAGACGGGCAAGTTCGATTATACGCCGATGTTGCATGAATTAGAGAAATGGTAAGTCGCCAAGTGCAACATTGTAAAGCACTTTTCCCTTTGCAAATATCTGATTGCAATATCAAAGGTCAACCTTGGCTTTATAGATCCTTAAAATTTGGCTATGCTAACAACTGGTTTCACTTGCAGACTGTCAGTTTTGAAGAATTTAGCTTTCAATCCATATTTTATGTGTGTATCTCGTTAATTTTGTTGTTTTTGGTAACAGTTCTTGGCCGACAATTGGGATCTCAACCATTTTTAATTAACTAAAGTTCATCAAATGTACATGGAATTTGTAAAATTTATTCTATAGTCCAAGACAATATTTAATGTACAAGGAAATTTGTAAACTTTTGCCATAGTCCTAGACAATATTTCATTGCATCAAGCATAAACGATAAATTTCTTTTGCATTATTTATGGCATATAGCAAGAGATCCTTTCTTATTGGAGTCACTTAGACTTGCAATGTGTTAACTAATTTAGAAATCTATAAAGCGCTTCCATCTACCTCGCTACTGATTGTTTCCATTTATAGGCACTATAAGAAGGCATTTGACACTTTGAATTGCAGCTAAGTGATTTTGTCTCCATGTAATCTAGTTAACGTGTGCTTATTGGTAAGTGTCATTAGTTCGCTTTTATTACTTAAACAGGTAGTTCCATCTATACGTTAAAGGTCATGTAACTAGAAATGTAATTTTAACGTAAGCACATCCACCTTGATTTTTATTATATAACCTAAGTTTGCATTTCTAGATCATAACGTATAAAGCGGCTATCTCGTTTTCTCTCTCTAGAGTTTGATCTTGGCGTGACTCATCGCACGAGTGGAACACACAGGTCCACAAAGAGGATGTGGGACTCCACATAGAGTAGCGGTGAAAGGTTCTTCTTACTTACAAAACTCTTTACTGCTGGAAAGAATTTATTGATGAACAAATTTGCTTGAAGGCGGATAGAAATACTAAACATTGAACATAATACTGTATGTACTTTTGAGACTGTAGCAGTTTCATTTTTACCAATCTTCCAAACAGTATGACGAATGACGTCATACTGACGCATGACTGACGTATAACTTATGACGTACAACGAAGTAAATAATTATCAAGATTTAGCAATATGCAATTGACAGTCTAGAGAGCCCGACATAGAGCACTTCGGATAAAAAACTACCGTGTGGTTCGGTTCAGAAAAAAACCCTGCGGCTCGGGCAGCATTCCGGTATCGAGACGAGAGGTAATGTTCTTGTTGTGTCAAACGTTGAATAGAGAATGTTCCTTTGCGGCAGTGAAAATATCAGTCCGATTGAAAAGTGCTCTAAACGCTCACTATTTTAAAGAGATTTGCAAATTTACTCTTGGGAGAAGCGAGGGGCAGTTCAGCAAGCCCCTCATAACTCAATTACACATGAAACACTGGTGCGCGGTTAAGCTTCCGAACAATGCATGAATATCAAGAACCCATTATGTACAAATTAAATGCAACGCCATCTTTTTGTCCAGAGTTATCTGTAACATACACTTCTTGACCCACATAGCTATTTAAGTTGGAACGATGCTTTAAGTGTCAAATAAATGGACGAGGGAAATCCAATTTTTTTACAGAAAGCGACTAATAGCACGGTTTTAGGGTCTACATATCACTGTCATTCAATAGTCACTATGATGAGATGTGAACATGTTTATGTCCGGAAATTATTAGCAATAGATGAATAATAGTGGCCGCAGGAGTCAACTCCTTCTATTTTCTCCTCAACGCCACTTTTAAAATCTATGCAAATGGGTCCAATGACAGTTTCTCTTCGCTCATTGCTTTCCTTACAATAAATTAATCCGCGCATTAATAAGCCGCACCATTAAGCCGCATTTTTATTAGGCCGCATAGTTGAATATGCGGCCTATTTAAGTACGCCGCTTAATTTGACGTATTAAGATAGTTTGCCCATCCCTGCTCTAACTCCACTACATCGTGAAATTGGCCAGTAAATATAATAATTCATGTTAGAACGGATTCCAAAAAGTATATCCTAATGAAAAGTCATTATTTTGGATTAGATTCAAATTATGCTATACTTGACTATACCGGGGGCCCAAATGCCCTTGGTTACAAGGTAGCAACGGCTTACTTAGTATAATAATTTGTAAAACACACTAAAAATAATGCAACACGTTCGGAACCACCTATAAAACGATCTCGTGAACCAAAACATACTGGTTAGTAAACTCAAACTGTATTGAGGACATCGTTACCACCACGTAACCAAGGCTGTTCTGGGCCAAGAGACTTTCCCGGTTTGTCCACTTATTTGCAATATAGTGAAAATAATTTGGGTTTATATTATGTTTAGGGTTTTAAGATCTAAGGATGAACAGAGTTCTTTTTAAACTCTTGAGATTTGAACCCATAAATGATTGGATTCAAAACAGAATTAAACATAGCTGGTAACAGTATGACGAAGAATACTCTAGAACGTAATGCATGTCCTTCATTACCACTTGGGAAAAAATTGGCAACGTTTGCAAGGATCCAGTAGGTACAAAACGGCATCCAGCAGATTATGAGTACTAGTATCAATGCTGCTAGAACATGTAGAACTCGTCTCCGTGAACGAACTACCACTGGGTTGTTTATGGTCGGTCTTTCTCGAATCCATAAAGAATAAACCGCACCAAAGAATCCAATTAACATCAGAAATAGAGGGAGTAGAAAACCGGCTGTTGTAGTAAAAATTGCATAAACAACAGCAAACGATACTGAGGTTAAATTCCGCCGGCATCTCATTTCGCATCGGTCAAAATTTCCAGTTAAGATATTAGGTATGCCATTTATAAATGCCAAAGTCCAAACTACTGCAACGCTTACGCAGGTTGCTGTTCTAGTTCTAGAATTTAAGGTCCACCGATGGAACGGATGATTGATTGCCATATATCTTCCTGCGGCAATGACTGCTAAGGTGAACATTGCAGATGCCGTTCCGATCCAAAATACTAACTGTCCCTCCGTAAGAGCGCATAGAAAACCAGCGTATTCATTTCCTGCTTTAAGCAGCATGGATGAATTAACTGCAATATAGGGTATCAGTCCTACAGCCGTTACTACATCGGAAATTGCTAAGTTTAGAAGAAGGATGTTAAAAGACGTCCTTGGGACACGCCGACGTACAAAATAGTATATCATCATAGCATTGAGTGTTATTGCTAGGATGATTTCGAATCCATGGCAAAGGGAGAGAGTTAAATGGGTTGAAAAAGGAAAGCCACTTGAGTAGCTCTTAATTTTGTTGTCCGTGGTACAATTTAGAGGCATTATTCTCGCAAATCTTCTACCTGTCACAGAGCAAATATATTTCTATCAGCAGGTCTTGTTTCCTTTTACCTAAAGGAATAAAATTTAAGAATACATTGAATTAAATTCTAAATGAAGAGGACTATAAACAACATTGTCTTAGACTTTGAGCCTTAATCTGTGCCAAAGGTAAATATAGAGTCAGCAATCTTAGGCAATGATGAAGGCTCAAAGACGAAACTCAATAAAAGGTAAGAATTAATCTATTTTCCCCCTTCCATCTGAGTTGATATGTATTAAGCTCAGCTGCAACGAGCATAGCTCTTG
The DNA here is from genome assembly GCA_010016025.2 of Alatinidae sp. Z8VKAUB7J3. Classification (NCBI taxonomy): domain Eukaryota; kingdom Metazoa; phylum Cnidaria; class Cubozoa; order Carybdeida; family Alatinidae; species Alatinidae sp. Z8VKAUB7J3. The sequence goes on from JAAAKM020073195.1 coordinate 18,228,291, forward strand.
CCATACCTTGAACGGGAGCAGTTTGCGTGCTAGGCGCACTGACGTTTGCCGCAGTTTCTCTCAAAGTTGAGCCTACAAACGCTTTTTAGCAGAGCAAAGGAAAGTAACTGAGTGTAACGTAATCAAAGATTATCAAAGTACAATCTTACAATAAGTTTAAAATTATGCAGCCATTGCATAGGTATTCAATGCAAAGTAAAGAAAGGCCATGATTGCTAAAACGTCTAACAATATGACAGACTGAGTACATTTTCATTCCGATAAAACAAGGGAACAATATTAGTTTCCATTGATTAGGATATGGCAAATCATAATTGTATATAGTTGTCTAATATGCATTTACAACTAACATAGGGAAATGATGCAACGAAATTTATATGGCATGTTGATTTAGATACGCCGAGTCACAAGTCTACTACTTCCCACCTGTATCTGAGAGGCAAACAAAAAAGCAAAAAATAAGGGAAGTACATATAAGTACATACGATAATACTGAATGCACTTCGCCAATTATGAAATGTAATGATAACTACTGATTCGTAACACCCCCTCCATTATTACGTTTTCGCAATTCCCATAAATGTCCGTTTTCTTGCTGCAAGAGCGAATGCTTACGCGTGCTTTGGCTATGTGTACTTTTAGACTTTAGAATCAAATGATTTTCTAAAGTACCGCAGAAAACGGAGGCTAAGGAGACTTTCCTCCCCCAATTATCGGAGAGATATTTTTCCGCATTTTTGCTATATAGTTGAAAAATAATGACAGATCAAACCCTTAACGCTTATCTATTGCACAATTCTAATAAAGAACTGAAGAAGGGTTCTTGAATATCTAAAATATTCAACTTTATTGTTTTGAAAGTGGTATAGAGTTCTCGCTTTCATTTCATTAAGGGTTTCTTGTTTCTATCTTACTTTAGATACTAATTGGAGGCACACTTTTCACCTTTAGTATATCAGTTACTTTGGAAATCTATAATACCAAGAGAAATTCAAGACGTATTGCAATCATTTTATCTCAACATTTCGTATCTTGACTAAGATACATGATCATGAGAGGAACTCTTAACGCCCCTCCGACCCCCCCCCCACCCAACCCCCAAATAGACTGCTACGACACTCTGTAAGTGTGTAAGTATATGAGTAGTCATTTATATTAGTAGTCACTTAATGATGAAATCATTTGCAGTGGCAAATACAGGTATATCACAATTCTTATTATTTATAGGTATTTATTTTTAAGTGCTGAAAATAAGTGGGGTCCCATTTCGTAAATACCACATGACCATTTGAGAAATTTAAGAAACGCTGATGAAGTTCACACGCAGTAAAGGTAAAGATGAAAAATAATATACCTGAATTCAACTGTTCTCAATGCAGGATTCTTATTTAGAATATTCCACATTAAAACTGTTGCTTTAGAATAAAATGAACTTTTTGTGCTAGATTTAGCGCACGTCTGGCTTACTAAACGGCCTTTACATTACTGACAAAAGGTAAAATGTCTGTCCAGTATTCAATACACTATAATACATTAGAGGTGATTAACAGTTTGTCGCATGAGAGGCTTATCCGTTCTGGTAAGAATTGGTTCTGTTGTTGCTTTCGGTATTAAGCGTATTTTCTCCAACCCCTTATAAAGTATACATTAAAATACAGACTTTTTTGAATAGCTTCAACGCCTTAATTACTTACCTGACCCAATATACTTTGGGCTATGAACAACAATACCTCCCATCGTTACCCAAGTTCGTGGTTCAAAGTTTTCCTTTGTTGTTGTATGCACTTTAGGTCTTTCATAATTATGAGAACACATGGCATGTTTCTCACATGGTACACAGCTCCGTGGTTCTTAGCATGGCACATAGTCAGTACGTTTATCAACGGCTCAACAAAAACACAAGAAGATAATTTAGCGAGAAATTATTCCCATTGACAATGGCCTGCTCTGAAAGAGTGTTAAAAGCAACCTCAAGAAGAAATCTGTCCACAACGATACTACAGGGTTACCTAACCAAGTAGAGGATTACCTAACCAAGCAGAAGGTACGTTCCTTGAATGCTACACAGCTGCAAGGTTCTTAGCAAAGCAATAAAATCGCAAGAAACTTCCAGCGATGCTACCCCTCTTTGAGTACGGGTGTCAGTCAACCATGTGAACTCAAATTTCGGAGCGATTAGTCACCTCCAATAGAGATTACCTGCAAAGCAGCAGAGGCGGACGAGAGCACGGCAAAAGTACTAATTAATAATTTAAAACTCTTACTATCTGCAATAAATCATGATAATTTGGTTACCACAATAATCCTCGCTCTGTCTTTGTAAAGGAACGCCTACTTCCTCTGTTCCAAGGTGTGTGCGATACCCTAGGACAGATGGTTCCACTGGCAATGAAGCATATTGTTTCTTACACTGAACTGGGACAAGCTGTCAGATCCTTTATACAAACTTGAAATAACCTCGTTTGTCCGTAGGACTTAACTTCAATGTGAAATTAGTTGTTTCTATAATCATAGTTTGGTCGCGAAACGATCTTCTTCTAATTAACTTGAATTAGTGTGACGGTTTGAAATTAACGTAAAGCCCACTGGGAATTTGGTGCACCAGTCGACGTGGTACCATAACTGGGGGAAATGCCCGGTGAGTAAAGTTACCATCTATCCATCCATCACCGTAACATGGTTAAAACACCGTAACAACACAGTAACAACACCGCAAAAACACCCTTACAACGCTGTAACAACACTGTAAAAACACTGTAACGACACTGTAGCATCACCGTAACAACACTTTAACAGTAACAACACTGTAACAACACAGTAACAACATAGTAACAACACAGTTACAACATAGTTACAACATAGTAACAACACAGTAACATCACTGTAACAACACAGTAACAACATAGTTACAACACAGTAAAAACACAGTAACAACACAGTAACAACAAGGTGAGGATGCAGTAATGACACAGTAACAACATGGCAATGACAAAGCATCTGCTTAGCAGTTAATTAATTAAAAGCCTAGTTATCACTTACCCCAGAGCTGGTTTTCGTTTGCGTAGACAATGCATCCGTGTAATCTCTTTTCTGCTGGAATTCTTCATTGACATCCTGCAGTACATAAAATAAAAAATTAATTAACTATAACACACACTGATTAAAACAGATGCCAGCATTCTAATATAAAAGATTCCAGATAATTTACAGCTGCAACATTAGATATTGATAAATCTTCACACCTCTGCAAGTCCCAAATGTATCGGATACAGGAGAGTGTGGCACAAAGCGAAGCGTGGGTCAGTTCGTTCTGGAGACTCAAGACCAATTGGCAGAAAAATGGACATACGGCATCGTGAGTGCGTTAACTACAAACTGAAACTACGTCTGGGGCATTTGTTCCAAACATCACAGCAACCAAGACCCTGTTTACATGGGTAAGGATCCAAACTGGTGCGGATCCAAATGGATCCAATCCAGTCTAAAACACCTTACTCTTGAGTTTTTAGATGGATCCATTTGGCTCCAGAGCTCAGCATGTGATTCCTTCTATTGTTATAAGGAGTGGAGTGAAGTAGAGCGTTGAACAACACGAACAAAAAGTTATTACGGCCAACTTGTCAATATTGGGACCAAACGGAATATGAATGGAGATGACGTCAAATGTACCTTTGACGTTAGTACTCTGAGGAGTGTCAGACGAAAAAAGGTTTTAAGTACACAATGTTTTCGCTATTTCGTGCAATATTATTATATATACATATGTATACATATATGTGTGTACGTTTTCATAACTATACGTGCATATCTATATCTGTTTATATGTGTATGTGGGTATGTGCATATGTACACATGTATATCTGTATATGTGTTGCGTGTATTCGATTTCTACATAGCATGAATTTCAAGGAAGTCCACAAATATCTCCCAATTGATCTATTCAAGAAAAAGAAACAATGTGTAACCAACTGCCGAAAATTTTATAAAATTATTTTAATTTTACAGAAGTGCTAGAAAGCTCTAGTGTCTAAGTGAGTATCGTACACGTTTTTAGTTAGCAGTTTACAAAGATATTCTGCTGATACTCCAGGCATCAGTAAATACCAAAGATGCATACAACCTTCGTACATTATGCGTCTTTGCGGAAAAATTCAGCTGGTTCTTACTGCGTGAAAGGCAATTGCATATTTGAAGAGTAAAACTGCGGATAACCAAGATATTCCTATTGTATTAAACGCTACCATCCGTGGGCTCTCGTCCAAGCAACATGGAAATTTCAAGAGCCCTAAATAAATACTGTTAAAAATATGGAATAAGCTCTGCCCCTATGCCCCCTCTGCCCCCGTTTCTTTGGCAAAAACCATGGTGGCACATTAAAACCATTTTAATATTTCGTCCGTTGTTTATACGCATTGAAACTTTACTTACTGCAGATTTTAAGGTCACTGAGGAACCTAGAAATAAATTATAAAAACCTTCTAATCAATTTTGTTATTGCCGGCTTTGAATGACGAAAGGAAAATCTAATAAGCTAACATTAAATAAAAGGAGTAATCAACTTATTGTTGTATTACAAGCATAAACAAAAATTTTAGTCACGTTATAGGATCGTCGAAGACCTTTTCGTCGCGTTAGTACTGGTAAATTTTCGACATGATTTGACAACGTTTAAAGATTCATTAGCGAAGAGAAACTTGTCGTGTTGCCAAAAAGGGACATATACCGATTGTGTGTTCCATAAGTGAATATGGGAGGATCCACGTTAAACATCACAAGAAGCGCAGGGTAAGGTATAACATGATAGTAGGGTTGAGGCAAATGTGGCTGACATTAATTTGGAATTAAGACGTATGAGAGGACAATAGGTGTTGCCAAACGCTGTCAAAGAGGGACATATATTGATCATGTATTCCATAAGTGAATGTGGGAGGATCCACGTTAAACATCACAAGAAGAGCAGGGTAAGGTATAACATGATAGTAGGGTTGAGGCAAATGTGGCTGACATTACTTTGGAATTCAGACGTACGAGAGGGTAATAGGTGGGTTATTGCAGTGATGAGCAACTACAAGTAGTCCAAAATATTAACAGAGGAGACACCAAGAGAGGAAGGAAAAGAAAGCTGAACTAAAAAGTGGCACGACAGGCTGAGAATGAAAAATTCGTTTAAAAAGTTTAGAACACTGTCTTTGATATTGCAGCTTCCTTTGGGCTCCTGTTGTTCCTTGGAAAGCATCTCATTATGTACTGTAACAGAATACTTCAACACTCTACTGATTTCAATACTAAGATAATGCATTCTTGACTTCAAGTGAGCTTTCACATCAACATGAGAGGTGGCAAGTGACACATCACATATGACACGTTGCTTGCTACTTCGGTGTGAAAGGTTCGATCCATAGTTGTAGGTTCGTTTCCAAGTGAATCAATCAATCAATCATGTTACTGTGGCGTCCAAGTGGATGCATAGGGCCTCAATGAACTTTCGCCACCTTACTCGATCCTGTGCTTTCTCTTTCAGTCCGTCAGCATTACCACATTAGCTTGTAATTTAACTAGAAAGCTTTCTATTTAGGGAAGGTCGATCCAAGTAGCAAGTTGTGGCGCAAAAAGGTAGTGTTTCAGTTTGACCTATTTCTAGTTGTCTTCTTTTAAGACAAGACTCCATCCTTTAAAACCACCTCAAGAAAGGAAATTACTTTTCTATTTTTTTTATGAGAAACTAGAATATTTAGGTAAAATAAACACTAAAAACGTATATTCAAAAGCCTCTTCTTCAGCAAGAAATAGTGTTGTTATTGATACCAGTCTAGGTGGCCAAAGTTACCTCCAATGCCAAAGTTACCTTGGTTTACGGAATCTACTTGTATTACATGGCCTATTAAGCTCCCTTAGTGAAAAAGCTATTCAGCCTATTGTGATAATGCTTTACTCACGATATATATCTAGGCTTAATATGTGTCTGCTGAGCATTTTCAATGGGTAATTTCAAGGGTATTTATAAACCTCTGTATTTGGAATGAAACGTACCTGAAAAGTACCAATAAGGTTTCATTAAATAGCGCTATGCGCTAGCCGATACAGCATAAACTACTTACCTTATAAATTTTGTTTAAAAACGAATATATTAGCAATGATTTGGGGGAGGGGGGGGGTGGTACGAGACTGCAGTAGCGCCTAAGAACAGCTACTCTTATAACGCAATGAAATTTGAAAATGTTGTATTTGGGCTACAAAAAGCCAACTTGGATGAAGATGCTCTTAATCCTTTACAATAACCCGGATGGTCACTAAAACAACAAGTCTGGCTTTTTACGTTTGTCGGCCTAGTATTAGTAATGTACAAGTTAAGTGGTCCAATTTTGGTAGTCCCACAAAACATGTACGTACAGTAAAGTGGTGCGACATATAGATAGTCGAGTTAGTTGCAAAGATTCGTTTATCATAAATCAAGACTTGCTTACTGGGATACGGTATCCTACGGTTCGGTACTTAAGGCAGGCGCTTGTCCTCCCATTTATTTACAAAGAATCATGAGCCGGTAAATCAATAGAAGTAATGCTCATCGGCAAATATTAACGTACGATGTATGGTACTTGTTCTACCATGGCCCAGGTTTACTACAAAAAAGTCAATAGGCCTACAGACTTACAATGAGACGCGTGAAGATATGGCACCGGTTCCTCAAATGGATCACCGACTGGACGATAAGAAACTTCTTCTCTTCTATTACCCATCTTATGCAAAAGATTTACAGCTAACAATACGAATTCGTGCTGTATAACTGCTCAGTACAGTTTTTCCTCGATCTCCCAGACACCAGGGAAAATCACGAGACACAATCGTGTTACGGATTTTCAATTGTGTCTTATTGGATTTTCCTCGCATTGCAAACGAGATTAAAAACAACCGCTCAGCACCGGATGTTTGACAATGGGTCAGAGGTCAGAAAACTTTACACCAAAACGTGACAAGATGCAACTTTTTGTTAGTAGGTGACAAGCACTCTGATTTTTCCCCTCTCCAGTCAAGTGCGTGATATTTTATTCAGCTGAGATAACTATAAGCAGTGACATGAGTTCAGGGCACGTATAAAAGTACTAAAAATGAAATAATTTGAAGTGATATGTATTTTTTTTTTCTGACCTTGCAACTTTATTTTCTTAAATTTTAAAAGAGTAGGCCCTATGGCCTATTTATGCCCAAGTTGTTCTAGAGGAAGTTAAACTTTACGTAGAGGTACACAATTACCTAACCCTATTGTTGTCATAACCTGCCCCCTTGATTTTGCCTGTTACTTTGCCCTTTATTACCTGAAATACTTTCAAAATATTATGAAGTAATCGGCCCCTTTCATCAGGATATCACCTCAGTTATCAAATGTCATATTGTACGAAGACTAACGCCCAATTTTCCAGAGATTGTACCATGGCCCTTTCGAAGATACTTAGGTAGGCATTGCACATGTTCCAATCCCGACGTGATCCCTGCCAATTTAACGTTATCTGATTTGAGGGGCAAATAACTGAAAAAAGTCACGTACGCTATTTAGGAAAAGTCAGAAAAAAAGTCAAAAAGTCAGACAAAGTCAAAAAAAAGGTCGAAAAGTCAGAAAAAAGTCAGAAGAAAAAAATCAAAAGGTCAGAAAAAAATCAGAAAAAAAAGGCAAAAAGTCAGAAGAAAAGTCAAAAAGTCAAAAAAAAGGCAAGAAGTCAAAGGAAAATGTCACGTCACTTTTTTGTAGTTATTTGCCCTTCGATCTGATTCTATCTTTAATTCCTTCCTTCATCAAGGCTTTAATTCGTCATCCTTCTCTGCGCAAAACCGCAATGTGTGAGGCGCGTGTAAGACATTATCTGTATCAATGACACGGAGCATATCTCAGTTGAAAGTGTTTATTGCCTGACAAGTTGAAACTGAAAGTTCTTGGGGCTGTGATTGAGATGAATAACACAGACTTTAAACAACTGCGTATTTATTAACGTTGCTGTCCATCCACAGTTTGCAACAAAACATCGCTTTTCATGGAGGACTTCTGAATCATCAACTATAACCCAGCAACAAACGAAACGATTAATTCACTTCGATTGGATGAACGTGTCCCCTGTAGGCTAATATTCAATAACATACGCCGAACATACTTTCGAGTAAACTATTTGTATCCATAACAGCATAAGTTTCTCTTAAGTAGAAACACCGTAGATCATTTATTTTGTGACAGGTTCTCTCGTCACTGCAAGACTAAGAAACAGTTGTAAGCAGGAAATCGAAAACAAAAGTTAAGATACGCCGTTTTCTTTGGCGAGCATTCCAAACTTAACAATGTCAATTTACTTAGAAACGTAACATAAGACTAACCATATTTTCTATTTTTTCCTCTTTCTTTCATGTATTCTTCATCTTTGAAAACATTTTATGGAATGTCAGCAAAACCTATTTTTATTACAGATGAGTCTGTAAAGTTTATTCTTAGGTTCTTTACATTATTGTTTGGTACTTCTTTGATCCAACTTAGTACATGGATAAATAACATTTCGTTCATGATATGCCTTTATTTTCACTTGGAACCTCGATTTTAAGTAGGGATGACTCCGTAATACATAAGACACATCAGTTGAAGAACTGTATAATATGTTGAGGTAACAGAAGAAAAAAAAGGCAAATAGAAGTGAAAACTCCTTATAGGGATAGGTAGAAAAATGGCAGGAAAGTGTGGGGAAAATATCTTAGAGTCAAATGCTGAAAAATTCAACATCTCCTTGAATTCGGAAAAAATATACAGAATTAAGGAAATAGTAAAGAGAGTAGTAAAAAAGGAGAAAGCGAGACAGATGAAGTGGAAAATTGAACAACTAGATCTCATAACAGACATCATTAGTTTAAAATGTCCGGGATATGGAAGGAACAGTAAGGAAACCAATTAGGACGTATAGGACTTACACGAAAAAAGAAAACTAACATAAATGAAGTACTAAAAAGCTGGAAATAACACCATTGAATTCCGAAGATATGCAGAATTTCATCCAAGAGAATCAGCAAGGGGCAGTGTACCAAATTCAGATCTAAATCAAGAAAATTAACACTTCAAGTAATCTTGCGTCTCAATACCAGGGGACATTTTGAGAAGTATAATTCTTTAACGAATTCGTGGGGGTACAGAACAAAACCTGAAACACAAAACAATTTGGACCCTGTAGAGGCACTTTAGATGACACATTAGTAGTGCGCCAGGTTATTTTTCTAACAGTAATCTCAGGGTCTTACATGTCTACATCTTGCTGGATGATGCGTCATGATTTATTGGTAACATACTATAGAATGAATAAATCGCAGGTAGTCGCACGTAAGTAAATCAACGAATTGTGCATTTAAGTAAAATAAATATATTTTTAGTGATACAGAAAAATACTGTGCAAATTAATAATCAAATGGACAGGTAAGAATAAATGTGCACATCTTTTTATAAGGCATATCTTTTGTTATTATATGAGTTTACGGTCGACGAAAGAAGTCCGTAATGTTCCACTGTCGGTCCTCTGATACTAGAGAAAGCACTTGCTTCTCCAGCTGGTAAAAACCAGTATCATATGACTCTCCCAATTTTTCTAACAGTTATGTTAGGGTCTTACATGTCTACATCTTGCTGGATGATGCGTCATGATTTATTGGTAACATACTATAGAATGAATAAATCATGTTAATTATATAATCCCACGTAAATAAGTCAATGAATTGTGCATATAAGTAAAATAATATATAGTTTTAGTGATACAGAAAACTACTGTGCAAATTAATAATTATATAAGCAGTTTAGCATAAATGTTCACATCTTTTTATCATTTAATATCTTTTTGTCATTATATGAATTTACGGTCGACGAAAGAAGTCCGTAATGTTACACTGTCGGTCGTCTGATACTAGAGAAAGCACTTGCTTCTCCAGCTGCTAAAAGGCAGTATAGTATGACTCTCCCAATTTTTCTAACAGTAATCTTAGCGTCTTACATGTCTACATCTTGCTGGATGATGCGTCATGATTTATTGATAACATACTACAGAATGAATAAATCCTATTGATTATAAAATCCCACATAAATAAATCAATGAATTGTACATATAAGTAAAATAAATATATTTTTAGTCATACAGAAAAATACTGTGCAAATAAATAATTAAATGTACAGTTTAGCATAAATGTGCACATCTTTTTATCAGGTATTATCTTTTGTTGTTATATGAATTTGCGGTCGAGGAAAGAAGTTCGTAATGTTACACTGTCGGTCGTCTGATACTAAAGAAAGCACTCGCTTCTCCAGCTGGAACAAGTGAGAAAACTTTGCCTTTTTTCTTTCTTTCTAACAGTTGTCACTGGGTCTTACATGTCTACATCTTGCTGGATTATGCGCCATGATTAATTGCTAACATACTATAGAATGAATACTTAATATTATTTATAAAATCCCACGTAAATAAATCGATGAATTGTGCATTTAAGTAAAATAAAATTTAGTTTTAGTGATGCAAAGAAATACTGTGCAAATTAATATTTAAATAAGCAGTTTAGCATAAATGTGCACATCTTTTGATCAGGCATTATCTTTTGTTATTATTTGAATTTACGGTCGACGAACAAAGTCCGTAATGTTACACTGTCGGCCCTCTGACACTGCAGAAAACACTTTATAGTCCATCTGGTAAAAACCAGTATCGTATGACTCTCCCATTTTTTCTAACAGTAATCTCAAGGTCTTACTTGTCTACATCTTGCTGGATGATGCGTCATGAATAATTGGTAAAATACTATAGAATGAATAAATCATATTAATTATATAATTCGGCATAAATTAATTAATGAATCGTACATTTAAGTAAATATCATTTATTTTTAGTTATGCAAAGAAATACTGTGAAAATTAATATTTAAATCAGCAGTTTAGCATAAATGTGCACATCTTTTGATCAGGCATTATCTTTTGTTAATATATGAATTTACGGTCGCCGAACGAAGTCCGTAATGTTACACTGTCGGTCGTATGATACTAGAGAAAGCACTTGCTTCTCCAGCTGGTAAAAGTGAGAAAACTTTGCCTTTTCGTATGTCACATAGCTTCTTGGAAATCATTTTAAGCATGTGACGAAAATCTTATGACACAATCCACATTCTGAAAGCTTCAGAACGGGAAGTGAAAATGCAAACAACACATAACTGTCGTCGCTTGCTGGTAAGCATTGTGTGAAGCCGCGTGTTAATCCTACGTAGCAGTGTTTTGCAGGTTTGACTTCCGCAATGCCTAGATTTGCCAAAAAATCCCGTGGTTTTTATTCTAGAGGGATGGAGTCTGGGTGTTTATTGATTTATTACTTTTCCAAAATTTTGGTGCCAATAATTTATCAGAGGTTGTGAAGTGTATCTCAACCTTCAAATTTTTAATACGGCATTTTGTAAAGGCCGTTTGATAGAGATGGGGTTCATTTACTTTTCAGCAAAATTGATGGAGTCGGTGTTTTTAAAGGAGGGAGGATCAAATAGTCTGTTTGATGTACAAAACAAGAATATTGCACGAAGTAGCGAAAATATTATATACTTAAAAGCTTTTTTCATCAGACGCTCCTCAGAGCACAATGATCAGAAATGGTCGAAATGAAACGTACGAAAGATTAAACCTAACTATATTTTTTGAAAGAGCTAATAAGAATTAGGACTACCTAAATGTTTTGTGTATTTGGAACAGCTTCCACAACTAGAAAATTAATTGATTAGACCCAATGAGGAAACGAATTCTTTTTGTCTGCTTAGCAAAGGTTTTCTTGCTTTTATGTTGACTGACTCCAGAAGGAGACAATTCAAGGCATTATCGAATGTTATTTTAACGCGCTTAACTCCTATAAAACATTTTAGAGGCGTGGATATCACAATATTAAATTCTGCCAGACCTTCGACGTTGATTTTGAAGACTGCAAGAGGTGTTACTGATCGTTTGGTAAGCTAAGGCATTTTTATTTAAGAATCTTCTTCTCAATATAAGTCTAATGAAATTGATAATATGGCCCTTTCCCAAGATTAAGGAAGCCGATGTTCCAGTTTAACCCATCCAACTATATATTAAGAGGTATACCTTACCAAGTCACGCCCCAGTCGGCATATTTAGATTTTCGTCGTATCCTTAGCTGCATACATGCTTCAGGTATTATTAGCCCGTAAGAAATAGCTTTAGTTAATTTTTAGTACATAGTACACAAGAGAGTCGGATACAAGGTCGAGGTTCTTGGCAAGGCTCAAAATTCAAGTGTTTCCAAGAGATCAATGACCAACTTACTCACTATTCTCTTTTGTAGGCCTATATTAGTCGCTCATGTTATACTCATTACAACCTAGACCCTTATCTACGTACTAGTAATACAGAATTTGTGTCTTTCTTTATTAGAATTAAACTGAGCATCATCGATGCTGTAAGGCATTTTCAATGCGTTCGTTTCGCTTCATATTTCGTAAAATCACAATCTCAAGTTTAAGTTCTTGTTTTACGAGAGTATATGATATGCAAGGGTCATTGTCTTCAATGCAAGAATAGGGTGGTATTTAGAGTCCCATTATTTTGTAATAAGTTTCCTTGCTTGCTGAAAAATGGTACGCTGTTTCTGCAACTAATACATGTTCGTTTCTGCGATAAATACCGGTACAGATCGTTAAGCCCATCGTGGACGTCTTACCGAAGTCTCATCGGTTAAGAGGCTTTTGGTACCTTTCCAACTCAACTATTTTTTGTAGAACACAAAGGCAGTTCTATTGGAAATGACATTGGACAGGGTGGTTGCATCGAGAGGGCTGTGGGAGAGGGCGCGGTATAGAATCCCCCCAGGGAAACCGCTTTCCCTTTTGGAAAGAAAAGGTCCCTGGGGAAAGGCGCCACTGCTTATCAGGGGGCTGCACTGAGAGATTGCGGTTTAAGAAAGAACTTGTTTATACCTTCCTTCACCGTATCTTTAGCATTTGTTCGTTGTGTGATATTTTTAATGAGGAAGTCAGTAAGTTAAGGTCGTTTTTGTATACCAATGGTTACCCCTCGCGTTTTACTGATTCATGTATTAATAAGTTTTTATGAAAGCGTTTTCTCGCTCATCAGTTGTTACCTCAGTCCCCAAATTTGATATCAATTTTATTATTCCTTTTACTGGTACACATAGTTTACAAATCCGTACACAAATTATGAAACTTTTTCTGGTGATTTTCCCCATCTTAATGTTAGGTTCATTTTTGCCTCACTTGTCATCTTTCAGGGTTTTCTCGGGTCAAGGATGTAATTCCTATGTTGCTCCGTTCTGGCGTCGTTTACAGTTTAATGTGTCATAGCTGTTATGCCATGTATTAGGGTCAAACGATCCTTCAGTTTGATAGACGCTTCTCGGATCATCTCGATATTTCAACCTTGACTGGGAAAAAAATCTTTAACCCTACTTTATCTAGTATTCGCTCTCATTGCACTGCCAGTAACGCACACTTTTCCACTTCAACTTGACCTTTATTACTTGAGGCTCCACTGAATTCGGTCTCCTTCTCAAAGAAAGCCTACTTTTGTTCAAACTTAAACCAAGCCTGAACCTAACGACTCCTTCAATAAACCTTTCTCCCTTCTAACACTTCATTTTTCACCTTGTTTCTCCCCTTATTTACTTTCCCCCTTCGGGGCAATCATTACTTTACTATTATTTGTTATATTTGATATTGTCTTAGTTTTACTGTAGTAATTCGTATTTTCACCTTTGTAATCCAGCTTTGAAAATGATATGAGGAAACATCGAAACCTCAGGATCCAATTGTTTGTATTTTATTGCATTAGCATTATGGTTCTTTGCGGCCTATATGCTGGGTTTTAACATTTATCTTAAGGTTACTTTTTCGGCCTTGCTCATCTATCGCTGATATTCATAGCATCTTATCATTACTTATCAAAATTTGTAAGCGTCCCGCATCATTAAGCAAACTAGAGTAACTTAGTTAATAATACTTCTCGTGTATTATTTTAAATCGATATCATTCTTAAATTTCACCCATTATAGAAGTTGCATTAATGGTATTCAATCAGTGCATTCAGAGCAACGGCTTGCCTCCAGAACACCCAGCTTACGAAATTTCTTGCAATTATGAATTTCTGGAAGATAGCTTTACGAGTTGGGGACCCAACGTGCAAACGTACAATCCGAAAAGCTATACCACAATGTCCAGTGTATCCTCCAAGAAAGGCACATTAACGAAGACTAAAAACAACAACATTTTACCGCCAATCAGGGTTCCTTTGCCAAGCTATGCCAAACAAAAACTTGAAATGAAGGAAAACCACCCGCTCATTATTATGGTAAGTGAATTTTCGTAGCTTAAGTAACACCAACAGAGCGTTTTTATTGCTTCTACTTTAATGAGTTATTCGCATTCTGATTTGATTGCATTTGTTTAATACAGGTATAAATATAACAACTATTTGGTAAATAGTTTTAATTATCCATTGTTTTCGTTACAGTTATTGGTAAATTTATTAATTTCAGACAGAATCATCAACTGATAAGTTGATAAGAGACTGGTTAATCAATAAGTTTATTAAGTGATTATGGGTTTGATCAGCCTATTAATTAATTGTATAATGACTGACTGAATTTCTGAGGCCCGTGCAACGGATAATGGGTTTGACGCTACCAACGGTACCAAGAATTTATCAGCTCGTAATACTTTGATTTATGAGTCAATAATTTCATCGATTACTTGTTGTTTGTAATCTGATAAGGCACACGGGGCAGTGTGTGCTTGAAATCTATCTATCTATCTATCTATCTATCTATCTATCTATCTATCTATCTGTCCATCTTTATCTTTATCTCAATGTTTATTTAACTACATGCGTGCATGTAATTTTATTCGTAAAAGCATTTAATAGATTCTTGCAAGGGCATCTCAGAATCCTGTGCAATGAAAACTAATTTACAGTCCTCAACAACGAAATCATTATGATGTACAATACAAGATCGTGGAGTTATGTTACGGGGGGGGGGGGGGGTCAACAAGTTACAAAGGTTAAGGTTGATAGAGATAAAGAAATTTAAGATAGATGTAATTGGAGGGCGAAGGCACAACCGGCATCAAATAAATGAGGCAGCAAGTAAAGATGGCCTCCCCTTCAAGATGTTGACGTAACAAAGGAAGCAACACTTTAGACGATATATTACAAACTTAAAATTGGAGAATTCAATCATAATAACTTTCAAACATACAAAGTTTTCCAGCTGCCGATTAACATCACCACAACTATGAAATACAGCACATCATTAAACACATAATTGCGATGCCAGGATGGCCATAGTTACGTGTTGGCAAGGACCTATTTTATACAGTACTTTCTGAAAGACGCGAAGAAACCCTTAAAAGTGTCGAGTTATCTATCACTTATAAATGCATTCCCTCTACTAAATATACTGATAAGTTATGTCCATCCGTCCAAAAATATATTTAAATTTTGCCTCATCGTTTTCAATCGTGCTAAACGTTTTAGGCATATTAGAGTGACTACTTAACCCACGCTGTTCTGGTCCAAAATGTGTTTTAGTTTTGTTTGCGTATTGTGCAGCATACATTTGACAAGGAAGGATGGTTTTGATGTAGTGTTACTCGTACTGTGTGGGCATGCGCGACTGAGTATGTGAAACAGAAGCACGATGCATTGGAAGACAACTGGTCGCTCGCCAATTTTTTACTAGGCAATATATCATACGGGACGGTTATGTCATTAGGTCGCCCGATCAATACTCACAAAACAAATGTAAATGTCACGCAAGTTTTAGTTCCTCGCAGGAGAAAAACCTGCAGCGAAACAATGCTCTGGTCTTTTGAAAATATCTAGTCAGAAAAACACTAGAGAAATAGAAACTGTCACCACCGGGCCTCGAAACCACGACCCTTGCTTTGGCGGGGTGTTTTATCCAAATGAACCAGATGACCCCCTATGTTAACATGCTCTATTTCTTTAGTTGCCACGTAAACTCCCAATCATCCACCGGTAGACATCGACATCTATCTCAACGCTATTAAAAACCGGCCCCTTGTGCCATGTGACTTGACCAAGGAAGGATTGTCATTTGGTCCGTATATCTGCCCAAAACCCATTTTAACTTAGAAAGTACCATAGAGGATAGAAGATTTAAAATGTCAATGTAGATAAGATAGCAGTGGAAGGTCATATGTCGTATCTTTTGAGAATAAAGTGAGTGAAGTACCGTATTACTTGAGTACAAAGTTCTTTACTCTGAAAAAAATCCTTTTTCTGTCTCAGTCTTGAGAGCGTCGTTATATGGACCAAGGGATCATGCCGAATATAGTAAGTATTACTTGAAGACAGTAATTAATTAATAGTAATGAAATTTCTCAAATTGATTTTCAGTCCAGTTTGAAAATTGTATCTTGAGTTTGTTTCCGTTTTTTCTCCTAGAAGAAATCAATCCCTAACTTGCTACAGTAGCTGCTATTTTAGCATTTACTGATTATATTAGTTTCAAGGCAGAATGCGATTTTTAAAATACATTTGTTCCTCGTTACACAATAAAAATACAATATGACTGTCAGAGAGTACACGGGGCCTTCAATTAGATGACTTGATACCAGTGAGATAATCACATGTAATCGTCATTATCATGGATGCGTATTTTACTCACTTCCCAGCCCCCAATACCAGTGCCTATGACTAGATACAAGTGGAAAAATTGGCCGGATGATCAAGGTTTGCGTGATGACGTAACGTCTCTGTGATCGTCTTTATCTATAAAAGTATAAGTACATTTTCATTTACGCCATCAAACGTAACACCGCCCCAGTGACAATCCATACTATGTAGAGAACATACAGTTATTAACTTTTATTGCAGTAGAGGGGTCCCGGCAAGAAGTCACGTGGTCTGTAAACTGGTTTTCGCGCGAACATGGTCGTGGGCACACGTAGCAAATCAATCAAGTTGAAGGATTGGAGCGAGTACATGTTGGTGAATTTGTAAATACATCATAACGAAGGTTTCCATGACCTTCCGAAGCGCAATGGACTCGTGAATATAAACGATGAATTATATTTTTGTTTTTGTCCTTTTGATATTATTACGATATATTCGGCAACAATATCAATTTCATATCAGAGTTTGCTAACTAAGGCGTAGTACGCTTGTAGCAGCGTTCACAAAATACGTATATACGTGGTACTATTTCAGACCGTAATCACAATTGAGCACTTTTGTTGTCTAGATTATTAAATGTTAGCTGTTAGGTCAAAACAACTTAAAATGTCAGGTAGAGAAAATTTGAGAGGTGCATGTAGGAAATGACGACCTGATTAATGTAACAGCTGTTTTCTGTTCTGTATGCAATAATTTTTTCCTTTAAATTGCTTAAGAGTGATATCCAGCTCAGCAGGAAGTGGAGAGAAAGCAGCAATTATTCAGTTTCAGAAGTTATCATCGTCGTATGTGGTAAGGCAAGAAATTCCCTTAATCATCTGCCTTGTTTCCTTTGCAGGTTGTGCTCTCTGCGTCGTTTTTCTATGCCATAGGGATATACGTGGCACTTTTGGTGATTTGTGCAGTCCTGGCAGTGGTGTTGCCAATTGAGACCCAAGGTCGCACTTTACAGGTAAAGCAACACCTAATCACACTTGCACTTACTAGTATAATTTGTATCAGGATTTTCCAATGCCACTTAATTCCTGGACTCTTTCATCTTGTCACCCAAATTATTCCTCCTGCCTGCAAACTCGAAACACATTCTGATTACAGAAAACTGCAGTGTGGACACAATGTGAGTATTTTTGGTGTGGGTGACATGATAGAAATGGAACGTATATCAATGGAATTTTAACCCAGGACCCAAGCATTTAAGGCGTGTGATCTACCAGCTGATCTAAGGTGAACCCCAATAACAATAAACTCCATTTCTATAGTTGCAACATTAATTCTTATAGTCGACTGGAGAACATCAACATGCATAGCATTCATGGAACTGTTAAGGAGCTTTCAGACTTCAGTGACACGTTGCAAAATAGACAATGTAAACGTAAATAAGTTTTTTTCTTAAAGCTTACTTACATCCATGCAATAGGTATACTTTTATGTAATTTATTTTATCATCATCATCATCATCATCATCATCATCATCATCATCATCATCATCATCATCATCCTCATCATCATCTTTATCATCATCTTTATCATCACAACCCGTCTCTCTCATTATCACTATCGCCAACAATATCACCACCAAAATTATCATCATAACTGCATCAACAAGGATAGTATAAAGTTTTGAAAAGAACAAAAGAGAAATAGAATGTATGCCAGACTCCTCAAACAGAGCAGTGGGTCCGATATTGAAACTTCCCCAAATAAACAAAAAACCATAGTACACGCTAACTAATAAATAAAGGGCAGCTGGGGCATCCAAGTGCAATGCCCCTTAATTAGGCTACTGGGCAAAGAAACATGCCATGAGGCAAATTTAATGTATTGTAAGGCCTTGATAATAGTTTTTTTATACTTGTAAATACCTAATTTTTGAGGTAGGTTTTGCACTTAAAATCTTTCTAAAATGTGCCTTAGGCGTACAGGCATCAAGCTTTGTCATTTACATATTTTATTCAGTGCTTCTTTTATGAAAAAAGGAAGAGGCAGCAAATTGATTGAGGGCAATAGTGTTTCTTAATTTCTGTTTTTTAAGTACAAGTATCTGAAGCAATTACACGGAGCTTTGTGACTATCCAGGTCGAAAAACTTGTGAAAACGTAGGCTAAAAATCTTTGCAATTGAGAAGATACTGGAACTGCAGACGGACTGAAACTACGTATTTATCCGTAAGAACCAAAGATATTCTTTTGTCACTTTGATTATATAAAATGCTAGTTATTGTGAAATCAAGAATCTTCTTTTGTACGAATAAAGCTAATGTGGATGCAGAGAAATGCGTCTTTGGTGATAAGCTATTATTTCCTATTTTGGACCATTTAAGAGTCTTCTCGTGTCATCATTTCAGATATTTTGAGTTAAGCCGTAGTATCGCTATTCGGTGGGATTTTGTTTGTGGATAATCGTCGTCTCTATTGTGAGTTTTGAACACCCTGATTGATCCTGCGTGGTATCAACGTGGCCCCGTCCAACGCCTTCCTCAAATCACTAGACAAGCTAAGTCCAACGATTTCTATAATGTTATCTGGAATTCCTCGTGTTGGTCTTCAGTTCCTTTCGAGCGTACCAGCCTCAGCAATAGCTGATAATCGAGACATGTGGGTCGCACAGAAACTACATTACTTAGTGGGAAACACTATCCTGACCAGAGACGATCTGTACATGGGTATCAATCCAGGGTTAGCAAGGGGGAACGTCTTCCATTAAGGAATGGAGGATGCACCCATCATTCTTTTCCTCAGATAATCGTTTACAATTTCCCAAGGATTGTAGTTTTTGAACATTCGCTGTAATCGTAGCTCTCTTATACTTTCGTTGTAGCGTTTATTACCATATTGCCTGTGCAGATAGATGTCCAGTAAAGTTGTTTGACATTTAGACATGTATTTAAAAGGGTCAAGATTGGCCAAAATTTAACGCCAGGCCCATAGCAATACCCTACGGTCCAGTCGCCAACGTTTTGTTTCCCTCTTATTTTTTAGAATTTCAACAAATCGCAAGTTAAAGCCATTGAAGCGGTGAGAAATGCAGTGAAGTGTAACTACGCAAGCCCAAGAATATGCCTTGTGCAGGGACCGCCAGGAACCGGGAAAACCCATACACTTAAGGAAATTATTAAATGTATCCTTCTGGTACGTGTTTTCTTGTTTCTCTTCCACAACATTTTTTCCGTTTTCGAAAGGGGCCCTCCGTCATACGAATTCCTTTTCCATGTAATTAGGACATTCCCTTTGATAGGACTCCTTAATCCTGTCAAAGTGTAGTGTATCTAAAGAGGTAATCTTGGAGGTCAAATCATGTGTAAAACGTACTCCGATAGTTTGCATTGCAGAGTAACAGATACTAACTTGAAGACGTTCTCGGTGCTGTTTGTTTTCGAACAAAAGGTTTGGTGTCCCGGGAATAATGCGATTCCCCCTTTTGAAGATATGGATCCTCGCCGACATGAGTAAAAACATGGACGGCAAATTATTGCCAACCTTAAGAATGTTTTCCGCCGTGTACAATTTCAACGACGACAAATACTGCCGGCCAAACCTTTTGTAATTTCAGAGGGCGTAAATACGTTCGTAAATATATTATCAATTTCTCCTTAGGATCTCAACGAGGCCAATAAAGGCAAAGGTAGCAAACCTAGAATTCTTGTATGTGCACCGTCTAATGCAGCTTGTGTCATGTTGGATAGATGATGCAAGATTCGATAGACATACCAATGTGCCCATTGATTTGTGGAAATGGATAGCTGTACGTATAGTTTCTGCATTAACGCTCTTCAAGCTGTATTCGACTTAGTCCGCTCTGCTTTTGAAACTTTCCTGGAACAAGACCAGCGTGCTGTAATTTACATAGACAAGAATTTTTCAAATAGGTCGTCTTGTGGTTCAACGGGTCATATTCTTTCTTGTAATAAGCCCTTACTGTACACCACAATTCTGTTTATTGACGTATCCCTCTCTTCTTGTAGGCTCATTGGTGATTTGAGTCGTGCTTTTAAAGTTTCTTCCGTGCATTTGCAGTTTAGATATGATAACGCAGTGTGAAGTGTACGAAAGAAATGCAGGAAATATTTCTGAAAGCCTCTTTTGTCTTTCCGCATTTTATGAAAGTGCTAATATAATGGATCAGGTACGGGCTACTCCCGGCCGCCGCCCAAATCCAGCCCGCGAGAATGTTCAACCTGCACCACTGCTGATTTCAAAAAATTTATAGAATATGGCCCCTTGAACATTTTCACAATTTGCGATACGGCCCTCGGATTATTTTAAGGTACAACTTCTAGCTAATATAGTATCAGTTAGTAGAGGTTTAACTTGTGAGGGACTCTAACTACCTGCGCTAATGAATACACTCGAATCTTGACGTTTCATTATCATCAGAGAGAAAGAGAGTTTGCGGTCCAGTCTCTCCATCCCAATGATCTTCTCCGTACGTAGCAGATCGAATCAGTCTACAAAATGCAGCCTTCGAGTATGTAGTAGTGGTCTAGACCAAAGGGACTTTTCACATATCCTTGCTCAGTTTCTACTCCATTGTGTACTTTGGTTTAGGAATCCGGTGTATATTCGTAAGAAAATCAAAAACTTTGAAGTAACTAGGAAAAGACGTGAAGCTGATTTAGGAAATGAGATATTTCAAGAGCAATGTTGCTATTTTTCCATTGCACTGGACGAATTCACAGTTGCCAGCGACACTGCATATCTGAGCACTGACGTTCGAGGAGACAGGGTCAATTGTTACTCGAATTATTTCTATACATCAAAAGGTTTATCGATAGGTTCACGGCTGTGTCAATTTCATCTGGAAACCTCAACCATCTCCTGACACTTGCCTCCATGGAACTTAATGAATAAGCAGATAACAAAGATGTAACAAATGGTTACAGATTTTGAAGAAGATTTTAACGGTAGATTCAATGACTTTCTTACTCATGAAGGAAAAGTGAACATTTTGACCAACCATATGTTCTATGATACGGAAATGACTTCTTCGCATTATTAATAGTATTGTTGATTTGAAAAATGATGAGACAACAAAGGGAAGTTGTACATATTGTATATATATTTTGCTACGTCCTGACAAATATCGTATTCTTCGTGATAACGGATGCCGGTTCTCTGTTTGGAAGCCCATGCTACTAATATGAACAAATTTTCTCAAGTCGATCCAAATAAAGTTACCCGTGGAGCTAGGATAACCAAAGAATACGTCGAGCAGAAGTTCAAAATCTTTCTAGGCGTTGCAAGCAAATACCAACTCACTTGTGAAAAGTGTTCACGACAAAGTCAAAACTAATTTAAAAATTAAAAGGTTTGATGATTTTCTTGTCCATGAATAATCGTACCAAGTCAGAATCATACATCTTAATTCAAATATTACTAATCTATCTTGGGCACTATCTGCTTTTAATGCAATACGGAATCGTGCCAATTCAGTGTGAGAAAATGTGCTGCCAAAAGAGCTGATGAAATAACGACCTTGCCAGTATAAATCAGTGTTCCCCGACTTTTGCGCTCTATAACTATGTGACTAAAGTTTTGACTTGCCTATCAAAAAGCAGGTATGATCTTTACCGATAGATAACTCTAGAGCCATAATCTTGTATGAAACAGGGGATTCAGGTTAAGCAAAATATGGTACAATTGACCTTGTTTCGCTTTGACCCAACATATTCAATATATAGCTTTCTAAACACCATAGTTCGATGTAGCTTAAGTTAAGCTTTTATCTATTACTGGGTCATTTGCAGTCCAACCCACTTCTCAAGAATGAGAAATACTGATACATTAGGACAGATTAAATTGGTTTTGATGGAGACATGTTGAGCAAATTTGCAAATGCATGATGTCAAGCATTCATGATAAAACTGCTCCCTACCCAAAGGTGTTTACCGTTGATTTAAAACATGTAAAAGCCCCCTGACCTGGTTGCTGACCTAAGGTAACAGAGACAAGGTTTATGCGATTTTAAATTGGTTAACGTCATTAACTAGTTAACCGATTCATAGCTTTGGTTAACAAGTTTATCAGTGAACAGTTCCAACCCGGTTCGAAGGTGTCAGACCAATAATTTCTTATAAGTACTATGTCGTACAGAATTGGTTCAGATCATTTGAACGAAAGGAGGAAATGTAATTTTCGCGCACGAAAGAGAGAGTGTACATGACAAGACAGCTTGTCATTTAAAACATATCTGTAAGTGTTGCCCTTTCATTAGAGGGTCGTTTATTTCTATTGGAAAGTGCTAACATTGAGTGTAAATTACTTTAGAAGCTGATCAAATACAGTAGTCACTTTAGGTTGCCAAAGTAGAAAGGTCACCAAAGGTAAGTGAAAGGTTAAGGAGAAAACAAAGTAAGACTTCATTAAAGCAGAGTAACTTAAAGCATGCAAATGAAACTGCGTTGAATTTAGTAAGTATTTTAGAACGTTTTAACAAATACTCTTTGGTAATACAGACTCGGTCTTACTTACATTTCTACAGGTGCTGTAAGTGCATATGGTCGTATGCTTTGATTTTGCAACTGTATTTATTTGTCTTGTACTTCCAGCAGTAGCAAATATGCCACAACCCCCGTCGCGAGAGGTTATAAATGCAATGCAGCTGGTATACTTATCAACATTTAGAAACGAGCCATAGCTGACAGCCATCATGGCATTCTTAGCTGTATTGCAAGCTCTCCTTGCCACTGCTGCACTTGCAAGTGCTAACTTCCAATTTTCAGGGTAAGTAACTTTTTATTTTTACACATATGTACGGAATAGGCCTGCGTTTTACTTATTATTAACTGCTTTGCGGCTCATTCAATATTTAGTACCAATGGTAAAACGCAGGCTTTGTGAAGGGCAGGTTCTCGAAAATTTGTACAAATAGATCTAAGGATGTCTCTTGTCTGCCTTATCAATAAATTAACAGTCGGTATTGTGTTTAGTGTTCAACATTATATCAAAATATAAGAGATAATCATGCCAAAAGGGAGTTCACATGCATACTGTAACCAGTTTCAATGTGATAGAGCACAAGACAAATTTTAATATACGACCTCTACTTTTCAAACAACCAAGATCTGAACCTTAAGAAATAAATAATTTAATACTTTAAAAATAGAAAATTATACATAATCTATGAGGCCTAGAAAGATGATCTGAAGATAACATTTAAAACCCAAACATAAAGCATGTAGCATCACGATTCATATCATGCCAGGAAAATAAAAAAATGTACAGGTTATCAAACATTAAAAGATGCTTTTCAAGTGATCCTTTTACAGTGATATTGTCAAAAGTGATAGCCACATGTTATTACAGTGCATGAAGAAAACAATAGTTAATCTTTATGGAAGTTTGGAAGTGAGGGAATATAATTTACAAGGGGGTACTCGCACTTAAATACTATACTACCGCAACTAACTACACTTTAAAATCGCTATCAGCATCCTAGTCAGCATCACAGCCGATAAACACTTCGCTAGCCACTTACACATTATACTATACTCAAGCATGGTACTATGCTTGAATATTATACTACCACAACTAACCACACCTTAAAATCGCTATCAACAGTCTAGTCAGCATCACAGCCGATAGATACTTCAAGCTACTTACACATTATACTATACTCAAGCATGGTACTATGCTTGAATATCATACTGCCGCAACTAACCACACCTTAAAATCGCTATCAGCATCCTAGTCAGCATCACAGCCGATAGACACTTCGAGCCACTTACACATTATACTATACTTAAACATGGCACTACACTTAAATACTATACTACCGCAACTAACTACACTTTAAAATCGCTATCAGCATCCTAGTCAGCATCACAGCCGATAGACACTTTGCTAGCCACTTACACATTATACTATACTTAAACATGGTACTATACTTAAATACTATACTACCGCAACTAACTACACCTTAAAAATCGCTATCAGCATCCTAGCTTCATATCACAGCCGATAGTCGCTACGTAAACCACTTCAATAATTCCTCTTCTCTACGAGTATAATTCTTTGGTTACAGGGTCATTGTACAAAACCAGGTACCATGAAGTCCAATGCACTTACCAATCAGTTAGTGTAATAAGAGCAAAGAGTTTCTATTTAGCTTAAATCACTCTTACCTAAAGAATAAACATCAGTCGTCTTTGAGCTGAAGTATCTCCCCAGTCCCAGATCTCCCAGCTTAACGACGCCATCTGCCGTAATGAAGACATTCGCCGGTTTTATATCTGGTAGAAAATAAATTATAACGTTATTCAACATCAAAGATAAATAAATGCTGTTCGAAGGAAACGCTGGAGAATTGCACCAGCGTGAAGTAGAACTCGAAAATATCCGAAAATAGCACCGTGTTGTTCTCTGGAGTCAGTTTTTACGCGATATTTAATGGCGGTCTTACAGCTGACAAGAAGAAGACGCACTATGAATAAATCATGTCTGCTTTTTGATAAACGAGAGGTTCTTTACAGTTATATAGGCACGTAACGGCCACATCAAATTCTTATTCCCTGCTGATCATCTACTACATGATCAAGTCGAAAATGAAATCGCCTGTGCCACTGTCGGTTTCATGATGAGAACGTTTAGTATTTACATACACTTCTTCCTTGCTCGGAATCTACCAAAATCACTGGGGTACCGCTGAATTCTCTGAGTAGCTTCCATGATCGATGCAAACTTGACAGGTAGCGGCTATTTCAATCTTACAAAACGCTTTTATTGGCTCCCAATCATCCATCGGTGGACATCGACATCCAGCGAAACGTTATTGGAGACCAGCCTCTCTGGGCCTTATGCCTTGACTAAGGAAGGACTGGAGACTAGAGAAATAGAGCATGCTAACATCGGAGATCAACTAGCTCAGTTAGTAGACCATACGCCGCGATAGCGTGGATCACGGGTTCGAGTCCCGGTGATGACATGTCTTCTATTTCTTCAGTGTCTTGTCTAAATTGACATTTCAATCCTTTCTTCTCGAAGAAATTGTTATATGATATGAAATCTGATACAAACAAAAGCTGGCGGTAAAATTAGATAAGCGACATATTTGACCCAAGCAAAATTACAACTTGCTGATAAGATCGGTATATAAATATAAAATATATATATTATATAAACATATAATCAGTAAACTATATATCGGAAAAGATTCCTAGTACTACAAAATTTGTAGATAATATTTAATAACGGAATCATTAGTGAAATGCCATTGACCGGTTTCGTTGCACCCTCGGGTTTATCAAGTACTGCCTCAACTAACAGTTTTCGGTACTTCCATTTTCGGTACTTCCAGAATTCTAAATTTAAAGCAAAAGTACCGGAAGTGCAACGTAGTTTCTTCACGAGCCAATAACATCAGACCCTAAAATACCACCAGCTCAGAACAAAAGGTTGTACCCATAAATAAAGCAGACTCTCGCTTTTACCAACCTCCAATGAAAACAATTACGATACAGGGAACCCAAACACGGGTTCTTGTTTTACTATAACTAAAGTCTTTACAGAACTAACTTTCGCGACAACTGACTCTTGACATAACAAAATAGTTTCGATTTCCGCCTTAAGGTTCATTCTAGCAATAGCGTATAGTCATGTCTAAAGCTCGGATTTATCACGCGGTGCTTGTCAACGCATCGATGATGCCCGCTCAAAAACATCCCTCAAGGCAACAGGGCGCCTCAAGCCGACGTTCCTAGCTACACCGGACGAGCTACTACATTTAATACGCTCCCAGCTGGCCTGAATGGGCTATTCTGTTTAGTGAGCAATATCTTGAATATGGACAACAAGAACGGAGACGTTGCAAATAGATTTTATTGATCACATCCTTACGCTCGACCCTAGCCAAGATCATTATGCCAACGCATTTTACAGCAAAGGGAGGCAGCGTCTAAATGCCAAAGCATGGGCGTAAAAACGTGCGTCCGTTTTGGCGAGGAAAAAAACCCACTATGATGCAATTTAAAAAAAATCGTAACTATGAATAAAAAATTTTCGTTAAAATATATATGCTGCGACAACAAAATAAACGAAAGGCATTTTTAAAACAAACTCTTTATGTCTACACAAAAAAGGGTTCCGCACACTCGGAATGACTGCCTAACTTTACACTGTATAACAGTTATTTACAGTTTAAAACAGTTGAACGCTCTTTGACTTTCGCGTTAATGGAATGAATGAATGAATGCCATAAAAAGAGCAATGGGGACAAAAATAACATGAAAGAATTCTGTAAGGTTTAACTACGTTAAATTCAGATCAAATAAATGAGTATCTGTGTCTTTCATGCATTTACATGGGATTCAACGTCATCAATAAGAGGCCTTTTACTGATCCTTTTTGTACAATGGCCTGGCACCTAAGATTCTCATTTTATCAAGTTCAATCTTTAATGGGTTGCGGACCCCTCGATCTTTACGTACTCAAGACTGCGGACCAAAGCAACAGAGAACCTACTTGTTTAAATATTTATTATTTGGTGGCTTTTGCTTTGCTGTTTGTTAATTTTGTTTTTGGACTTGGGGGTTGTTTATTTTTGGTTTTCATTTTTGGTTCTTTATTCCTTACTGTTTTGCTTTGCTTTGCTTTTATTCCTGCCTTTGATATTTTCGCATATGCATACTTTTTTCTTTGCTGATATAAATCTAATTATATTTAGTAAGGGGGATGAAGAGCCAATGTAATTTGAAAAGCTTCGGTATTATTTTTATTATAAAGTGATAAAAAACTACTTTATAGCCACCATAGTCCATCCGATCCAAGGTGGAGAGTAGCATGAAAGAAAAACTAAACATATAAATGTCACTACTACAACGCCATCTAACAGCTGCAATGAAACGTCGACAACAAAATCGTAGTACTTTTTATTCTGAAGAGGATCGTAGAGTATCGGCATTGAAAAGATACCAGTAAGAAAGGATCCACTTCTTTTGAACTTGTAAGGTAACGAAAGGTAAGGTACAAGTAAGAAAGGTAAAGTTGTACTTCTTATGAAAATCAGAATAAACGTATAGCATCTCTTTACCTGTGTGTATCCAACGATCGCACGAGTCGCAGCAAACCATAGGCAAGTCAGACTCATCATTTCGAGAAGAACAATGGACAGACAAGTTTGGCGTAGAAGGAACATAGAGACAGCAAGGGGCAAACATGCCTGAGCTTTTAAGTCAAGTTAGTCAAGTTATTCTCCGTCAAAGCATTTCTTAGGAAATCAACACAACGGAGTTTGCTGGCAAAATAGGGCCAACTTTCTCTCTTTCCTTTTCCAACAACAGTTGTGATCAGGTTTCAAGAGTTGCTCGAAGAAATTGATTCACGGGTACGTGTCAACCCACACCAGATTCTCTTCCTTCCTTTTCTCATTCCATTTTGTGGAATTAAAATACTCTTCAGCATCAGAACTTCATATTTAACCCCCTGTGACAAACATGGTATTTTAAATAAAGGTTCCAGGTGGTTGTTCTAGCATTTGCAGTAGATTGTAGCACAGTACATCAAAATACGATTGGCATGCTCTTTCAAACATGAAGACAAAAATAGCATTAATTAGGGACTAAATATATATAACACACCTTGGAAGAAATAGCATCAGTGAGGTATTGGAATGCCACTCGAAAATTGCCCTGAGAAAGAAATAAAAATTTGTTGAAAAGAGAAAATATATATTTAAAAAGTGTTGTTTATTAAGTAAGGCTGTTTCCTACTTTTCTGTACCATTGTCATTTGTTCTCGGACTGAAAATACTCTTCAGGACTGCTGTTGAAAGGAGTTCATTTTGTGCTACCGAGTTCTTTTCTTTTCTCCGTTTCTCTTCTTTCCGGTCTTTACATGAATTAAACTGGCATGAAAATGATCAAACGCATCAGTGGAGATTGCACATAAATACTGTAATACTTCAAATTAGCGCTCCAGCGATTATATATCTTGGCTGCCAGGCTGGGGCGTTAATTAGAAGGGGCCATCAAAGTTTTTCCGAGACTTCGAAGTTTAACGCCTAGAACTGATTTACACGAATACGAACATTTATAGGTAAACGCCGTACCTTATGAGACAGTTTTAACATATATTATATACCTTTAATGAAGAAAATTTAACGATATATTCCATTGATGTAATCTGATATTATCAAAACCCGAGGTGTAACTTAGAGGGGAGCGTAAATAAAATTTCTGGCGCCAAGAGGAGATCGTTTATTGGAGGAGGGGGTAGTTAAAAGAGCTGGGTCATTAATTGGAAGTTTTACCTCAAATTTTGCGCACATACGACACTAATCCTAACGCTAATTTGCGTGATAAAGTGTGACATCACAAATTTATGTGCGTGTTCTGGAGGTTCCTTGAGCTGTTTCGATGTAAGCCGTTTCAATGTTTGAATCGTGAATCATCAAATATTTTTGTTTTGAACTCGGGCCGTAATTTTTTGAACTTAGAAGAATTTTCCCAGCAAAGAATTAAACTGTCCTTACTCGTTACTACAATGAATCATAACGTATTAGGAAACTGGTTTCTTGGAAACCATAGAGAAAAAAGACTGGAAAAGTCTTCATCCTCTATGTTAGAAACAGACGTTTTTGTGACGTCACACTGCAGCACCCACATTTCTCTTGTTTCAGCAAAACAATCAGAACTGAAGTTCTTGAGGATCAATTACAATAACTCTCTTTAAGTCAACAATTGCCGTCATAAACTGGTCAGAAATACGCATAAAATAAAGTGCTTAAAAGTTATACCTGAGAATTATTCTTTTAGGCTTGAAAAGAGAAATGAAACATTGCACCCCCGGGAGTTTAGCTATGTACTCTAACTGCATAGTTGTGGTGACCTCGCTGATAACGGACTTAATTGTCCTCACTCTCTTCCTTCGCTCGTGCACTATATGCAGGTCAATTGGGGCTTTTGTGTAGTATACAACGAGACTGAGTGGATTCTGAGATTTGGCTACCAGTTAATGACTTCAAAGATAGGCTCTCATTGTATATGAGTTCGGTCCCTTTCCAAAATTAAAATGCCGTCACTTAGATTAGGTTTGTTTCTTAAATAGTGATCCGAAGTTTGAATTTGTATTCAGACTTCTCCTTTTTTTGCTTGAGACGAGATAACAGGCATTCGAAGATGCCCATCTGCTTAGTTTAGAGTGGAAATGGTAATGCACGGGTGCACGTATTTGAAATTGCAGTCGTGTTTACATCTGTGTAGTGTTAACTTTAGATAATTTTTCTCTCCATCGTACAGAATATTCTTCCACTTAGTAGCATACAGTTTATACTTACTCTGAAGATGTCTACAGTTCTGTTTGACGAAACGTTAGTTTAGTCTTCAATGAAAAGAAAAAAAATGTATCAATATGTCTCTTTTGTTAAAAATACTCAGCCTGGCTGTAATTTTTATAAGCAGATTGCAGTCGTGATATTAGAAAACATTGACAGTGCTGCAAAAGGTAAATCATCTCCAAGTATTTCTGACCTATAACATCTGCTTCTTCTCTGAGGAGGTGCTATCAGTTAAAGGACAATTTGTCGCATAATGCTGATGGGAAACAGAAGTTTGACCTTCGCCATCTTACCTCTTAACCCTCTCTTTCGTCACCCAAAAATGTTTAATTTGCGATAGATAAGTAATATGTTAATTTTTCCCATTAGGATTACCAAATATAAACAAAATAACCAAGGAACAAAGAGACCTGAATGTCACTTAATTACGAAGGGTCATACAGGGGTGTTTTAAATCCAAATTCCATTTTAAGAGGCTCCAAACGGCACCTTTTTAGCATGCATTCTATATTATAAATTTATATACAATTTTAAATAGAAAATGCAAATTATGACAAAAGATTTTATAGGTATATGTGTATACCATATAATTAGAATTCAACTATAACTCAACTGGGGCCGATTAAAGTTCAGTGGAGTATCTGTAGCGACGTCATCCATTGTCTGAAGAACGATCATTTTCTTAATTACGTTTGAGAACAATAAAACACTTAACTTAGCCATGATTTTTAGTGAGTTGGAAATGAAGTTGAAGAGAACATGACGGCGTAGCCAGAAAAGTAAACTTGGCCTGGTTCCTTTCGTCCCTACCTTTGCTGGTGAGTTTTGTAGTCTTATGATATTATGATGATTAATTAGCAACACGCTAAATATCGCTTCAAGCGCAATAGATTTCAGGAGAACTCTGCATCCCCTACTAATTATTTGGAAATACAACAGAACACGAAACAGCCTATGTAGACAGGGAAAAATTCCGTAAAATTACTGATAGTTGGTTACCTACTCTCAAGATACGTCTAGTTGTGAAAATGGACATGGTTTGGGGACGTTGGCGCATCCATATTGTCTCTCCAATGTCCCCCTCCGCGACACAAGAATCAAATTCATGGGATAGTGCATATCCATGTCCATATCCATATCCCAAAGATTGAAATCAAATCAATTTGCAAGGTTGCCGTCGGAATTTTCAAGTCGACAATTAAATCTTTGTTTCCATTGTCGTTCAGTTTCACTGTCATATTTCTTTAACAGGGCCATTTCTGTCTTTCACTAATGCTAGGTATATATCGACAAGATCGAATTATGTGCAAGAAACAGATAAGCCTTGCCCTTTCTTTATTCAACACGGTGTCATTTAAAAAGATTCCCCAACACTCTTTGTTTCGTCTGCATGCAATCCTTCATAAAAATACGCTCCACAGTGTCACTGTGACGAACATTTGATTTTGCATGCCTAAAAACTTTGGGACGACTCCCATAACGCTGCATCCTTTAACAAATCAGATCGATAACCTACGTTTCTTTATTATGCCAAAATTAACAACTAATGCCAAAATCAGGACCAAACTTTAAAAATCTATTAAATTCTATCGGGTTGGCGTTATAGGTTCACTTGTCAGTCATTTCGAATAAAAAGGAAAGATGACATACCGTTTTTTCACAGTTTTTCATCCACATTTGACAAAGAGATGTGAATGAGTGGCAAAAGAAGACAAATCTGCCTGTAAACAAATAAATTAAGCGGAAAAAATCATTTCGAAGAGAGTCCAAAATTCATTCTGAATAGAGTTGACTAGATACCTATAACTAGACAACTAGGCACTTTTTTTTTCTTCGAAATTTTCAGGAAATATTCACAACTAAATTTCGTTCCCTAAAAAAATGGCAGGCCGCCCTGCCCAGATTTTTTAAAATTTCAAAAAATATTGTTGGAAAAAAATTACCCCCCCCCCTCCCCGGCCGAATAGAGTCAAGTTGTATTTTATACCCATAAATGAAAGTATGGCAAAGATGTCAATGAATGCAGTATGCAGTATGGTATCACACCTTCCTTTCACTCACAAATTTCAGATTTTAAGAATTAGTTATTTTTATTTCATTGCCTCAGATTCAAATTTAGTGTTACTTAGATGGCGACGATAAATTTAGTGTTACTTTCAAGGTCTTCGTATCCTTTGGCTTTTGTTTTTGTGACCAATGATTTTTAAATTAAATTGTACATCATATTTCATGGGAGAAAGGTAGCACAGATTGTGTTATAGATTTACTGTACTTCTCATGGGTGATAAAGTGATCCTTTGTGAGCTAAATCGAGGTGGTGACTGACGCAGGCATAAAGAAACTTGTGTTTGTGTTAAGGAGTTCTTTCAGATTGTGAGGGTCGTAACTGCCATTAAACTGACTTCAACGCTTTGCGACTCATAATTGGTGCCACTTACAAACAAAGACGTAACAATACAGATCATCATTAGTCTCGCGATATTGTAACTGTCATTCAGGAACGTCTGCTCTTTCGGAACATGCGCAAAATGCTGGACACTGCCCGCTTTGGAGTGAAATTTAAGCTTATAGATCGGGAGCAGAACTGGTACACCCGCAGAGTTAAGGAGGCTATCCAAATCAGATTTCACCCTAATAATATCAAAAGGGATAAGGGCGTAGAATTTCCTGAGGCATGGATGCCAACAAGAAAGAAACACGACAAGAAACACAACAGTAGACCAATGTTGGGGCGGACGTCCACGAAAACAGCTTCCCATCAAAATACGAGGATCCAAGATAAACCAATTACGGACAATGAGCTTGGAGTATAAATTGTAACGTAAAGTTGACACATCGTCTAACGAAGACTAGCAGTACACAGTTGAAACTTTGCGTTCCTGAATGACAATGACAATATCGTGGAACAAATGATTATCTGTTTTGTTACTATATATCAACACGATGAGCAATACTTTCGATCATATTAAACAAGACGTGTATCAAAAAAGCTTAGAGGAATGCGCCCGAGGTTACCACCAAGCTTGTCCTAAGCATTAAGTTCCCCTTTACATGTAAAACCAGGGCTGATTCATTATTCATTTGATCTCTCATAGCTTTGTTATCTTGTTCTAAAGTGAGTTCCTATCTTTCGTTTCCTTCAGCAGCAAAAAGGACACAATCTGCACTAGTATTTTCAAAGAGTAAAGTATGATAATGTCATGCAATCCCATTTATGTCTTTGGGATAATGTACTTATTGTCAACAAAAAAATTAAAGTTTTATTTCCTTCTGCAGGACCAAGCAAAAACTACTGCTTGTAGCTCTCTTTACTACATAGCAACTTGTTATAACAATGGTTAATTAATTGCCAAAACAGGAATCGATTCCTTGAATTCAGTTCTCCCAAGTCTACCTCAAATATCAAAGGATTTCAAAGACATGGGTTACATGGGTGGTATACTTTCACATGGAATGACCCACTACCGTTTGTTATTGCCGTCCAGTTTGTTTGGTATATCATGCTTAAGCATCATTCTGCGTCTCTTAACTTATTTGGATTACCTACACATTCTCTTTTATTGTTGTCTATTGCTATACGAGTGTAAGTAACTTTTTACTGGCGATTTTATGACCCCTGCACCCTGTTGACGTATTTTTCGCAGCTTTGGCTACTACTGGCACATAACTATCGTATTTTAATTGAATATCGCAGTTATTACGACTTGGTATATACAATCGTGTTTTGCCAACTTCCAATTAGTTGAATACACTGGTTACAATCAGATAAGTTGCTTTGCCTTAAGTACAATTCACCGTTTTTCTTCGTCACTGTTTGCTGGAATAAATTTGTGCTACTGTCAATGACTGTAAACAAAGTGTGACCCATTAATTCAAGTCTGTGTAGAGCGCCCCAGCCGCAAGCCACCCCTTAAAATAACAACATTCGTCCACCCCTATGGTATAGTAATTTGGCTACTGGGATCGAGACGACATTGTCCTTGGTTAAAAATCTGATCCAGTCGTTGGACCCCTTATTAGTCAGCGTTGGAAGTTTCTATTACCCTTCACAATGTTGTAATGTGATACCTTAATGAAACCATTTTTAACCTACACATCCACCATCAAGAGACACTGTCAAGAGGCATCGCCAAGGGACGTCTCCAAGAGCTGCCGTGGTCCAGTGGATAGTTCACTTGCCTTCAGTGCTTGAGGGTACAGGTTCTATTCCCCAATGGGACATTGGTGCCTACAGAACGGGCAACCAGTCTTAATGTGCTGAAGGCTCCAACAAAAGTCCCATATATCCGGGTACTGCACTAGGCGTAAAACCGCATCGCACCCCCTAGGCACTTGATAACTTCTCGTCTTAGTCTGGTGACAGGTCAGAAGCAACCCACAAAACGATAACAAATAACCAAAAATTTCGATCATGTGAATAACAATGCTTTTGGACAAATTAATGGCCCCGTATAGTCTCTTTTAAAGCACTAATAAACAAAGTGAATTTGTAATCAATTCCTTTAAATAAGTAACTAATTCTTGAGAAATAATTAACTTACATGATGTCAGTAATATAGCTATAATTGTACTGATTGGACTCACATAACAGTACAAAGTATGGAATGGATTTTAGCATCAGATACCCTTAACCTGTATGGTACCAAATCTGCTGCCATAGAATGTGCTACTATAACACTGGATAACTATTTGCATGGCTGCCGTCAAGTGCTTGCTGAAGTTCCTCCGAGAGGAGAACCCATAGCAACCCCATCAACTTGCCTACACTCCAAACAAAGTATGAAATGGATTCCAGTGTCAGATAGCCACTACCCATCCAGCACCAAATCGCTGCCATAGAATGCGCTACTACAACACTGGATAACTATTGGCATGGCACCCAGCAAGTGTTTGCTAAAATTGCTCCAAGAGGAGAACCTATAGCAACTCCCTCAACATGTCTACGCACTGCATCATTGAAACTGAATACGAAAGACTGAGCATTCATCAATTCAACAAAACGCATTCTTCAGAATTGGAGGGCACTGAACTTCGGCATTCTGCTATGCGTTAAGATAAACTTCAATAGTTTCAGACAGAGGAACATTGGGAAAGAGGCTGCTGATATCAAACTAACACATATACAATTGTTCTAGCTCATGTTGTGAGAAGCCAATCATTAACATGTGGTGCGGCTTTCTTAATTGCTTGGGGTAACCAATACATGCTAGGTCACTGAAATCCAATCCTTATTCTATTGGTGTATACCATACCCATTCCAGTATGCCTTATTGTAAGTGATTACTGGGATTGTATGCTAATTAAGACATGAATAGACTGAAGTTTCAAAAATTAACACATACGCAAAAGCAAAAGAACGCTTTATCTGAAGAAAAGATCAACAGTGTATGGTCTGAGTTTCTAAATCTCAACCAGCAAAGTACTATCATAAAATATCTCACTGAGACATGTTCTGCGAAATACTTCACACTATGGCAAAAGGTTTCTTCCGTGCTACCAGCCAACATCTACTCATTCTCAAGGCGAGCAATTATTTTGTCCCTTCCAACAGCTTTCTGGAGAGTCCTCAATGAGATGGCAGGGCTGATAATATTAAGCCAGTCCATGAAACTCTTCGAGATGATATCTAGTGCCCAAATAATGATTGGGATAACTTTGATGATACTACATTCCCATCTCTCATCAATCCCCTTTCACGTACTGGTACCTGTTTACTTTCTCCCTCTCTTTTTCTTGTACCCTTGTGTCAAAAGGACAAGCAACATATATAATCAAACAACATTGATTTTGTTTATTAAGAATAACAATATCAGGTTTATTATGTTTCAATTTTCTATGTATCTGCACCTTAAAATCTCAGAGCACCTTAATCTCATTGTTCTCTGTCACTGCTGCTGGTGTGTGCTCATACCACATCTTCGAATAGGGTAAATTGTTTAACTTGCATAGTTCCCAGTGTATCACTTTGGGAAAAGGATCGTGTCTCCATTCTTTGTACTTCGTCTTGGCTAACTGTTTGCACTCCGACATGATGTGTGCCACTGTTTCCTTATACTCTTGACAAATTCTGCAAAGTGGGCTTTGGTCTGTCCTGTTAATATAGTGTTTAAGAGACTTCGTTCTAAGAGCTTGCTCCTGAGCGGCTAATAGTGTTTCTTCCGTTGCTTTCTTTAGATCACCATTTTTCAACCAATTCTAGGTTATAACATCTAAACTTTGTCTTCTTAAAGAAAACACTATGCAGAATTTTTCACCAAAGTTTTTTCCTTTCCATTATTATTTCCTTTAATGACCTGTCATGTTTCACAACCTCTTCTCTCATGACAGCGATCAACATAGGTTCGTTGCTTTCAAATAAGTACTTGTACAAGATGCTATTTTTCTATAAGGGAACAATCCTCAACACTTAATAGACCCCTTAATAGACCCCTTTCACCCTCAGATCTCTTGAGGTATAATCGGTCAACACGGTCCTTTTTGTGAAACATTCTGCAGATGGTTACCATTTTCTTAGTCTTTCTATCTAGATCTTTCAACTCATTAATGTTCCAATTAATTTTTCCAACTGTATATCTGATGATGGACACTGCCCAACAGTGGATAGTACTTACTACATTTTTACCACTCAAATGAGATTTCAGAACATTTCTAATTCTCTTCACATATTCAGCACTTACATTCTCTCTCATTTCTTTGTCTATTATACTGTCTGCCTCTAGCACTCCTAGATACTTGTATCTACCCTTCGTGTCAATCTCCTGAATAGTTTTTTCTGATGGTAAATCAATCCCTTCAGATTTCACCAGCTTTCCTTTTCTCGTTGTCAAAATGCCACATTTGTCAATGCCGAAGTACATGCAGATGTCTTTACTGAACACACGAACTGTGTTCATCAAAATATCCAATTCTTTCTCCTTTTTTCCCAAAAGCTTACCATCGTCCACATGCAGAAGATAATTAATTGCCATCTCTCCCTTTCCAAGTTCTTATCCAGCTTTGACTGTACGCAAGATAAACGACATTGGGATAAGCCTAATAACAAATAAGAGAGGAGACAAGAAAGATTGAAAGATTGAAAGATTCCCCCTTATTTTGGGATCGAACCCGTGACCCACGCTTTCGCGGCGTGCGCTCTACCAACTGACCTAGGTGACCTCCGATGTTAACACACCTCTGTTTCTCTAGTCGCCAAATTAGCTCCCAATCATCCATCGGTGGACAACGACATCCAGCTCTACGCAATCGGAGACCAGCCTCTCTGCGCCATGTGGACTGGACCAAGGAAGAACTGCCATCCGGCCTGTCATCAATCCAAAGCCCATTAACGTTAGAAAGTATCAAATAACGACATACTTTTCCATTTCTCTATTGTTCTACTCAAAACTAACATTTCAAATCCTCTCTTCTCGATGGTACAATTAATTCACTGAATATTCAGCATCCACAACCTCTTGACATATACAGTCAGCACCTTTTCTTCTTGAGTACGTAAGGTTAACTTTTTACTGGTTTGGTTTTGGTTTAAATGCTTTGTAACATCTTAATTCTCTTGATATGGCAACTATGAGACTAAAAGTGTTACATTAAGAATAAATCGACCCCTTGACATACTTTCCGTAGCCAAGATTGCGGACTACTGCCATGGAGAACCTAGTTGTTTCTATATTTTATAGTTTGGTCGCCTAGGCTTGTCACTTATTTACATCTACATTTATTCATTAAGGGGACATTAAGGAAAGCTCCTGTATATCGTTATTATTTTGTTATTATTATTATTGGTTTTGGTTTTTTTTTATATGTTCTTGTTGTTATTGTTTTTGACGTTGTTGTCACTTGGGGATCTCTTCCTTCCAATTCTCTTTTATTTATATTCATTTTATCTATTTACTTACTTTTTACTTTTTTACTTACTCATTTTTCTTCTTCTTTTAATTATTGTTATTTTACTGTTTGTTGCTATGGTCTATTTATTACTCTGTTGTTCTCCTTAATACGTCATAGTTCATTGTATTTTAGTTAAAGTGTATGTACCCACACAAAAAATTTCATTGTCCCCACTAAATTTTACGGTAGAAAACAATAAAAATGTTTTTAGTTTAGAGTGAGGAGTTGAGTTAACGTGAGTAGGGACAATGAGTTGAGCTGTACAATTTAAGTATAAAAAAAATGGCATTGAAGTTTTTTAAAAAAAATTATTATTATTATTAATATCATCACTATTATTGTTATTATTACCAAAGAGAAGGAAAATATACATCCAAAGTTAAAATCAAATAGATTATAACATATCCCAACCTCTCTCAATGAAAAGCCTTTAAATAAGTTCTCACCACATGTTCTTGCAAGTGACTGATGTTTTTCTTACCTAGGACGGCGAAGTTGAGTTAGATCCAATGCATACAGATTACGGCGAGGGAGGTGAGTTAAAACCAAGGTTTATGTCCTAACCATGATAGAATCAAAGTGAGGCGCCACTTTGATTAGGAACCTAAGTAATAAGTTCCAGGAACAATGAAGCGCTAGCAGGAGGGCGTTATCAAAAGGAGAACAGGGTTGCAAACTTAATCTAAACTACTATTTGAATAGTTTCTAACTGTTGCAAATAAAAGGCAAAGCCCTACCGTGTCTCTAGTGGTTCTTATTTAAATCTGGAATTTGACAACTAGCTGTACAAACATTTACGCACAAGAAAATTAATCTTGGTTTATCAAATTTATGTATTAAATCTATGGCCATTCATACTAATTATTGACATCCCTTGCTCGACATTCTTCTCACACAAGTTTCTTTTATCCCTACAGGCTTTGAGCAAAACATAAGGGACTACTATGCAAGACGTCGTTCATCCCGTAGGAGACGCAGGGCTGTATTGAGGAGACGAAGACGTGTATTGAGGAGACGCAGACGTGTATTGAGGAGACGCAGACGTGTATTGAGGAGACGCAGACGCATGTATTGTAATATATAAGTTGTTTAGGGTGTATGATTTTCATAATTTAAAATTAGTATAAACCGGTCAGAGAATATATGTCAAAAAGCGTATTTCTAGTTCCAACTTTAAGGGAAGTTTAGTATCAATATTAGGTGGGGAATCCTCCCTCTTCAAATGTTTATAGAGGAGTACATTTGAATTATATATATTTTTCAGGAACAGGATGAATTTTTGGTGAAGGATTTTGCTAAATTTAGAAATCAGTTTCAAGAGGAAGTGGATAGTTTGAAGGAAAGAATTGCAAAGCTTAATGTACAAGTAAGTCTTTTCCCTCTTTTTCTGATTAGACTTGATAGTAGGATGCCTCTTCTGAAGGTTGAAGACGAAACTCGTCAATTCAGATAATTTTGCTGTGTACAATACAGCTTTGAAGTCAACTCATTTATTAGCCTAATTAATTGGTACTCCTTTGAAGCTTATAGCATTACTAAAAAGGATAATTGAAGTCATTTGGCTTTTTAAACTCGTCAAACACATAAATAAATGTGTAAAAAGACACACTGAATAAAAAGATTTAGATTGTTAAATCAAGCCCCATTGAGGATTTTCATTATTGTGATCGTACAGAAATTTCCTCATTGTAATAGAAAGACATAGTGCTGATTCCGATGCTTGAAAAGTGTGCATAAGAGAAAATATAGTCTAAAATTTTCAAATTGAACTAGTACTTTCGCAAGGTTAATTTAAGATTGTAAAGCGTAAGCGTTAAAAGCAAAAATAATTTACTGTTTGTAAATTTTGTCTTAAAATAATTACAAAAACAATTTATCTAAAAGCAAATAATAATTTAAACTGGTCAAACACATAAATAAATGTGTAAAATGATGCAATGAATAAAAAAAAATAGATTGTTAAATCAGAGCCCATTGAGGATGTCTTATAATTCTGATCATATTCAAATTACCTCATTCTGCTAAAAAGACGTAGTACTGAATCTGATGTGGAACGAGCGTATATAAGAGAGATATAATCTGTGTTTTTCAAAGTAAACTAGTACTTTCGTAAAGTTAGTTTAATTTTGTAAAGCATAGGCATTCTGTAAAAAATCAAGTTATGCAACCGGCCTATTCTTAGTCAGGATGACAAGAGCAAATTTCATGGAAGATCCTGAGCAGGGGACCGTCACCTGGGTAGTCCCCCATGGATCCGGCACTGTCCACAGGCGCTACTTCTTTTATATGGAAGATTCAGTAACGTTTTCCTCCACACAAAGTTTAAACTATTTTAAAGTTGTCATTGTTTTACAGCTGCGTATACATTAGGTATTCTTGAATCCAACTACTTGGAGGGGAATAAAATCTTATGGCGATTTAAATGTGAATATTATCAAAGCTGGGAACAAGCAGTAAAAGAAAGCTGGTAAATTTCGGGCCAGGTTCCAATCAAAAAGATTATTCCTTCTTGGTCTCCACTGCGCATGTCTAGCAAAGAACCTATTAGTAGTTGGTACAGCACGGTGTCCCTTTATCAATTATTCCCTTGGATGAGTTCAGTCGTTTCGTTTCCTAGTCACTCTCTACTTAGGGGACTACTACATACATTCAGTAATAAATTGTAAAGTTTAAAATTGGCGACTCCTATTTCTTCTGCTTTGTAATCATGATAAATTACTGTTTCACTTGAAACTGTAATGATTTCCTATGTTTCCTTATAATTGGAAGGAAGTGGGAGTCCTCTGCAGTATTTCAATTACTTATCATTATCAGCGTAAAATAACTAAACAACATAATGAAACACAATAGTTGAAAAAAAGAATACGTCTGGGTTGGGCACGTTAAAGAACGCTTTGAATTTCATAGTGAGAAACCAAATTTTGTCACTTTTTATTGTAATATAAGAGAAAGATCAGGTTTCAGGTCATGAGTTCTTCACAAATTGTTACAGGATGCGTCTGTCAAGCAGCTATCATTTCTCCATCCAGGTATCACTGAAGGTCGTTGACGTACTCGCATAGGCAGTCGTCAAAAGTAGAGTGACCAGAAAATATGTCAACTATACATCAGTTATTCAGCATATATTTTTTATAGTTTCTTAACTTGTTATAGACTTAATCTCTGCCACAGTCTTTTTGGTGTGATCTAACTTAACATTTCAGGCAATGTAAAGTTGAATTGAAATTGGAAAATGAATAAGTCAGTGGCTAAAATACTTAGATATGTAGGTCATTTCTACATGCCCTTGTTAATTTAGGCAATTGTTAAGAAACATTAAAGATTTTATTATATATAACTAAGGTAAAAGATCGTGTTAATAGGCTGCTTATATCATTAATGCAATTGGGAACATGCTTCATGTGTTTACCTTTCGTCCATCCAGAATTTATAGATATATAGTAAAAAGAAATGCACTTGAATTAGTTTTGAAATAACCTTTTGAAGGAGAACTTACTTTGCACTCAAAAGATCAGCAAGGTCATGAAAAATTGTTTAAATGCAAACCAATGTTTAAAGGAAGGTGTCCTTTTGAAGGCTATTACAATGGTGAATAACGTAGGTACAACAAAAAGTAATTCGTAATACATACAGCTTTAGAAATCACATTTGAGGTATATTGTGAATTTCATTATAAATAGAGGATCATATTGTTAATCTGCTGTAAAGTAGTATCTCAAATTGACAATGAAGAGATAGGTCTTTTCAGTCAACAAATAATGCAAACCAATGCACAAGAAAGAGTGTCTATTGGAAGGATATCACAAGTGTAGAAGAGCAACAGTCACACCTTGTAGAAGTTTCAAGATATCATTGGTCTTATTTCCAGACAGTTACAGAAATTATGTCAGTTACATCAAAGATTGAAGTGACAAGAGGGTGATTCCTTGGGAAAGTAGGTTGTGAAAATAGAGAAGCTCAGAGTTTTGCCCTTGATGGCAATTATTTTAGTCCTTTTACATTACTGGCACCTTTAATCCTTGTACAGTCATGTGTGTCAAAATTAAAGTGAGTGAAAAATAGGCTGTGCAAAGATTTATCAGAACTTAAGAGAACTAAATTTTAAAATTGTTTTATAAAAATCCTTTTTTGGGCTTCTTTTTATTGTGAAGTTGGTGTCAAGACTATTAAGTATAAAAATGCAGTCACATTTATTTTAAGTTCCTTTTAATTTTTAAGAATTTATAGAGGACAAAATTTTTTGTTCTTTAACTTAATTTTCCTTTAAAATTGTTTAAGAAACTGGATCAAGTTACTTGAGTGAATGAAGTCAAAAGCATTAGTGACTATGGTAGGCAGCAGAGACTCCTCTACATCTTACATAAGTTAGTGGTTTATATAAGTGGTTAACACCTTAACCTTCAAGTATACAAAGAAGACTTATATCAAAATATTCCAGCAACACTTATTTTATCTTTTAATCCCATGTTTTAATGCAATTTACACTAAGTAAATATGGTATACCAGGAGGCCCATTGATTTGCCTTTACGTTGCACAGGATCAATTGCTTGCAACAAAATTGTCCAATATCCAAAAATTACTCCAAGCAGTCACTTTTAAATGCTCATTGCCACATTCAAGGAACTCCACTTGATAGTTGTGCTACAATAATATGGGGATGACTAATAGTTCACCTTTGGGTGTTACTAAGGGGATGACTAGCCTGAGAATATGAAGTCTTGATGGGTAATGAAGGCAGCTGAACCAGAGTAATTGATCAATTGCTTGATGGGAACTTTTTCCAAAAGGTGCACACTAGCAGTGACCTAGATCGATCACCGAGAGGTACAAAGTTATATTTCCCATAAGGCACGCTCATCCAACGAGCAAAGTGCAATGAGCAACGAGCGTTGGATGTCTCCCTAACTAAGGGTTGCTAATTACAAAAACTATTGCGAGTTCTCAATACCTTCGGTCAATACATCTTAAGATGGCAAACTGTAGATAAAAATTTGACTGATGTAGAAAACTG
Source organism: Alatinidae sp. Z8VKAUB7J3 (assembly GCA_010016025.2). Lineage (NCBI taxonomy): Eukaryota > Metazoa > Cnidaria > Cubozoa > Carybdeida > Alatinidae > Alatinidae sp. Z8VKAUB7J3. The sequence goes on from JAAAKM020073195.1 coordinate 18,271,155, forward strand.
GTCTAAATCTAATCCCAGAATCTTAAAGCATTAAATCACAAATAAATTCCAAAAGCCTTCCATTGTTGTCCTTTACAAGGTCCGAAGGTGAACACGGGCTATGCTTCTCAACATTCCACTCTAAATTGCAGAAAGTTTCTGACTTTTCCTAACTTTTATTGCGCGAAATCTTGGCAAAAATGTTAAGTTGTCCCTGCCCGTGGACCGGCCACGTGATTAAAGTTAACCGCGTGAGGTAAAGTTTCAAATGGCTATAACACTGGAACATTTTCATGATTTTACCAACACTTTTGTAAAAGTATCTACAACCAAATTTTAAATACACGTATATTGCAATGATGTTAATTAATAGATAATTAACACTAATTAGGGGTAATTATTACTGCTAATGACATTATATTCCCTTTTTCAGTGTTTAAAGATATTTATAAGTGAAGATCGAACGAAAAAGCTCCCACATATAAAGGAGGCTAATATTGTTAAGTAAGGTATAACCTTTTGTAATTGTTAAAATGTATTCATTTTTTTAGATATCCTACAGATGCTTTCTGTGAAGTCGTTTATCTGAGATTGTTGAGAGACTTTTCACGTACACAGTTCGTTCCTACATTGGTCATAGATATTGTACGCCTCAAGTTGCTGGAATGGCATGTTATTCACAGGCCCAAAATAGCTTTTTGAGGTAACCCTTGCTGTCTTGGATACATTAAACAAAGCGATACAACCTGTAGTACCAACCCAAGACTTTCTCTAGTAAAAGTTTTACCATACTAATATAATTACGTATTTAACTACAATTTTAGCGATAAAAACTTTTAAATTCAGCGTTAAAAACTTAAAGCATTCAGAGTTTGCCATCGAATGATATAACTACGCCTTACAGCAGTTAAACACGTTAAAATAGCCAAGGACCTACTACTACCCCACTAGGTAGGGTTTAGAGGGTCTGTTGGTAATATAAACGCAAATAACTTGCTCGGATATCGATTTCCCACCAGTAATAAACTTGCGAAAATGGAGCACCAAACAGGTTATTTGAGAACGTATTCAATCACATCAGCTTCTTAAGAGAACTTAAGCCTTGTTCGAGAAACATTGGTATGTCGTAGTACTTGAATGGTACAAATGAAACGATATGGGTATCACTTACAAACTGACACAAAAATAAGTCCTCCGACGTCAATGTCATCATTACTACCGCCGTTAGAATCGAATTTCATTAATATGTAATAAAGCATCTAGAAAGGTTTACAGCAATGACCATTTAATGTAAGACCTGTTCTAATTCTTTAGGCTCTATAATTATGTGCAACCTTTTTGCCGTGTATGCATGAAAATTTCTGAAAGTACATGCGGTGCGGGTAAGGTCTGTTTACAGTTTTAAGGGACGTATTGGATGAAACGTCTGGCAAATGCAAAGGTTACCTTCATAGACTTTACGCAATATACTTGAAAAGGTATAGGTGAAAACAGTTAGACAATTAATTAGAACAGCTGTCCTTAGTATATCACTGTGCGTAAGAAAGAATTGACACTTGATCTCCTATACCAAAGTACGTAGCCTCCTTTCCTTTCTTTAGTGAATGTAGGTAAAAATCCCTAAGGAAAAAAATCCCAAGAAGGTTATTACAGTATATCATGACTTAGCGCAATGATGGCCTCTTCAGTTGTCTTTTATGCTACAAGCTTAGGATTAATGTTCCCAACAACATAATGTAACAAGAACATAAAAATGGAAATAGGGAAAAAATATAAAGTGAAAATATATGTAGAAAAAAGAAGTAACTTTACTCATAGTAGTGGCACTCTCCTTATGTGGAGTGAAAACATTAAAAAATAACAAATAAATAAATAAAATCCACTTGATCTGATGGTATACTTGCAATTTTTTATCATTGATGAAATTAAGCTTCTTAATACACCTATAGCTGAAAGTGGAAGTGAACAGATATAAGGGGGGAAATGTAAAAGAAAATAAAAAGATGAATAGAAAAAATGTAAAGCAGAAAATGTAAACGAAAATATGTAAACATAATGCAAATATAAAAGAGAAAAATGTAAAAGAAAAGAAAATTTGAAAGAAAATAAAAATGTGAAAGATAATGAAAATATAAAGGAAAAAGATGATAAGAAATAAAAATGAAAAAAAAATAAAAAATATCGAAGAAAAAAATGTAAAAGGAAAACAAATGTAAAAAGGTGAACACATATATACAAGAAATACTAGCTACACTTAGTAGTGGTACTGTCGCCTACTGTGGAGTAAAAACATAACAAAAATATAGAGAATTCATTTGATCTGATATTTTGCTTGAACTTTCTTATGCTTAATGAATTTAAGTAAAAGGGTGTCTTAATGCAACGAAAGCTTAAATTAGCAGTGAACGGGTAAAAGGAGTCACACACTATGAAGATTTATGTACAAAATATCAAAATCTAAGAGATCGCGTAGCCTACGTAAAAGCTTCTAAGCCTACGTCGAAGCGTAGAAGTTTCTAAGGCTGCCAGAACAGTGAACTATTCTCCAAAGCAGTGCGGCTTGAAAAGTCATTATAACGAAAATAAAATTACTTACGATGGAAACACTAAATCATATCATAATTCACTATCTCAAATGAAGTACCTCATCGAAGGGATTTGAGTAATCGACTTTCGCTATCACGACAAGTTGCTTTACTAACTGTGTCAAATAATTAATTTGATGATTACGTTTGTTTCCCCCTGTCGCACAAACCAGTTCTCAATCCTAGCAATAACTATCGTATTGCAGGATGCGGCACTAAAAGCCAGAAAGCCTCTCTTTGCGTTGCTCCTTCCCAATGGAAGGACCTTAACATGGGCCTTAAAAGTTATTTATAGTTCAGCGGAAGTTATAAAGTCAGAAAATAGAGCATTTTCATTATTCTTGCAATTAGTGTTAACGTGTGATTTGAAATTCGAAAGTAAAATATACAAAAGTAAATGAAATTCCTTACTTTCAATACAATGTTTTTGTTAAGAAGATTACAAACCCGTATCAAATAAATTTGCCAACATCTTAATCGCTGTATCCGTCCTGCAAAACAGTCCACATAGCACCAATTCACTAAAAAATATCAATACTTATAGCTTGTCCGAAACCAACATCCCCTTATTTAAGTTCCTTTACAAATTTCCAAAAGGGTCCTTCGTGTGCTGTACCGTGGTGCGTGACGATATATCTATCTATCCATTCATAGGCCTCACTGAAAAAACGTTACATATTATTCCAAAATGAATGGAAAAAAAGGCTTTTGCATTGAAAACTGTGTGTAACAAAGTAAAAACACTTTAAAGAGTACGCGTACAAATATCTTTATTGCGGAGTCCACTCTCAAGTTCATAATTTCCTTTCCTTATTCAGCTCATTTCTTCATCATCTTTGAGATCTCGTTGGCGTAGTTGACAAACTCGTTTCCATGTTGGGTTCTAGAAATCCAGTTCGATGGAATACTCCCTTGGAGGCCACTGGGAAAGAATATAATAAAGACTTCTGCATATACTGCTCCTTAAATCGGTAGAAAATTTTGTTAGATTTTGAAACTTCTCTTGTTAACTCAAGTTTGGAAGAGGAGACAAATCTTTGGTTGAAAACGACTCCGTTTCCCGTAACTATGTTGAAATACTCAAATTTTGGAATAGAATGAGATTACTTAAATGCAAAATTCATCATTTACCGAACATAAATCAAAGTTTGGTATGTATTTTGCGCCTTTAATGTCTACCTATCGGCCGTTTTCTTGTGAAATGTTGGTTGAAAGCATTGTTTTTGTTTACGTCCTTGCCGAGTTAGCCTCGTTTTCGGTTATGATGATGCAACCTAATTAAGAAGGGCTAGGAAAGATAACTGAACTGAAATTGTTACTTTTGTGCTGAGAGACTCCGAAGGGGACCACTTTGTAAAACAGTGGTCGTTTGTCAATTTATTGTGTAATTTGAAATCGATTCTAATTAACATCGAGGTTTGGCGATGAATTGGTTCAGTCGATTAGGAGCTGGCCTATGAATCTGAAGGCTAAATGGTTAGGCCCATGGTCTTCCTCTATCTCTTGTCAAAGACGCAGCGTTTGAGTTAACTTGTTACTTAAGAATGGAATTGTTTAACGTCTTTCATCTTCCGGATTTTTAAATGAATAGTTGATTAGAAGACGTTTACAAATTAGGACTTTCGCTAGCAATGTCAGAGACTCAAAATGTTTTTTCTTATTTTCTGCTTCGTCAAAACAAGGAGAATTTTGATTATTAATCTGAGTAAAAGAAACTTCGTTTCTTCGATGATTCTTATGACAGGACCAACTCACAGGGGAGCCTTTCAAATTCATAGTATTTTCAGTTGAGTTTTCTACATTTATTAAGCTATTAACTCCAAACTTTGCATGGGGCATCTAGACTGGATTATCCAGGACTTGTCTGGTCCTATTTTGTGTTTTGACCTTTAGTGTGCTCAGGATACCGTCATTTCCGGAAATGATTTACTGAAGACTTTGGTCAATGCATGAAACACATGTTTTCATCATGCGCAAAAATTACGTCAAAACGAAGGTAATTGCTAAAAATAATAGTAAGTATTTTGCACAGGGCACTTCAATGGGGTAGGGGTATTGTTAAACCACTTTAATTACCAGGGGGCAATTGTAGGCTGCAAGCCCTTGGAGAAAAATTTGCAATACAGACTTTTTGGCCTACAGATGCTTTTTTAGTGACAACTTATTCACTAGATAAACTTGGTCCTTCCCAAAGAGCCTACTCTTTACTCAGATTCCACCTCGGCCAGACGTAGTCGAAGCCTTGGGCGCCTATTTCCTAGTTTGAATAGGCCCGGAAACTTTTATATCCTTGTGTTTATAAGAAATGGTAAAGCCCGTGAATACTATCCCACATGAATCGTGGATCTATTTTTTATATATCTCGCTGAAATTAAATTTTATTATAGAAACAAGAAAGCCTCGAAGCTTAGAACGCTCTTGTTTACAACTTACCATAGAAATTAGTATCTGCCTAAAGAAATGGCGTTTTTTCCCGTATGGCGTCTTTTACATGCTGGAAAAGGGTTCCGGAAGCCATTTTTTTCGTAGGTCACATGATCGACCCCAAATGATGATACATTCACTATTTCTAGGGCTACTTTTTGTATAAAAACGGTAGGGAAAATTGCTTTCAAAAAGTGAAGAATGAAAGAAAATTTAAAGATGAGGTTCCATAATATAGTGAGTTGTTAAATATGTATGTATATATTTATGTATGTATGTATCTATATATGTATATATGTATTTATGTATGTATGTATGCATGTATGTATGTATGTATGTAATTATGGCGGTTGTGTTTCATCTTAACAAGTTTGAAGCAAAACACGATTCCCGACTCATCTATGATGGAGGTGCACGCGGGAGGGGGAATTTTCACTTTGCTTCTCGGCCTTTCGGCAAGAAATGGGCGTAGCGACGGTGCACTCTCCCCATAATCTGCGTGGCGACCCTGCTGGGTTGTTGGGCATGCCTAATAGCTTGTTTTTCGATCTTGTAGCGAAAATCGAGGGAAGTTGTCCTTCGGCGCCCCAGCAGACCTTTCCGGTTATTTCACATTTCATTAAGGTTACTTTCATCATCGGGCCTAGTGCTAATATGGGGTTGTTGCTTGAGAGATTGGCATCTTTATTTACCCGCAGTTCTCGTGTTCTTAACAACCCGCAAAAAATTTAACAGACCTGCCGAGTCTGTCTGCATCCTACTATCTCAGCGAGTCATGCCAAAGCGCTAACAGTGTTGTAATGGCACCAGTCGAGTTGTGAATGAAATGGGTTAAACAAGTTAGACATAATGATAGATTCAGTTGACCGTCATCTTTAATTTATATTTTTCATATTCAATTTCCATCCTTGGTAGTCTCTCAATTAAAGACCCCTAATGAGCAGAGGGCACGGCATTAAAACTACCCTAAATAAACAGAAAAACCACCAAACAGGCTAACTAATAAATAAAGGGTAACGCCCCTCAATTTAGGCTACCGAGCAGAGAAGCGAGGCATGAAGGAGGCTCAACCGCCAAGTAGGACCGCCTCTCACAGACCATGGACAGCACCTGCCATCAATGTGTAATCAATGAGAACAAATATAACACATGATCCCAACCAAATGACCGAGAAGCGAACGAGGGGTGGTCGCAGTCTCTCAATCAAAGACTCCTGATGAGCAGTGGGTCCGACATTGAAACTACCCTAAATAAACAGAAAACCCACCAAACTGGCTAATTAATAAATATAGGGCAGCTGGGGCGTCCAAGAGCAACACCTCTCATTTTCGGCTACCAGGTACAGAAGAAAGCCATGAGGCAGACTCAACCGCCCAGTGGGACCACCTCTCGCGGATTACGGAGAGCATGTCATCAATAACAACAGATACTATATCCATTCCTTGTCAAATGACAGAGAAGCGACCGAGGGTGGTCGCCCCTCCCACCACACATAGAGACACACCCTAGTGATCACTTGCTGCGATGGCATCTCACGAAACTGATCAGCATCAATCGATCCATCCTTGAAATTTTATCAGTTGAAATCTTTCTTCCAGCTGTATCCCTCTGGGGTTCAACTCAATTTTCTGGAACCTTTCACTACCGATTTCATTTCATAACCCCCCCCTAATAAAGACCTTTGCAGGGCTACAAGATGCCCTTTTGGCAAAAATCCCCCTATTATTGTGTCGGGAGGGTAAGAATAGAAACAAAAGTGTAAAATTAAATGAAAGTCTTCTTCTTACTACTCAAACAAGTCATTACTGTTGCCTTCCTCTTCGTCAGTTGCAAGAGTTGCTTTCTTTTAACAGGTAACTTTCGTTTCACACCCCCCCCCCCACGTTTATTGTGATCCTCCCCTTTACTAAACTTTAGTGGAAGAAGAGGGGCGTCCTGTGGGCAATGACTCCACAACGCGCGTCCTTTGCCGCCTTAACCGCGACATTAAAGTGACAGATAGTAAAGACACAAGAACAAACATGTCGGTTTCTAATTATTGGATTCACTATATTTCGACACATCCTGAAACCACAAAGAAATGGAAATCGCCAAAGATGGCACAAAACAGTAGCAAAATATTCATACAAAGCAGAGCATAATAACAATGTAAAATTTAGCGACGTTCTGTAGGGACATGCCTTATGTCAACTATAACAATATGTTTTCGATGAAACCAAATACCCGTTTAATATATAAATAATGCCCATTACGTTCGAGAATTAGTTTTTTTACTGCACTCATACTGGTTCATCTCGGTACCATTTGATAAAGAATGTGAAACTACTGGTCAACTATACTCATAAAATAGGCCAAGTTTCCTGTACTCAATATATTTGACTCCAATGCAATTAAAAACTCTAAACTCGATCAGTTAGCCATCGTCTATACTCGAAATCCAAATTATTTACATTAAAACCGAGCTCTATATATTCAAACTGAACTCTGACAATACAACCAAGCTCTGACTAATCTACTCTTTATATTCCTTTAAGATAATACTAGGGAGTGGCTCCGGGCTAGTCACCTTACTAGACCCAGTCTATTTCCGATCGCCTTGTCCTCTTGCTCAATGACAGTATTATTACTAACATCTGTAATGTGCGTCTTCCCACTTCTTCGAGCCTCGCAAAAGGCAAGCGTCATCTTTCAATATGTGACTTTCATATTTTAATAAAGACATTTTCTACTTGCCCTGCAAAGTACCTCCTAAAAAAAAATTGTCATGGGTCGGAGATACTGATGATATGATAGGCGAGGGGTTGGAATAAGAATGACCTGGGTGAGAAAACTTTGAAAAAGCGGGGGGGGGGGCATCTATTAGGCACCCAAGAGTACACAAGCGTTTAAAGTAGAAAGGGCATGGGTACTAAAAATCAGTTTGTTATCAAAAATCCAGTTATTTTATGAGGCTAATATGTGTTGCTCAAAATCCTCTATGCGAATGACGGCATCCCTCCTCCCACTTACCCATTTCAAGGTTGATAAATCTTTAATTTTTATCAGAGTTGTTGTGCTGTGCCGCTGTCGACCAAATGAATTAATAATTGTTTCCCTGGTTTTAGTGTAGGCCCCACTTTTTTAAGACTGGTTGCGACAGTCCTTTTATATGTCCAATACACCTTCCAAACAGCAGGAAAAAAATCCCCGTAAAGCAGCTCTGACACCTAAGCATGCCACTAGAAGGGCTCTTTCACGCCTTTGGAATTGCTGATCCATACGATCATTCCAATTCGCATACAATGACGTGCCTTTGAACAATGCTCAATATATTGATGATTCTTCAGGCTATGTTAAAGTTGGAGAATATATTTTTATCGATTCGGTTAATCTCACCAGAGACACTGCTTAGAGAAAACCTGTAGATTTATGAACCGTGACGTGGAAAGTTATGCGAATGGATGCCGTAGTCATCATAGGAGGTATTTAGAGGCACATTACATCCTGATATACACCAACTGGATTATTGACATTTGAAGTCAAAAGATGAAACTTTATTCCAAATTGATCTTTAGTTCCCCTGCACTCCCTATTTTTAAACACTTGAACCGCTCTATTTCACAAAAGGTGATTAAACCAATCTACACGCACTATTAAATTTAAAAAGCTTCAAATTAGCTTGATGGTGTGCTAATTGTTGATTTCAGGTTATCCCCAGAAATATGTCAAAAAAACTGCCCTGATCTGAGGTTGAACTTATACGTTGTGCTTTGCAGCCCCTTCTCTAAATTCATGCTATACGTTCCTTTGTAGAAGAGTAGTGTCACCCCTCTATTACTCTCTCAGACTGTCACAAATACGTATTACTTACTAGATGCTTGATGCATAGTGGTGGTATAAGAATCAGGAAAATTCTTCAAGCTATCTCCCTTCTTTTTTCTTTGATTTACGGCTTTAAGAACATGCCTGAAGGTGGATAGCGATGATCGGTTACGCCCCCTTTGTGATATATTTTACCCTATTCCGCATCTCATCACATACCAAATATCTTTTATACCTAAAAACGAACGTTGGATCGTCGCGGCCGGCGACTCCCTCGGCACGGTGGGCGTGCTCTCGCTGCTGTTCCTGCTCGCCGCCGTGCTGGCGGTGTTCACGAGCAATGCCGCGGCGGCGGTCATCGCGGCGCCGGTCGCGATGCGCACCGCGCTCGAGTTCGGCATCGACGTCCGGGATGCGCTGCTGGTGATGGGCTACGGCTGCAGCTGCGCGTTCCTGCTGCCGTTCGCGCAGTGCAACATCCTCGTGATGGCGCCGGGCGGCTACACCACGAAGGACTTCATCCGCGTGGGCGCGGTCATGAGCCTGGTGATGGCCGTGACGACCATCCTTGCGTTCGCACTCTTCTAGGTGCCGACGTCTGTGCTCGGCGTTCCGCGCTCACGCGCGGACTATGCGATGCAGGTACCGCGCAGCTTCGCTGCGCCCTGCATCGGCAAGTGGGGGCTGCGAGCCCCCCTTCCTATCCCCCTCGCTCTTCTAGCCCACGCGCCGCCGAGCCTTCCGATGCCACGGCGGATTCGCTACGATTCCGCGGATGGACCTCCACGGGTGGATCGCCGTCGGCACGCTCGTCTACGCGACGACGTTCCTGATCACGCGCTGGCTGCCGATCCCCATCACGGCCCTCAGCGTGCCCGTCATCCTCGTGACGACCGGCGTCATCGACGACCCCAAGAAGGCCCTCATGGGCTTCGGCAACAGCGCCGTGATCGCGATCGGCGCGATCTTCATCATCGGTGCCGCGTTGCGCGAGAGCGGGGTCGCCACGATCATCGCCCGCGCGCTCGAGCGCATCGCCGGCAAGAACGAGGTCGGCATCCTGACCCTCATGATGGGGGCCACGGCGCTGCTCGCGGCGTTCATGAACAACACGGCCGTCGTGGCGATCCTGCTGCCCGTCGGCGTGGTCCTGGCCCAGCGCTCGGGCATCGCGGCCTCGCGTCTCCTCATGCCGCTCTCCTTCGCGGCGGTGATCGGCGGCACGATCAGCCTCATCGGCACGGCGCCGAACTTCATCGTGGCGGACTACTACAACGAGAAGGCCGCCCTGGCCGCCTCGCAGGCCGACTTCCCCGGCGGCATCGGCGTGTTCGACTACGCCTTCGTCGGCATCCCCATCACGCTGACGGGCATCCTGTTCATGGTGCTGATCGGTCGCCGCATGCTCCCGACGATCAGCACGGCCGACCGCATCGCGGCCGCCCAGCTCCCGGAGCACGTCGCGTCGAGCTACGGCGTGCCGGAGCAGCTCTTCACGCTGAAGCTCGCCGAGGGCTCGCGCATGGTCGGCCTCTCGATCGCCGAGTGCGGCGTGCGGGGCACCTACGGCCTCGAGATCGTGATGATCCGTCGGCCCGACACCCTGGGGCCTAAGTGGTACCACCCGGATTCCGAGCTCGTGCTCTCGGCCGAGGACGTGCTGTACGTCTCGGGCGACGACCAGTCGGCGTGGTCGCTCTGCGAGACGGAGATGCTCCAGTTCGGACTGGCCGACCCCAGCACGCTGGAGGAACTCCTCGGGCACGGCGCGACGATGGCCGAGGTCACCCTGACGCCGCACTCGCCGGCGATCGGTCGCAGCTTCCGCAGGATGGACTTCCGCAAGCGCTTCGGCGTGAACGTGCTGGCGCTCTTCCGCCGCGACGAAGTCCTGCGCGAGGGGCTGGCCGAGATCCCGCTACAGCTCGGTGATGCGTTCATCGCCACGGGCACGCCGCGCAACGTGCGCGCGCTGGCGCGCCACCCCGACTTCGTCGTGCTGACCGACCAGAGCAAGGTCGAGGACGTCACGCGCGCGCCGCTCGCCTTCGCGATCATGCTCCTCGCGCTGCTGCCGCCGGTGCTCTGGGACTTCCCGCTGCCCGTGCCTTAGTGATGTATATATGATAGAGCACAGCTGAGGTGGCTAGAGATTTGGTAAAAGAGATAATTTTCTTAAGTGGGAGATTTCCAGCTGAATATTTAGAGGAAAAGAAACTGGAAATCAACACAAAAAAGACAGAGGTGATGATTCTTTGCAGTAGACAATCTATGTCTGTCCGTCTGTCTTTCTGTCTTGTTTGTCTGTCTGTCTGCTCTGTCTATCTGTGTCTTCTGTCTAGTTTGTCTATCTATCTGGCATTTCTGTCAGTCTGTTCTGCCTGTCTCTCCTGTCTCTCTGGTCTGTCTGTTTGTCTTTTTGTCTTTCTGTCTAGTCTGTCTGGTCTTTCTATCTGTCTGGTCTATCTGGTAGTCTTTCTGTCTAGTCTGTTTGTTTTTCTGGTCTGTCTAATCTGGTCTGTCTGTCTGTCTGTCTGGTTGGTCTTTCTGTCTGTTGTCTCTGTGGTCTGTCTTTCTCTCTGGTCTGTCTATCTGTCTGTTTGTCTATCTGCCTGGTCTGTATGTCATTATGTCTCTCTGTCTGTCTTTCTCTTCTGTCTGTCCGTCTGGTATGTCTGGTCTGTCTGTCTTTCTGATTTGTTTGTCTCTCTGTCTGTCTGGTCTGTCTGCCTGTCTTGTCTGTCTGTCGGTCTGGTCAATCTGTCTGTCTGGTCTGGTCGTCTGTCTGGTTTTCTGTCTATTTGTCTGTCTGTTTTTCTGTCTGTTCGTCTAGTGCTTCTGTCTCTTTAGTCTGTTTCTTCTGTCTGGTTTGTCTGGTGTGTCTGTCAGTCTGGTCTGTTTTTCTGTCTGGTCTTTCTGTCCGTTTGTTTGTCTGTCTAGTCAGTATGTCTGTCTCTTCTGTCTGTATGTCTGGTCTCTCTGTCCGTCTGGTCGGTCTACCAGTCTGTCTTTCGGTCCGTCTGGTATGTCTAACTGTCTGATCTTTCTGGTCTGTCTGTCTGTCTGGTTTGTGTGTTTGCTTGTCTGTCTTGTCTTTCTGTGTGTCTGGTATGTCTGTGTGTCTGGTTTGTCTGTATGTCTTGTCTGTCTGTGTGTCTGATCTATCTGTCTGTCCGGTCTTTTTGTCTGTCTGGTCTCTCAGTCTGGAAGGTCTGTCTGTCTAGTCGATCTGTCTGTCTGGTAGTCTTTCTGTCTGTCTGTCGGATCTTTTTGTCTGTCTAGTCTGTCAGTCTAGACGGTCTGTCTGTCTGGCCTGTCTATCTGGCCGGTCTTTCTGTCTGTCTGGTTTGTCTGTCTATCCGGTAGTCTTTCTGTCTAGTCTGTCTGTCTGTCTTGTCTGTCTGTTTTTATTTTCGTTTTGTCTTTCTGTCTTTCTGGTCTGTCTGTCTGTCAGTCTGTCTAGTCTATCTTGTCTGTCAGTTCTTCTACCTAGGCTTTCTGTTTGTCTTGTCTGTCTGTCTGTTTGCTCTGTCTGTCTGTATGTCTGGTCTGTTTGTCTGTCTGCCTATCTATTTGTCTGTCGGTCTATCTGTCTGGTCTGTCTGGTCTGTCTGTCTCTCTTGTCTGTTTGTCTGTGTGTCTGGTCTGTCTGTTTGTCTAGACCGGTCGTCTGTCTGATCTGTCTGTCTGTCAAGTCTTTTTGTCTTTCTGGTCTCTTAGCCTTGACGGTCTGTCGGTTTGGTCTGTCTGTCTTTCTGGTCTTTCTATCTGTCTGGTCTGTCTGTCTGTCTGTCTCTATCTCTGTCTCTCTGTCTGTCGGTCTGTCTGTCTCTCTGCGCTGTCTCTCTGGTTTATCAGTCTTGTTTCTCAGTCTGTCTGTTTGTCTTTCTGTCTGTCTGGTTTGTCTGTCTATCCGGTAGTCTTTCTGTCTAGTCTGTCTGTCTGTCTTGTCTGTCTGTGACCTCCTCGCGGGTCCACGCGAGGCGCATCGAGTTCTGGCTCTGCTCGAGCCCCGAGACGCTGACGCCGCCCGCGTTGGCGGCCTTGCCCGGCCCGTAGCGCACGCCGGCCTCTTCGAAGACGTCGACGGCCGCGGCGGTGGTGGGCATGTTGGCGCCTTCCGCCACGGCCATGACCCCGCCTTCGACCAGCGCCTTGGCGTCGTCTTCCTCGATCTCGTTCTGCGTGGCCGAGGGGAACGCGAGGTCGCATGCGATCGACCAGGGGCGCTCGCCCTCGTGGTACTCGCAGCCGAAGTGTTCGGCGTACTCGTGGATGCGTCCGCGACGGCCCGACTTGAGCTCGACGAGCCAGGCGAGCTTGTCCTCGTCGATGCCGTCGGGGTCGTGGATGAAGCCGCCGCTGTCGCTGGCCGTGACCACCTTCGCACCGAGCTGGATGAGCTTCTCGATTGTGTACAGCGCGACGTTGCCCGCGCCCGAGACCACGGCCGTCTTGCCCTCGACGCTCTCGTTGACCTGCTTGAGCATCTCGGCCATGAAGTAGACGCAGCCGTAGCCGGTCGCCTCCTTGCGCAGCAGGCTGCCGCCGTAGGGGATCGCCTTGCCGGTCATGGCGGGCGTCCACTCGTTGCGCAGGCGCTTGTACTGGCCGTAGAGGTAGCCGATCTCCCGGGCGCCGACGCCGATGTCGCCCGCGGGCACGTCGATGTCCTCGCCGATGTGGCGATGGAGCTCCGTCATGAACGCCTGGCAGAAGCGCATGACCTCGGCATCGGACTTGCCCTTGGGGTCGAAGTTCGAGCCGCCCTTGCCGCCGCCCATGGGCAGCGTCGTGAGGCTGTTCTTGAAGATCTGCTCGAAGCCCAGGAACTTGATGACGCCCTGGTCCACGGACGGGTGGAACCGCAAGCCGCCCTTGTAGGGCCCGATGCTGTTGTTGAACTGCACCCGGTAGCCACGGTTGATGCGCACCTTGCCTTCGTCGTCGGCCCACGTCACGCGGAAGCTGACGACCCGGTCGGGCTCCGTGAGCCGCTCGAGGAGGCGCCCTTCGCCGTACTGGGGATTGGCCTCGATGAACGGCAGCACCGACTCGGCCACCTCCTGCACCGCCTGGTGGAACTCGGGCTCCCCCGGATTGCGCTCGGTCACGCGGGCCATGAAGGCGTCGAGCCTGGCGTTCGGCGTCGTGGTCATGGGCGTCGGGCCTCGCTCGGGGCAGGGCCGCGTAGGGTACCGCCAGACCCGCCCGGTTCACCCTTGGGCGCGAGGGTCGGGCGCGGCCGCGGCGGGCGGCCTGTGGTGGTCATAGGCCGGAAGATGGGGGCCGGGGGCCTCGCACGGCGGCCGGTCCTTCCAGCGCCGGTGCAGGAAGTTGTACTGCGCCGGGTGCGCGCGCACGTGCCCCTCGAGCAGCTCCACCAGCTCGGGGTCCATGTATTCGTACTCGTCGGGGATGTCGAGGCACACCGCGCCGCGGAACCCGAAGCGCTTGCGCAGCACGTTGGCGTGCTTCTTCTCCATGACGAACACGACGTCCGCCCAGTGCAGCATCTCCTGGTTGACCTTGACCCGGGCGCTCGACGCCGTGCCCGCCGAGCGCATCGACAGTCCCGCCCGATCTCGCAGCACGTGCTCCGCGGTCTTGCTGCGCCACTGGTTGCGGCTGCACACGAACAGGAGGTTCTTCACGGCGCGCTAGCCCCCGGCGATGACGCCGATCAGGACCGAGACGAAGAACACGAGGACCAGGGCGATCGCCACGAGCAGCCGCGTATCGACGAGGCCGCTGCCCGGCTCGCGCCCCTGCGCCGGCAGCTCGGAGGTCTCGATGGCGCTCTGGGCGCTGTAGTCTTTTAATTCTACTGGCCGTCGTCTCGTTTGAAGTTTTCTTTTTGTAGAGTTTTATCTCTCTTGATTGTTTATTGTTTTAAACAGTTCGTGGTAACGAACTATTTGAATTTTCTGCCACAAACGTTGGCACAAATTTCTGTGCCACAAGCCAAAATTTTTGGGCCGATCAGCTAAAATGGTATTGAGTGAAAATCTGAAATGGTCAATATGCTTATATTTAGTGACAATTACTTGCATAGCCTACAAGTTTCATATCCTATCACAGCAAAGTACCAAGTTCTGCCACTTTTTTGTTGCAATTCACAAATTTTGGCCTGAAAAAAGTCTAAATTCTATCAATCACAAACATCCTGAAATAGTCTATTTATTGTGATCCGCCTGAAAGCTGTATAAATATCCCCTTGTTTTAGAGGCTGGTTTCGTCTCTAAAAATTTACACAGTTTGTTCAAAATGAATAGATTTTGTCTAGAATGGTTTTACAGTTTTGCAATGTTCCAACCCAGCTAATGTGGAGGGGAAAGATCGGTAGGTATCATTGAGGAGGATGGGGTGTCCAGACCCTCGACAAGCGCATTTTTTGGATCAGATTTTCTAAATTTTCGTGAGAGGTACTTGAGATCACTATTGGGAGGAAATTTACCCTCTAGGATCTACAAGTTCGGAATAATATATTATTCGAATATAATATATATTCGAATAATATATATATTCGGAATAATATATATTAGATCAACATAACATGTTCATTTTTTTTTGTTATTTCTTTTATTTTCGTTTTTTTTTTGTAATAAAACATCGTATACATGCTTACCTTCTAAGAGTCGAAGGGAGGGGGATTGTAGTTCTCGAGGGCAATATTTTCCTAAGGAGTCCTCCCTTGTGAATATAAACATAACGACGATCTGGAGAATCATTTTGGCATTCCAGGCCCACCCTTGAAGAAATCTTAAGAGGTCAGCTTTTCAGAGGCGATTTTCATTTTCGAAGAATTGTTTTGCAGAAGCTAGAACTCGGATTAAAAGCTATCGGTGGTTGTTGGGAGAGCTTCTCACATATTTGGATAAGACGGGATATGGACATTAAACACGAACAGAAAGTAAGTAAAAATAAGTTTTACCTACCCCTCAACCCTCTTGGTTTTACAATAAGTTGAATATTTTTGCTAACGCTTTAAGAGCAAATGGTCAAATAAAAGATCGATGAGTTGCTTATTTTTTTCACAGCACCCCAAGAATGGAAGTATTAATTTATTTGTAATTGCTTTAAACGACCAGACTCGCAGTTTAAAGGTTCTGAAAAGTAATTGATAAATTAAAAATTACAATCCCGATCTGGCTATTTTTTTATATTTATTTATTTTTTTTGTACTCTAAAATTCTATCAGTTACTTACTAGTTAAATCTTCATTTCAATTTTTAATTTCGACTTTTACCTTAATTTAAAAGAGAATTTGCTCTGTTTTTTTTTTCTTTATTTAATTACATCCATATTCTAAGCTTAAACCTAGCACATCTGTAGTGTTTTAGTTCAACTAGGCTAAAACCAGTTCTATAAAATATTTATTTTTAGCTAAAAGAAAACACAAATTTAGGTATGGCCCTGTCTCCTAAAGCTTTTACGAAACTAGTGCTTATCTGTGCATTATTCTTAACTCATCCAGTTTTAAATAGTACTTAGAAAATTTTCTCCAAGCAACACATTTTACCTCATTTCTCCTTCCCACAATTTTTTATCGTAAACTATTGATTTCCAATATGTGAACTGAATTGGTTCTATTTACTTTCAGGTTTAATTGCACATCGAATGGTGAAGGAAAAGCAGTGTGGTGCAACTTTGTGATATATACTTTCTTTGTTGAAGGTTGTCACGCAGCAACTGAGGCTCTTGATTTCGAATTGGCGGTGATTGAAAACGTCAATTCAGTCCTCAGTGATCTTGGTATCACGGCGTACCTTTAGGCAATTGTCGTTTAAAGTCCATGGCACTGTGAAGAATGCGGACAACTCGGATCACTTTTCCTTCGATTCTGAAAAGAATAACGTGTTTGCCTTGGGCTGCGATCTGACATCCGGGAAACAGATCCTCACGTCGTCGCCATCTGTCTGGTTCCTCGAGAATTTCTTCGAACCGGATCCAGA
Source organism: Alatinidae sp. Z8VKAUB7J3 (assembly GCA_010016025.2). Taxonomy (NCBI): domain Eukaryota; kingdom Metazoa; phylum Cnidaria; class Cubozoa; order Carybdeida; family Alatinidae; species Alatinidae sp. Z8VKAUB7J3. The sequence goes on from JAAAKM020073195.1 coordinate 18,287,899, forward strand.
TTGAATCCAAGTAGATGCGTTCCTGTTCCGGGCCCCAGGTCTCTAGCGTGTATGCACGAATGGATTGAAGATCGGCAACGGCAGCTCTGGTTAGGTCCAGAGTCATTTGTCGGAGCGTGCGAGGGCGAGAAACTGCTTTTTGGATCGGATTCGAATCTTTTCACCTGCCT
>JAAAKM020073195.1:18296633-18325280 GCA_010016025.2 Alatinidae sp. Z8VKAUB7J3
GGGGAAATATTCGAGTTATTTGTTGCACGGGAGAATGGATCGTAAAGAGTGCGATTTATCGGTCCTCGAGGTGATACAGACTCGCATGAATTAAAAAACTTGGAACACTTTTGGAAAAACTGTGAAAACGGAAGAGTCTCAAAGAAAAAAAAGTTAAAACAAGATACTTTTTAAGCACAGAGAAGGAAAAATTAAGGGTAATCTATGTGTTGACCCCCAGTTTTTATGGCACTTGGTATTAACCAAGTGACATAACTTCTTGCTATTTTGGCCTTTCTAAATATTTCTTTTAACCAGCTCCAAAAAAAGAACTGACATAAATGTGCTAAGAATTATGACTGAAATTAGTCGCATTTCACACAACGCCAGCGCTGTTTGTGGGGAAATTTTTATCTCTGTATCCGCAGGCTGTACGAAATGTCTGCTATGAATAGAATAAAATGAGTTTAAACAAAATGTGAATCTGAATAATTTGAAGAAGAATATATCAAAGTGAATTTATACAAAATTTGAATATTTTCCTCACAATTTAGAAATTTTGTGTGGACATATAAGCAGTGCCAACCCATTCTTTTTTTCTAAAACTATAAAATTTATCATGCAGCAATATGAGGCCGAGCTAGAAGTGAATTATAGACATAAAAACGAAATTTAGTGTAACCCTCCTCAGGAAATGTACATCCTCCATACCCTGATTTACACAAAAAAAAACTGTCGCGTAATTTTATATTATTTGATGGTTTTTTTTACCAAGACTCAAAGAGAAATATAACTTTCAAACTCTACGAGTCAATTGCCCCTTACAATTGGTAACCCTGGCATTTTTTAATTAATTTTAGGTTTTTCCTGTGACCATGCCAAGAATTGGTCATATTATCTGGATATTCTTTGTCAAACAATGTCCAATGGATAAGTTATATATTGTAACTTTAACTTTTACAAATACTATTAGATTTTTAATACGGTCTCTATTTAAATATGGGAAATGTGTCTCTAAATAATATTACACAATCAACGGCAATACTTTGACTTATCCCGTATCTTTACTTGGACAGCAATATCGCCTTGCCAGTGATTTTGGTTTCGGCTTCATGTGGCCCGGTGATATCAATGCTTCTTATTAATATAAATCGGCGAACCCACAAACAAAGCAATTTAATAAAAAATCATGAACAATATTTCAATAAGTCAAGTATATTAAAAGTTTAGTACAACAAATTAAATCTTACAGAGTCAAAATCCATTCAAAATTACGAATAAATGAACTGCGCAACATCCAGAGCTCTTAGAATAAATCTTCAGGTTCAGTTATGTGATTGAGCATCCTGTGCAGGGCCTGGGGGCTTATGGAAGTGGAGGAGGGATATGCAATGCTGCGTGAATATGTAGTTGTGAATCTGGCTGAAAAAAGGCCAACCGTATACGACATTGACCTTCGCCAACCCGAAAGCTTGTTAACACTATAAATATGTCGTATGCAGAAGCTTCTTGCTAACAATTTTAGTAAAAGCCGAGCACCAGCACTTTTTATTACTTTTTATTGTGTTTATTATTGCGTAATGTTTTTAAATTCACCAAATAGCGTGTCTGTTAAATAGTTACTTTTCTTCACTACAGCTACTAACTTCAATAGCACCCACTCTTGCCCCCCCCCCCAATAAAAACACTGTAGCTACACCCCCTGATGATGTACAGTGTTGTAAAATGTCATTTGAATAAGTAACAATTCTTGCTGGCCACGAAATACATATGGAACCCCTTGGTTAAAGAAGGCATATTCGTCCGCTCAGTCTTTAGCTAAAGGCATGATCCTTGGGATGCTTGGGGGAGCCGCGAAAGTATTTCTTCGTTCTTACTGAAGGCAAACAAACAGAAGCATTCAATGATTATTTGATCCCAAGGGTATAACTTGAAAATCAAAGGGTAATGCAAGCCCTGGTAGTCCTAAAATAAAGTTCACACATTAAATCAACACAACTTATCGTGACTATGGACAGTTGTTCTAAACTGCCATCTTATGTTATGAATTAGTTTTTGTGACTGCGGCAAGATTTTTGAATTCCTTTCACATTATCTCTCCGTTATGGTTTCACAATTTTCAGTTTTGAGCCCGGCTGGCCGGGGAAGCTGCGCGAAGCTTCCGGGCAGAGCGACAGTTCGGGGTTTTCATCCAGCATCCCGCCGGTCACGTCGAGGACCTGCGCGCGGCTCAGAGCCTCGAGGTTCTCGCCGTCCGGCAGGCGCGGCCCCCAGTAGACCACCTCGGCCAGGCGGCCGTCCCGGGAGGCCAGGACCAGCGTCTGCCTGCTGCAATCAAGCCGCCAGCATCGGATCATTTCACGGCTCCAAGCGTCAGACCGGCGATGAAGTGGCGCTGCATCAGGAAGAACATCAGCACTGGCGGCAGCGCCGCCACGATGGAGCCGGCCGAGACCAGGTGCCAGGCCGCCACCCACTGGCCGTTCAGCGAGTAAAGCCCCGCGGTGATCGGCTGCTGGTCGGCTCCTTGCGTCAGCACAGTGGCCCAGAAGTAGTCGTTCCAGATGAAGGTGAAGATCAGCACTGACAGTGCCGCCAGCGCGGGCTTCATCAGCGGCATCACCACGAACCAGAAGATGCGGATTTCCGAGATCCCCTCCACCCGGGCCGCCTCGATCAGCTCGTAGGGCAGCGCGCGGATGAAGTTGCGCATGAACAGCGTGCAGAACCCGGCCTGGAAGGCGATGTGGAACAGCGCAAGCCCGTACCAGGTGTTGTACATGCCCAGATCCAGCGTCAGGTCGCGCACCGGCACCATCAGGATCTGGAAAGGCACGAAGTTGCCCGCGATGAACATGAAGAAGATCAGAAGGTTGCCCTTGAACCGGTAGACCGCCAGCGCGAACCCCGTCAGGCAGGAGATCCCCACCGCCCCGATCACCGTCGGGATCGTGACCTTGAAGGAATTGAGGATATAGCGCCCCAGATCGGTCGCGAACAACGCCTCGGCATAGTTCTCGACGGCCCGGATCTCGGTCGGCCAGCCCCAGTAATTGCCCGAGTTGATGTCGCCCGGCCCGCGAATCGAGGTCACCGCCACCGCGATCAGCGGCAACAGCCAGACCACGAGCGCAATGGGCAGCGAAACCCGGTACGCGATCCGCACGGCCGCGGGCGCGCGTTCGATCGGCGCGGGAAACATCAGCGCACCCCCTTTTCATCGCGGTACATCTTCCACAGGAAGCCGGCGATATAGACCATCATGATAAGGAACAGGACGACCGCGATCGCGGCCCCGTAGCCCATGCGGAACCCGTATTCCGACAGCGCGGTTTCATACATGTAGTAGGCGAGAACCCGGCTTTCGCCATATGGCCCGCCCTGGGTCATGATCGCGATCAGGTCGAAGGACCGCAACGCCCCGATCACCGTCACCACAACCGCGATGAAGGTGGCCGGCCGAAGCTGCGGCAGCACCACATACCACAGCATCCGCCAGCCCCTTGCGCCGTCGAGCCGCCCGGCCTCGATCTGCTCGGGGCTGACCGCATTCAGCCCGGTCAGATACAGGATCATGCAATAGGCGGTCTGGGGCCACAGCCCGGCGGCGATGATCGCATAGGTCACATAGCGATCGTCGCCCAGAAACCCGATCGGCTCGGCGCCGAAAAACTCGAAGATCAGCGCCATGATCCCGAAATCGGGATTGTAGAACCAGGCGAAGACCAGCCCCACCACCACCTGGCTGATGACGAAGGGAAAGAAGAACAGCGATTTTATCAGCCGGATCCCGAAAACGGTCTGGTTGAGGAACAACGCCACCAGCAGCCCGGCCGGAACCGCGAGCATGTAGAGCACGAGCCAGATGATGTTGTTGCGGAACGCGACCCAGAAATCCGGATCGTCCCAGAGCTCGATGTAATTCGCGAAGCCGACCCAGGTCGCCTCGCTCAGACCGTCCCATTCGTAAAAGCTGATCGCGATCATTTACAAAACGTTATGGAGATCTTTCAGAATATGAAATCAAATTAAAACTATTTCAACAAGTATAGAAACAACAATCTGAAAATAAAAATTGTAGCTTGCATCCGTCGGTCGGTAGGCCTACATATCGTTATTTTTTTCGAAACCGAATCTTCTGGAAGTTTCAAGCTTCTAAACAGGACAGAAAGCACAAAAAAGAATATATACAAAAAAAAAATATGAATTCTGTAGAGAACAGAATCTCAACATGAGCGAAAACTTCGAAGAGGGGTATTACACAGCTTCTCGAAGGATTTCGAAATTGCCTAAGTTTATTTTTGAATTATATTCAGTTTTTGTTTGCACGTTCGCCCCTGGAAAACTGAGGAAAGCCAGCACTATTTTTTTCATACGTTAATATTTACGCTTGTTCTTAATAGCGTAGATTAAATAAAAATTCCGCAACATTTTACTTACTTCGTTTTATAATTACACGGAACTATTTTTTTCCGCTATCTATTTCTATAAGATGCATTTTCTTTTGAGTAAGTGTCAAAATCAGAGGTTTGCTGACGGTGCAAAGGATTTTTTTTGGGCGGGGGGTTAGAAACGATTGAAGAAGGATGTCTGAAGAATCGAATAATGTCATTTATCTTTACAAAGTAGCATTTATACTAACATTTGGAGCAAAGAAGGCTTAAACACTTTGACTATGAAGAACAACGAAGACTGCTCCATGAATTGACTAGCCTACTAAATAGCTAGGTACTTGTGCATTATTCAGAACACACTCAATCCATGAAGTTAGGTTATTTCGTGAAACAAACTACGATGCGAAAATCCGGTTTCATTGCCACAAAGAAAGAACTCGATTTAGATTGCTACGCATAGTGATAGAAGATAGTGTCTGAACATGGATTTTGAAATGAAGATTTTGGATTTGCCAAAGACTGAAAAAAAGAGGCCATTATATTTTTCCAGGATAAGGGGTTGTTGCCCACAACAAAACAGTGCATCAATGGACACAACATGACTTTATACTCTTACGAGAAGGAACATTACGATATGGCACGCCTAGTGATAGAAGATACCTAACCTAACCTAACTTCACTTATTGAGTGTGTTCTAAATAATACAGAAGTACCTTTAATAATTATGTGCCCAATTTCTTAACATTTATTTAGAGCCAAAAATTAAATTTAAGCAAATACTGATATTTTAAGTATTCCCAGATCCATACGGTAACGGGAGAGTCACCTAAATTAATTTTTTGAGATGTCGCTTCTGTATTAACTACTCTGCAATGCTCATAAGTGTATTTCAAGGATTAGAATTCTATGATTCATAGATAAATCAAATATACCAATTCCAATGCTATTTTCTTGCAAAAATTATATTGCATTTGTCCTTAATTAAAAGTGTGAAGTTTAGCTATTTACCGCCGTTAAGTGAATCCACTTCATTAATCATCTTGGTCTTCCGTTTGGTAGATCTAGTAGAGCCACAAGGATACTTATTATAACTGTGTTGAAGGAAAAAATGCGAAAATCTTACGGTTTACTTGGTAGAGTTACGGAACCATTTGATAAAAAGTGCTGGGTAGGCTTAATAGTTCATTTTCTGCACCTAATTTATTTTACACCAATTAACACTAATTTGGAGTTCTGTTTTTTTTTTTTAGCAGCCAAACGCAATCATAATCATTTTATCTTTTCTCCATTTTGTAAATAGTTAATTTAGTTTCCTGTTTGGACTAGAAATAATTGTATTTCTAGGCGATACAGTGTTTTAAATTTTGAAAGACAGATGATCAATCAATTAATTTTTTTAATTGTTCTGAAAAAATAGTCAACTTTCCTCTGAACTGTTTTAGGCCCTTTTATATTTACAGAAACATTTTGAAGTTAAAGGTTTTATAGCTTCCTTTCGACTTATTTCGTGAGGGCCAAGTCGTGGTACTTCGAACTTGATTTTGTACATCGTAAGATTCCTCTTGACACCAAACTTGTTTATACTTTTGGTCCACAAAGAATTTCGTAGCTGTGAAGATGCCCTCTTTCAAATTTCATGCCTTCACGTATCTGTAGGTGGCTATGCACGTAACCTTCCGTGAATGGGTTACAGCACTGATACGAACTCCGCCAAAAACTGTTCACGACTTGCTTTGTCTTCATAATTTCGGTCCCCCTGCCAATCCCACAATGCATGAGTATCAAAAATCCTTGAATTTCCGAAATGGTCAATGGTACCACGGAAATAAGTCGTCTCATCATTGGCCTCGTTGTCATTAGTTTCTGGAGGACTGGTTTTCGAGGGTTGGATTTGAGCTCAATAGACACTTCCCGAATTACAATATGCAATCATTTTTGAGCATGAAAACGCGGCGAGAGTTATGACGTTTTGACAGTGAAATACAGTCAATCTTCAGGTAAAATAGTACAAGATGAAGAAACCTATTCAAACAAAAAATGAAAAAGCCTGGTTATGTAATTCCACTGGATTCTGCTGTTGCATTTTCGTCGAAGCCTTCTAAAATTGTCGGACATCATCGGCTTATCAGCGGAAAGGAGAAAGGTAGTACCATTGCATGGAAATACTTGACAGAGGAGGAAGATTTAAAAAGAGAGAAATCTAAGTAAAGATTCAACATGCACAGAAAACATAGAGGGTTTTGTAATTGGCAACGGAAGCAGCAAAACCTCGATTAGATATCAGTGCAGTGCCATCTCTAAGCGAAGTCACCATTAAGAACAGCATCTTGTAGCCTACATGCTCAGCAGGTAACTCTACATATTGTAATCCCATTATCTCCCTGCTCCTGGGACTAGCAATATGGAGTGTAAACAAGTTGAAACAGAAATTTAAAAAAATCAACCTGCAATCGAAGGTGGCGTCAGTAAGTAAAAATTTGGGGACTGAGATATGATAAAATGTTTGGTGTTTTCAAAAGCAAAAACATACCTTGGCAAAAAGGAAGAAGTGGAGTGCTTAAAGACCCCCACTATTCCCGCTGCCACTGGCTACTTAGTGAAGAAGGGAATTAAAATTTTCTGTAGCAGATTCTCGTCCAAACCGCCGCTACGACCGTTCTTTAATGAAACAGATCTAGACTTGAAGACTATGCAAAGTACATTTTTTACCAGGTAGAGAAACAATCCTTATAGCCGTGCGAAATATTGGAATTTTTGGGTGGTTTCCTTTTTCATTCGATCATAGTAACTTAAATTTACTGATTGGGAAGGCTCCCTGGAGATCAAAGGGCTCCCGCCCGAATGTTGAGACTACTTGTTTGACGTGTCACGTGATGACGAGCCGGTACAAACATTTGAATGACGATGGCGATAAATAGCGAAGTATTTGGGCTGGAGAGCGTTTCTGAGGATGAATTTTCTTTCGCAGATTCGTCGTTAGCGAGTGCAGGGCTGTTTTGTGATGACAAGAGTCTTTGCATTACCTTTATTTCGGACCAACACATTAACGAATTCAACAAAGACCTACAAGTCTTATTCAATTTATGCCGGAAAGTTTACAAGACGAGGAAGAGGATTGATGTTCATTCCACGAAGAAACATTACACGCAACCAAAAGAACCGTTCTTTACTCTCGAGGATTTTCTTGACCTCCTGAAGCAAATTAAGGATGGAGTGTTTAAGGGGAATTTGTACGATCTTGGCTTCATTGAGGTACTTACGGACGAAGTCCCTGAGAGGCTGCAATCTTTTGTCAACAACGAGGTCACCTAGCTCAGCTGATAGAGCGCACGCCGAGAAAGCGTGGGTCACGGGTTCGATCCCCGGTGGTGACATATTTTCTACTTCTCTTCTTTTCAAAACAAATTAAACAAGACCTGAATTTCCTGAATTTGACAGAACGTGACAGAAAGGACGACGGAAACTAAGGTGGCTGGACTGCCTGAAATTCGACCTGGAGGCTATCATAACGCAAGAGAAACGTCCACGACAGAACCAGATGGAACAGAAGATTGATGCCCACAGCGACCCAATTCTACCGTCCGTAGCAGCAGCTAGTAAGAGCAGAGAAACGAGAAGGAGAAGGAGAAGGACAAGGGCAAGGGCAAGGGCAAGGGCAAGGGCAAGGGCAAGAAGAAGGACAAGAAGAAAAAAACAGGGAAAGAAAGGAAAGGGAAAAGAAGAAGTGGGGATAATAACTTATCACTTATATTCAGCAGTTTCCATAAATAATATACTGCGCATTACAACATCATATTTCTTTCCTACGTTTCATTTCCATTATTTTTGACTATTAAACTCTGAGGGGTGTCAGACGAAAAAAGCTTTTAAGCAGACAATGTTTTCGCTTTTTCGTTCAATATTATTTTTACAAAACGTGTAAATTCGGACAACATGTTCTAAGAAAAGCGAAAACTTTTCTTAAACCAGTATCTGGCTGATTCTACAGAGTCAAAATTAACAGTTTTCAAAAGCGTTCCTACAATCAATTATTGGTAGGCTGAAGACTATAAGGTTAATGATGGTTAAAAATTACTCCATGCAAGCCCAACACACGGGTAGGGAAGGGCTCAGATGGTGTTCAATTGTAAGGCTTTCTCACACAATCTATTAGAAAGTCGAGGCGCCTTACTTAATTCTGTCTAAGAACAGTGACCACAGCACAGCGACATGCGGTTCGATACCGTTGATAACATTTCGCGCATGCTCTTTTCTTGACATTGGACAATTTAACGGAGTCGCTTTGTGTCTTAAGCCGTGACAAGCCAACCGATAGTAATATCAACCTGCCATTACGGAGAAAGGATCAAACGAGATACTGTAGCGATTCTGGTTCGCAAATTTACAATTGTTTCTGGCCTCTTAAATCCATTCATGTTTACGACCTACACAGGTGCTCTCTCCAGAGGAAGCGACAGCCGTTTCTGAAAATGGAGCTTGTATGACCGATATAATAATAACTTTCGCGTTTGACTATTGATTAACTTTGTCCCTTCCCACGTGGTAGACTAACAATCATCGACCAGAAATCGTAAATCGGATAGAGTTGCGGTAACCTGACTTCAAAAGAAGACGGGCAACTTAAAGCGGAATTACTGAGCTGAGCACACACATCTCGAGGAAGTACACACAGATTAATTTTGTAAATTAAAAAACGTACTTTGCTAAATTTAAAGCAGATTGGGAAAACTGTGGACATATTTCACGAAAGAAAGTAGACTTACGCTAAGAAAATTATGGATGAAAGAGTTGCCTTTAAGTTCACGATGAGCTCTTTGGCCGACGCCATTCATCAATCTGGCTCCACTTGCAGAGTCACGGAGCAAAATCCATCCTTCGTAGATTGGAAATTTGCACTTGAAATCTTGTTCAATATCAAGTTTATCGGTAAACGTAAACGAGGCCGGCAACGTTTGAATTTAACTCACATGAGAACGAGATTCCAGACAACAGTTCAAATACTGACGACTTGTCTTGAAATACTGAATACTGAAACTTGTCTACAGCGAACATGCTAAAAAGGACTCGCCTAAAATGCTCATTAGGTAGACAAAGTTAGGCCATCACGACCTTAGTTACGTGGCAGCAACGACATTTTAATACCATGTTTCCTAACCGGGATACCTTCTCTTGCCAGTCATGTGTAAGACACCCATCGATGCCTCGAACACGTAATAATATGTTAACATTTTTACGTGCATTTTGCACTTCATTGCCAACGAAAGCAACCGCTTCCTTAAGGTCTGAAAAACGAGCAAGACTTTTCTTTGTGAGATTTTTTTTATCGTGTTAGTAAAATGGTAAACTGACTGGTTTTATGTCGGTATTTTTGGTATTTAGTTCGTGGCACAAAAGAGATTACACTCCTGTGTTTACTAAAATATCTTAGCATGTTTGTATTGATGTACCCCGTTTTTCGGTAAAAGGAGGTGATATGTATTATGGTAACTACAACAGTTTGTAGGAAACCCCAACAATGATAGTTGAAGACAGAATTTCATTGTTGGCGTTTCCTAGTCAAGAACGTAGTTAAATTCGAAACTTGGAAAATTGTATACATTTTTCCCGCAGCTGCCTGTTAATTCATTCCATACAACGTCATTTTTTTACAGTCCTTTTTATATGCCCACCACTATCCACTAATCCCAAAGACCTATAATTAGTGGGTCGAGAGTAAATTTTGCAAAAGTTTGTCTTTTTGTAATTTCGTTACAACCCTGCTTGGTATATGGCGTGCAGGCTTTCCAACCTTTTTCTTTTCTTTGTAGTCTGTATCTGTGCACTGAGACCCTCCGTGCAATCCAGTCTTTTAGATACACTCATGATCTCGTTCTTCTTTCGATATCTTTATTTTTCAAGTTGTCTTTAAATTTCCTCTACTCTCGTGTCTTGCCGAGTAGGGAGGAGGCTTACACTGTCTTCAGGCGACCTAAACGACTTCCTTTTCAGTTTTCAGTGTGCTATAACCTTTCCTCGTTACACTGTATATTCAAATTGATGGGTAAACGTGAAAAGAGATATTGCTAAATAATTTATGAAATATTTCGCAAAAGGTTTACAAAAGTTTGCTCTATGATGTAGTAGTTGCAATTGTGGGAAGTTCGCAATTTCTGCTCTCCGTCCGCTTAAATATATTTGCGTGTCCGCAGACGCTTAGTAATTTGGCGAAATGCCGACGTCAAATTTCTTCGAGAATACAAATAGAAGTATCGCTAAGATTTTGTTTGAGAATCGTGTACCTTTTAAAGGCAACCTTCGAATAGGGGAGTTTGCGTTATCGAGTAGAATCGCGTCAATTTAAGGTGCTCCGTAGTTCACAAAATGGGCAAATGACTGTATCGTTCGAGAATAATGGATTGCTGACGCCTTACCTACTTTCCCTAATACGTGTAAATTCTCGATGTATGGCCCCAAGTACTTGCACTGCGTCAAGTTTTACCAACCGCAAAAACGGTGCTAACCCCAAACATCGTTATGATCGTTTCCCGGTCCGTGGGCATGGATAGGGTGTAGTATCTGTTCTGATTAATTACATATTCTTCCCATAAACAATGAGAGGCGGTCCTTCTTATTGGTTGAGCGTGTCCCAAGGCTTGCTTTTTTACCAGGTAGCTCAAATGAAGGAGGGTCATCTATCGAAGAGACGCTCCAGCTTACCGTTATTTATTAGTTTGGTGGTTTTACTGTTTGTTTATGGTAGTGTACTCCTCCTTCCTCCTGCCATTAAAATGGAGAAAGCTAAGGAACAAAAATGAAGAAGATATTAAAAGATATATCAACCGCAAGTGGATAGTTTTCACGGGGACGTCGGGTCACAAGGGTATAGTAGGTGGAAGTGATTTATTTTTTAATCTGTTTATTTTGATTGTAAACTCCAATGTCAGAACATCCAGTAGGCCCAAATACCGTATGTAGGTAAATTCGGTCATCCCTTCCGTAGGACGACGACAAGAGACCGGTGCTTTCCTCAGGCTTGACCTCTGTTTTTCTTATACTAATGAAAGGAAACATAACAACAGTTTGCGATATAATAACCCCTTCCTTCATTCTTCAAAAGGACGTGATAGATTCGTGGGTTGTTTTTATTTTATGGCTTAAGCAAAGGATAATCAAACTCAAATTGAAGAATGTTCAGTGATATATTGGATATGCATTGCTTTAATGCCTCACCATGGACTTAAGACAGATCAAAATTTCTGTAGTATGAATCATACTCGTGGTATTATACGTAAGAGTAGCAGTCATAATATTCTATATATTATGCTTATTAAACCCATAGCCATGCCCCCTCAGATAATAGTAAATCCCCTCTGTTCAAATGTTGCCAAAGTTCTTTTTGTTATTAGCCAATACCTTTAATGATGTCGGTCTGGGTCTGGTGCTCATGTACAATTTACAAAGATGAAAATTAAGCAATCACTATCGTCATTGTATAGCAATTCTAATGATGAGGTATCTGAAACGTACTTAAAAGTGTCCTTCCTTTAGGTTTCCCCTTAGTTGTTCCACGGATTTATTCCAAAAACAAAATGTCACGTTATGGATTCCCATGCAATCTTATCGACATCCACTTTGTGGTATGTCTGTTCGTCATGATAAAATATCGATAACTCAAAAAGCCTGACATTCTCATGAGTACTTGCAAAGTTACCTCTCTTATCCAGAGATTCTTAGTTCTCTAATAACTACCAAAAATCAACAATTACTCTAAGCTCTCCTGCACTAAAGATTGAAATATCAGCAACATTCTTCGGCTGCGGCGAGCTGTGCCATGCTCGACTGAAGTTTATAGACTGAGCAGAAAACAATAGAACAATAACTGCGCGCCACATGTTTTGGGCACATCATCTTCTAAAGGTTTGACTAGAGTCTCTCATTGAAAGTTCGTTGAAAGACTCTGGTTGGACCGTCAACCGAAGGATTCCTACCACGTGACTTCCTTCCTTGGTTGACTGCATGCGTTCTGTCTCTTGGAAATGTACTAACATCCGGCTTGTGCAACATCAAGTGCGCATACAGTTATTCTTTGAATGCATTCAAGCTGTCCAGCAAGCAATGAAAACAAAAGTATCCTTTTCCTAACAATGCTTCTGATTTTACGTCATTTGTTTTGCTGGTTCAAGTGGAAAATTGTGATTGTGAGGGGTGACAGCGGGAGCAGTTCAATTCATTCTGGTAGCGATAAGTGCAAAATGAGCCCCGGGAAAATATAGGCAAGGAGGAGAAAAACAGGGGGACCTCCGTATACCAAGGTAGGAAAAACATGAAGACAGAAAAGAAAGCACAGAATGGTAGAGACAACCAATTTGCAAACAGATGTGTAAGTGTGTGCCGGGCACACAGGCACAATGTCTACCAACCGCCTCTACGCGATGGCCAGTACACATGCTGCCCTGGGCAATAAGAGTGGATGGGAACGCGACTATTAATCTACTCAGACAGCAATACAATACACTGGCCTGCTTTCATTTGCAAGTCGGCAAGGTACTTCAGGCAGAAGCAATGACGGCTTATATTATTGCACGCGCAGATATTTCTATCTTTGCAACAGCGTCAAGACTGACAATTCCATGATAAAGTAGATAACTAAAAGGCGGAAAATCGTCAATACCGTAGGGGAAATCGGGGAACCGCAATCTTCTTACAAAAATGCTTTTTGAATTGAGTGTGCAAAAGTTGAGTCAGGGGCATTGGTAGTACAGTAGTAGATTCACATTTAGAAAGTATCATCTCCAATTGCGTTGAGCTGGATGTCGATGTCCACCGGTGGATGATTGGGAGCTAATGTGGCGACTAGAGAAAAAAAAGTATGTTAACATCGGAAATCTCTAAACACTTAGAACATGTTTAATTGCATCAGCATATTTAATGTGTTCCTATTTTAATTGCAGAACCTAAGGTTTAAACATTTTCTAATACAATAAAGAAATCTATAAATGGATGTTCTTCTTTAAGCGTAGGCTGTTAACGCGATATTTATGGAACCCTCGTTTGATCAACAGCTCGTTAGCACCACATGACTGTATTTCATTGTGCTGAACTGTTTGATGACATTACTACTGAAATTATCCAGGTTACCCAAAATATGTGACAGCGGGGAAGATCCTGAAAATATGCAACGCTAGCTCGATGGTAGGTCTGGATGGACAGAGAGTAGGTGGTAAACAATTCTAGTGCCCAAAACCATGTCAAGCAATTAAGCTTTTGCCGGTTTAAAGGAAGAAATGAATGGTTTCGCTACCGGTAGACGGTTGATTTACGGCAAGCTTTGTTAGTTCGTGGGTAATTTCGCATGACATATGGGTTGACACTCAACAAGCGTAGAGTTGGATGTTAATATTGGTACCAGCTACGATGGACCCCTCTTTTAATTGCATAAGTTATTACAATACTAAGCACCTTAACTCAAACCACTCTCTACCAAATAATGATTAGTTCACTACCCTGCATTGTAAATGGAGATATCTAAAATTTTGATATACAATTTCATACCTTGGTTTAACTTGCTTCGTAATCCACCTTATATTCCCGCAAAAAATTCTCCTATTCAACTGAGTTTCCCTCAATCCAAAAGCTATTTGAATGTACGTTACATTCAGAGAAACTCTGACGTCTTACTTACTCGTTTGTAAACTTTATTATAAGTTATCCACTGTTATTTTGAATATAATTATAGACAGAAAACTGTCCCTATCATAACTATTAATAGTGAATTTGGCGCAACTTTGTAAAATGCTGTTATTTGATGTACTCCAGTTAGTAAAATACTTTGCAAACTAACACCTAATCAGATTCTGGATTAGTCAGTAAATATGTTTTAATCCCATTGAATTTCTAAGACACGTACCCTACCGAAGGTCAATTTGTTTTGGGCTGAAGAGATGGACAACCTGACTACCGGTATTTAGGAAACCCGACGCAAATATAAGCGGTGTAAGAAAATCGATCGCCAAGGAGTTGTTGTGGATCTCACCACATGTTTACGCAGGCTCTTAGATGTTTAAACGCGACATGCTATTTATCTTTAGTTCTTTTCTAGGTAATCTACTTTAAGGCCTTACGCTTCGTGCGAAGACGTAGAGAGTGACCTTAAATGTTCAGTTAAGCTCCGGTTTGCAGGCGTCCATTACGTCTTGGGGTTGTATGTTGACAGGTGAAGTTATCATTTGTACGATACTACCGTTGCAATCGATTTGTTGTAATCATCCTGCGGCCTGGAGGTTACAGATACACACTCTATACAGATTTCAATCTATCAATGTTTTGAATTCAGGATGCTTTGTTCAGATATGTTCTGGTCTACAAGAGTTTTTTTGGGCGGTGTTGTAATATGCAATTCAATAAACCATCTGAAAATTAAACGATACTGGAAGGCTAAAGATCAAAACTTTATCATTTATTGTAAATAACGTTTTAAAAACTCTTTGGTGTTTATGTAAGGAGTTTCGGCCCGCGTAATTTTTATTAAATGAAAAATCAGGCAATTTATGCTTAAGTATTTATAAGGAATTAATTTTTAGATTGTTTGGTGCGTTAAGTAAAGTTGCTGTCCGCGCAGCTTTAAATGTGTCTGAAAATAAAAGCACAGCATTTATCATGAATATATATATATATATTACTAAACCAACGCCTTAACCAATGAGCCGTCACGGCGCTGATCGGATTCGAACCTGGGACAAGAAAAATATGCAAGGTATCCTTTCCCATTATCTATTGTTATATGTACATAACTAGTTGATGTGAGTTCAACGTTTACTGTCACAACACTGCTTCCAACATATTTTTCAAAGATTTACTTGAACAAACGGTATATCAATTATTTACAAGAAGTATATTGTAATATCCACGAGGGAGTGAACTTATTCCATCCTCCATAAGGTAGGGTTTATCGTCGTAACAAGACAATGAGGTCTTGTTAATGTTCCGTGTATAGAGTTGATGGCATGAAGATTGTATTTGGTTCATACTGTAGTTCGTTGGTTTTATCAAAAAGACATCTCTTACAATCCCCGTGGGACATTTCCTTCTTCACAACGTCCTTCTTCATTCCTTTTGTAGTCTTCTTTTCTTTTCCTCCAAACCTTAACGAGCACATCTTGGGGCGAAATCCAACGAATTCTGACATTGGGGTTCCACTCAGCTCATCTTTCATCTTGCCGATGACTTTCTTATTGTCTTTGGAATGATGTGGGTGACTAGTTGGATAGTCTGAAAAGTCGAATGGATGCTTACTGTGGCTCCTATCGGCGTAGATATCACTAGTCTTGATCGAGTAACATAGAGAGTCTGTATAGGTAAAAAGAAGTACACTTTCATCCCCTGGGTATTATTTCTTGACGTACTGTAATTATAATGATAGTCATACATCCACACTAACGGGTGCAACATTTCGGAAAGACCCAGGATGGTAAGTCCGAGGTAGATTGGTCTGTTGAGCAGAATCGAGGTCTTGTGTGAGTTGGCAGTGACTAACCACGGAGTGAAGATCTTGAAAGACTTGACACTTGGCTTGTGAGCGATGAATTTCATATGTCTTGGATTCGATACCAACGCTAGTTGCAACGACGTCGTAGACTTTGTAGCTTTTTTCCATAGACAGCGTTGTTCAGGGTTGAAGATACTTTTCTCAAATAAGTTTGTGGTTTGTGCACGCATCCTAGTGTTGAAATCTATGTAAGCTTTTAACCAAGCTCTTTCTTGAAAAGACAGGATTTGATGTATTTTGTTGATTAGACTTGCTAGATGATCACCTCATTATGCTGAGAACACGGAGCTCAACGTACACGTCTGCCTGAGGAGGGAAAAGTCACCCTAAAGTTTAAAAAGATACAGAATCAAATCAGAGTACCGTTTGTGATCGATCCATGCTGATTTTGAGTGCCTCCTGACACCTATATCGACTTGTAAAACTATCTTGCGCAGTCAAGTACGACGGCCTTTCACCAAGATGAACCTAGTGGTTACTGCTATTACGTTGTCTCTGTGGATGTAACTCTTTACAAAGCACCAGTTATGTAAAGAGGTCCTGATGCTGCAACACATTTCTTGGATGCGCTTCAACAAGAAAATAATCGAATCCGTGATGTCCTGAAAGATCCTAAACCTTTCATCATGATCGAAGAAGATCAGATGGGCTATGACGCTGCGGACACATGTAACATCTGCGAGGAGCCACTTGAGATGGATAAAGTGTTGGATTATTGTCACATCACCGGCAAGTATCGGGGAGCCTCTCATAACGAATGCAACACCAACTACCACATAGATTTACAACGTATAAATATTCCTGTTGTACTACATAATCTCGATGGCTATGATAGCCATCTGATTCTCCAAGGGTACAAGCCACACCCTGGAAAAATATCATCCATCGCGAACAACATGGAAAAGTATATTTCTTTCGAAATGGGAGGATTCCGTTTTCTAGACTTTTAGTTTGCTGGCATCGTTGGAGCATGACAATGGAACGATGAGGAGCATGTACATCTTCTTCAAAGAAGAGGCGTTTATCCTTATGAATATATGGATCAATAAGATGGTTACTCATTTCTGTAAAAGAAAGAAGTACAATTTCATTAATATTGTAGTCTTGACGAGATAAATAACAATTGCAAAGTCATCATTTATTTAAAATTGAAAGTAATCGACTTTCCTGTGGCTTTCCAAAAGGAATCGAAACTTTAATCAAAAATCGTTGATCTGTGAACATTTGATGCAGAATATTATTATTACAGTTCTGCTGGTACAAATTTTTCTGATAGAGGTGGGAAGGGGTACGTCAACACATTGTAATCCCTTGTCAGCTCCAGTTTCACCCCTTGTATCAGATTTAACCAAGGACCTTAGACTCTTAGGTTGAAGTTCTCTGATTTAACTCCACAATATCAAACTCAAGACGAAATAACTTTTAATATAAATGAAGATGTAGTTGGAAATTTTAGACAAACTGATTTCAAAATTTATCAGAATAAATTCTGGAAGATCTAATAGAGTAGCATAGTGAAATCTCATCACAAATGCCTAAACATGAAAAATTATGAAAGCCATGATTTTTGGCTCAAGGTGACTTTTTCTGTTGGGTGAATCCTTGTGTAAGTGCAAGGGACTTTACTTCGGATTTTTTCGCAACAACATAAGAAATTCCAGTACTTTCCCCACAACTTTCAAATTCCGACATCGAACATCACATGTTGCCTTGGTATTACTTGTGTTAATGTTAATAAGATATATAATAGAAGAATCTTTTTATAAAAGAATACTTTTATACATTAAAATATATGTAGCTTAATAATAAATAAGAACTTAACTTTATTTAATGTTGGTCTTTTCTTTTCGTACTTCTGTTCTCACTGCTTTTCTCTTGATATACCTGAAAAAATAAGCAAATCAGAGTCAAGCGCGGAAATACTCCCCAAGGTTGCATCACTTAACATACCATTCAATCCCAGGATGCAATGTCAGAGGTGACGTGACAAAAGAGCGCGCTTTTTTACTTCAATTGAGATAAACGGGAAAATTACCGCCAAAATTTTACGTGAAAAAAAAAGAATTTGATTACTATGATTCAAGCTATAACAATTAAACTAATAAAACTAGAATATGTATAGGGAAGACAACTCCATGTATCTCAAGAAAGAAAATAGGAAAATACTAACAGTAGGCTAATACTGATACAAACATACTACTAATAAAAATATGAACTTGCGACAACCATACCACCAAAAGCTGTGTGTTGTAGTAGGCATTTAAAACTATTGAATTAAATGGTCTGCTATCATTACTATCCTAGTGCTACAGTTAACCCATATCTTAAGCCCTTGACAACACAAAACAAGTATTTGTGTTGATAAAAAGCTTTACTTACTTGCCTCTCTGAAATCCAGCTTTAGAGATTTCCATCGTTTCAATTTTCCAACTCAAGAGGATGCAATTTTTTCTTTCTTTCTAAGTAGGTCCTGTAAAATATAGACGTACATTTAATATATGTTTCTAGTAAAAGCGGCGAGAAAACATGTGTTAAATATGACAGTGAGGAAAACGTAATGTAGACAGGCTTACGTAACAACAGAGTAAATCATCATCCAACTTTGTTAAGTTATTCAAAAATATTAATGAAATAAAAATAAAATACGCTGTCTGCCATAATGTAAAAACCCAAAAAACTCAAATTACAATAATATCTTGAAATGTATTTTCTACAGTAGACGAAATTGGTTTTAAAAGGGACAAAATAGCGTTGACAAACTGTTCAATTTATGGCTCGATAAAAATATTAAATAGAACTGAACGAAGAGACAATCATTTTTTTACAGAGAGCAAAATTAATAGTTGAGTGAACGTTTACGTTTCTTACCAGGTTGTCACTTTTCCATTGACTTGAGTGACCCTTCTGGACCAATAATTCCCATCTGTTGACCTTCCAAGTTTGAAAGAAAGGACTTGTTTGCTAGGTTTCGATATTGAATTAAAGAAAGCAGTATATAAGTGTTAACATGTATCATACACATGTATTTTGTGTGAAATTGGGTTCTCAATCCACATAGCTACAACACATATATGCACTGAATGCTTTTGTTGCCTTGACTGGAGTTCTTTATAAAGGTTGGGCTACTTTTTCAGTAAATGGGAGGAGTTTGGCTACAGAAGGGTGTGCACATATGAGCGTAGGTTGTAATGGAAGAGATAAATAGGTTATGTGCTCTGTTTTTAAAAATAATGCAGCCATAGTTATAGGTTTATCTTTTTAAAGTTGATGTACTGTTGGAAAGCTGTATTTGATTCCTTTTTAATGTGAATTGTTTGTGTTGTAGTGTTGCTAATTTTTGCATATATGCATTTGCCTCTCCTACTTACACAGATTTGCCAGGAAACACTTTGCAGCTGCAGGCAATGAGAACCATGTTATACCAAGTATACAAAAGACAATGGCTTTGTTAGCATTTAATCCTGCAAATGTTTGTGATCGCTATAAGGTATATGAGTTCTGCCTTTCTTTCTCAATTATGATATTTTATCACCATCTTCGTTCTCAGTTTGATGCCAGTTTTCATGGGTAGTTTTTATCGCTGACTTCCAGAGTGGTCTAGAATGTTTTCTGTACAAACTCAAATAACTCTGCAGCAAATCTGACTTCATTACTTCTGTCTTTATGTCAGTTGAACATCAAGGACAAATGTGTGGAAAATCAATACTCTTCCTCCTTTCAAAAATGCTGGATATTTATTAATTTGCTAAGGTTAAGAATTAACATGTTATTCAGAGGATTGTGTTCATGGAAAGGAGGCATTTTGTGCGACTGTAGGAGAGTTACAATGCAGCTATTAATAGATCACTTAGAAATTGGCAATAATATATGAGAATGTGTGGCAAATACACTGTGATCACTTTGTCAGGCATATGTGATCACATACCCCATGTACCTTAAACATATTGAAATTGTTTCAAAAACTGTAAGATAAGTAAATTTTAGTATCTTGAATTACATTTATGAAAAGTGTCTTATAAAAATTAGGTCTACTTGCTCTAGAAAGAATATCTTAGAATATTCGAATCCTTCAAAGTTATGGCATATCCTGACATAAATTAATGACTGAATGAATGGTGAATTACTGATATTACCATAATGAATTTAATAGGACAACAAGCACTAATGTTTACTATTGACAATCTTCCTAATTTCAAATTAAATATAATTTTTATTGCCCCTTTAGAGTTGCATGGTTTGCAGTAATGATTACTGATATTAGGTGTACTTGTACATATTAAATTTAATACCAAATAATTTACATTGTAGGAGTTTTTCGATGAAAAGAGATGGATCTCATTAGTGGAACAATTTCGAGTGGAAAATTTTGTTCTCCACCAGCTTAACAGACAGTCCATGCTTGAGGTAACACTGCAATGTGGACTAGCATCACTGAAAACACCGTATCCTATTCTATTAATAGTTGTTCCAAGCATACTGTCTTAGAATTTATGATGGTGTCTGGTTATGTTCTTAGGAGATGTTGGGCATCTATGTTTGTCAATTTGATGCAGATGCCACATGCTCAATTGTACTTTCACCAGTCCCATATTATTAAAAGTTAAAGCTCTACTCACTAGAAGCCTTTTTAATGAAAACAGTTTTCCAAGAAGTTATTTCTACTTTAGAAGGTATTTTTGGAGCACTTGATCACGTCCATCAACTTAGTTATGAGATGCAACAGGGAATGCAAGGGTGATCAAGTATTCTAACATTGCGTTGAGCTGGATGTCGATGTCAACCGGTGGATGATTGGGAGCTAATGTGGCTGCTAGAGAAATATAAAAGTATGCTAACAGCGGAGGTCACCTAGCTCAGTTGGTAGAGCGCATGTCGCGAAAGCATGGGTCACACATTCGATCCCCGGTGGTGAGGTATTTTCTACTTCTCTAGTGTTCTTTTCAAATCTAAGTTTTAGAATATTACACATCGGGATTTAAACACGAGACTTACTGTTCGTGCTGTTCTCACAACCGGAACATATTGATTCAAGTTTTGATAACGTACTTCTTTTTGTGCAATAGTCGCATTAGATTCCAGCTTCTCCACCGATGGGCATTACCATCCAACTAATGGTGTTCCCTGGTGACGTAATAGATTAAGGTGCTGCGTAGGTATTTGCTAAGGCCACTGGCACTTCATGTAATTGCTTTTTTTGTTCGATTCTTTACGACATGATTTCGTTCAGTAGCCATAGGTAATACAAGAAGCACGACCCTTTGTGGTAAATGCAAATTTAGTCTCATAATGAAAACGAGGCTAATGTAGTTTAATTGTTTATTTAGTATCATAGTCTGCGTAACAAGCTTAAGCGGATGCAAACACTAGTGTCTCTTCTGCTATTCCATATTATATGATAATGTTTGCGCTGTTGAAAACCATCCTCTTCGTGCAAGTGACTTAACCATAAGAAGTTTACCTTGCGAAACAGTCATTCCAAAGTTATAAAGTTAAGTGGAGAGGTTCTGAAATTATCATCATCATCAATGATATGAACAACTAGAAAAGAATCCCAATCTAGTGAATGCTATGTATTTCTCGATTCAATGGAACATCACAACTCGACAAAAGTCTAGACTGTTTGTCTACTAACCGCAACAGCGCCCATTACGTCACGAATGGACATCGCATCTAGCTTTAACTAATTCATTAAAAGGTCAGACGCTGTATAACACGTGACTTAACTATCGGAGAAGCGCAGTATGACCCCACTTAGAGCCCAGTGCAATTGATCGATATTAGAATTGGATTTGAATAAAATTTTAAAGCGAATTACTGGAAAAAATTGAAATTAATAATGCTTGTTGTTCCTCGAAATAGAGCACAAAGCTACTCAGATTTGCCCTTAGTTTGTTCCCTTCGTTTCCATAATCACAAGAGTCCAAAAGTGTTAAAAAGATTTAGTTATTTAATTAAATTATTAACGTAACAAAGGCAATTTAAATGCGTAACATCAAACACTGGAATAGATTTCACTCTCAGACCTCATGCGCAAGGGTACCTTAAAGCTTGTGTCTTGCCGTTTGAACTTCACGGTGCTATTGTGGACTCTGCTTTCAATGATGCTAATACTTGCAATAACTGAGCACAGACTATTCACCATTTACTATCGAGGAGTTTAAAAGGCTGCTAACCTTTGTGAAGGTACTATTTTCAAAACAATTCTTCTCTTTAGTACATTACATGCTATATTTGCAATTTTTTGCTATTTCTCGTTATTTTTTGCTATTTTCGCAAAATGCAATACGTTCTCTCACTGATTCAATACGTATGCTTTTGGCAACACTTAAACCAGTAATCTCTACCAAGAGCGGATCCACAGATAGGTTTAAGGAAGAACGGGGTTCTATTTAGACACCATTCAGGTGTTAGCCCCATAAATCAATGTTTGTAGGCTGGAGTTTCTATCTCTTTTTTTAACTCATAATTTAGGGGAGGGGGCAAGTTACGATACTTATCCTTTTAATAATAATTTTTAAACTCAATTTTTATTTCACCATAACACCAATACACAGTTTGACACTCTCTTACAAAAGGCATATCAATACTGTTACGATATACAACCCTAGCAGCCGGGCCAGGGTATGTCTTCCCTCCACCAGCAAGTGGAGTTGCCTCTCCAAACACAGTCAATGCTAATGACACAAACCAAATGGCTGGAATACCTTGCCTACCATGGGGAAATGTAGGCCCAGCAAATGACGTCCCCACTCCCACGTGGAATGGTCATTGTGCTCCTGGACCAGCGATGTTTCGTCCAAGAGGATTTGTTATGCCAAATGATCAAAATCCTGCATATTTACTTCCAGTTGGCGGTCCGAGAGCGATACCTATGAACTTCCAGAGACCATTTGTTCCGACGCCATTTAATGGATGCAATATTCCAGCACGAGAACGTTTTTCGTCTCATAGTGGTAATGATGCAGGCCACCCCACAAGAAATACCAGGGAGACCCCGCAACTGTGCCAACCGAAAATGGATCATGAGAACTCCGACCAGTCCAAGATTGACAAGCTCAACAGTAAGGTAAGGCACAAAACATTAAGTGGGTAAAGTGATATAAAGTTCATGCGTACATTAATTGAAAATGCCTACATGAAGATAACTGACAGTTGCGATTAACTATATTTACCATCAATGCTGCATCAATGCTTAATGCTGCATAGTTTGCACCCTCGTGGACTCATTAGTACTTGAAACTTGCACTCCTGTCTTCTACATGTACATAAATTCATTATACATGCATTTGTACTGCTGTGAACATAAATGCGTATAAATATGTCTGCTCAGTTTAATACATGGTAGGACACGTTTATTTACAAGTACATGCCGACCAATTTCAAGAGTATAGGCCTACTTGCTAGTGTGAAACTTGGAACTCAAAATTGTTTGGATTTCCTTGTTACTTGTTAAAACTAGAACACAATTATCTGCATCCTGAATTCTTCTTGGGTGATTTATTTCTTAAAATGTGCTTTTCTTTGTCAATGTTTTGGTGTCTTGTATCGTTTTAGTGCTGGATTTAGTAGTTTTCTCCTGACAACAAACTTGCTATTGATCGCTACACTGGGTGATACTGTGGATATAAATATATTTAAGAAAATGTTTCAGCTGTCTACATGTAGTCAGATACCTCACTAGTGCTGCTGCGTGAACCTTAGGCCGATATCAGATGTATTGCATGTGTAACAAGTATTGTAGTACGTGTAACCACATATGCAACAGAACTGGCATATGTAATTCATGTATCTTGAAGAAAAACATTCCCTGATAGGGTCTGAAATTGTGATATTTAATATATACAGGGAGCTCTGTAGACCAGGAATGGATTAAGTTGGTGGAAGGCCCAGGGCCCAGTTGAAAAGCAGGCTCCCTTTTCACATCCTTTTATTGCTTACACCATAGAATATTAAGCTATGTATCAGTGGGCAACTTTAGATAGGAAATACTGAATGGTGGTAATCCTTCTTATTCTATAATATGCTATCCATAAACATCAAATATAATTGTGTTGAGCTTATGGAATTTACTTACACAGGGGAGTAATTTCTTAAGTGACTTACAATTTCTTAATTTTTCATGAAATTGTATGTTATAACTAACAAAGTGGGTATGCTAAATTCCAGAGAATGGGTTGAGTTGTAGCATTAGAATCCAGTTACTTTTTCTGGTGTTTCTGGAGCAAAGTTGCTGATGTTGTCACTAAAGTCCAACTCATGCACGCTATATCTGACTTGATGCTCATGATACTCAGATTTGCAAATCATTTCTGCTTCATGGTTACTTGTGATGGGCTCTCAGTTAATTTGAGTTTTGAGAAGAAGAGCTCACCACTGTAGTTTGATATCATCAAAACAAGGTATATCCGTAAAGCTATCTAAATGTATGGGAAAGTGTGGTGCACACTGCTTATCTATGACAAACCTTAGCTTTTGAGCCTTGATGGCTCAATGGTTAAGGCGTTGGTTTAGTAATCATGAGGTCCCGGGTTCGAATCCCATCAGCACCGTTTAATTGCAAGCTATTGTGGTAACGCTCCACTCTTTGAGAATTATAACATAGGAATATCTGTTAAATATCTTAAAGGTACAGTACAACAGTTGCTAATGTACAGGCTGTGGATCATGGGTTATCGGTTAAAGGACCATGGACCTATATGGTTCACTGCTGATAGTAGGTGCTTTACATATTTAACAAATAAACTTCTCAAAAAGGAATGCCATTCTCTGCACTGCACACGTTAGTTGTGTGCTTCACCATAATAGTTTGCTCTGACAAGATAACAGAATGTTATCAGGATATTCTCTTATGTGTGGAGAATTGATTAGGTATCTTTACGCTAAGTTCCTATTTTGGCTTTTCTTGAGTGTGGTCAAAATCCAAGTCCAGAAACTGTTTTGGGGTGCTGGACAGTAAAACTCTAGTGTTGGCAAGTTGGGGGTGCACTAATACTGGTGGGGAATTGCCATTTATTGCCAAATTTGAAACAATGGTGCCTACATTTAGGTTGTATATTAAGAAATTAAATTAACCTTTGCTGTAAACATAATGGTGAAAAACTTGTGTTTAATGAGAGGAGTTACAGGTAACCTGCCAATTGTCACAATTTGGAAGTTAACTTGGTCCCAAATCACAATTTTACATTGCCTAAATAAAAAGGAGGCACAAGACTTTTTCAACCAAAACAAGTGTCTCATATTACACTGATGAGTCACCAGCTTTCTCAAGACTGATTTGGAGATTCACCCAAGATGCACATTTTGAGAAAAAGTAACAAAGAACTTGATTCCCTTTTCGCAAGCAATATTCACCATAACCATGCAGTTTCATTACCACCTTAATTTTCAAACAGATATTTGCTTGATTATATATTACGAAGATCATCAAACTGGCATAAGGAATATCACTGTTTTTCTCTGTTTATTTTTTACTAGTTATATTGCTTTATACTAGTAAAAAATAAACAGGCATATGGCGTTCTCTGATCGTGGTCAAATGGATGAAACATAATAATGATCAGGCATACAATCATTGAGTAGAGAGAATGACACTTTGAATAGGCAATATAGGCATAAGTATGGGTATATTATGTATATGTGTATATATAATAAATATTTATTTATGTAATTGCAATGTGTCTGCTGAGAATATATTGTATTATAATATGTATTAACCTAAACATGTATATAAGTCACAAAATATACTTCATATTTGATCATTCAATCTTTTTAAAAATTGTTGAATTTTATAGATTATTAAATTATATAAATGGTTATGACCCATAACCTATATACATAGTATTTATATATATACCTAAGAGTATTCTTGCTCTTTGAGAATTTATATTGATGTACATGCATATACAAATTTAAAGAAGATAATATCAAAGGGTGTTTCATTGAAAATGTATCATTGAAAATGTGTATTCTTTAAGATTTATGTGTATATTAGATGAATTCTATTAATACTCTCTAGTAACAGAAGAATGTTTAGAGAATCTTTATGAAAAACTTAAAAGTTAATATGTTGAATTTTCCACTCATACAACATAAATCAGAAGTATGGTCTTGTACATAGCACAATATGCCAGCAAATTAAATGCATTGACCACGAAGTGACTCTGCTCCCATTGGAGTGAGAGTTAGTTTCACTTTGTGTCAACTCTTAAATTCTCCATGATATTGGTCAGTTCAAAGTGCCATTCTCTCTACTCAATGATTGTATGCCTGATCATTATTATGTTTCATCCATTTGACCACGATCAGAGAACGCCATAAATCAAATCTGATGAAGATAATATCGAAAAGTTAAAGATAATAGGTATCTTTTTAACTTTATATATGTATATATATATATTGCAAATGTATAGTAGAAAATGCTAAATTCAACATCTTACAACAGGCCTACCGACATGGCTTTTCATCCAGTCCCATAAACAATTCGACTTGTACCCTAATATTGACGCCACCTCAAACGCATTCCGGTGAACGTATAATTAAAAAAAGACTTGCTAGACGTGCCACTACACTGCAAGAAGAAACCCAAAGAAACCTTGTTTTATGGCCTTATAGTTAAATAAATACATTTCTTACCATACATATACTTAGATGAAGGGCTGAATGTATACCTGACCTATAAAATATATGGCTTAAATATGAAGGACTCGACACATCTCTCGAAGCTTCTTCGTTATTAGATCCGTGCACAGCTTTTTCAGTTATAGATTTTAACCTTGGCCGTACGTCTTGTGCATCAGTTCTCATGTAGATCGTAAAGGACACTACAGGTTTCACGCTGGTTTCTAAAAACTTTAAAATTAGTATTTCTCCGCTCCCGAATTACAGATATAAGATTAGATTCAAGCCTAAAGTGTTAATTTTGGAATATGAATCACTTCTGCATTCTCATTTCTTGAATACAAATACGTGTTTTTGTAATACTTGAGTCGAACTTTGCAGTTGCAAGAAACGGAAATAAATCAAATGTACATAGGTCAAATTAAATAAAAATGAGACTGATGTCTTCTATTACCCTCACGCCAATCTCATAGGAGCGGTTTCTTACACAACCGTACTTACACTGTACATGTCTACGAAATGAAGCCGGGAAAGACCGTGTCCCACAGAGTGAAAAAGCCATCGGCAAGGTCACGGCCGCCTGCTCGAGACATGTTGCTCAAATCACATATACGCCTAGAACTTTAAGTCATTGTGATGGAAACGAAATCAAAGACATGAAAACCCCTCACCTTTGCTCAGAGAGTTTTCATCGTCGAGCGATTGATAGTTTAAGACTGATTATGGTGTGTGGTTTAATTAACGGTAGACCCATTGTAGCAGCTACGGTAAAGCCTCCTATTACTGCAGATAAAACTGACTTAAAACTCTTCTTTACCTTCAATCACAAGGTCGCAAAATACAAATTTAATACTCCTAATACCTTAACTGTCGGTAATAAATTTTCAAGCGCTCTTCATGAAGTAGTCAGTTCTATTGACTGATTTTTCTTCAAGAAGCTAAGTACTATTGCTATCTCCTTTGTAGTGATGAATCAGATAGGACAGTCTGAATAAAATTTCCATGGCACCTGCTGTTATGTTTTGCGTTAACACCATGTATTGTGTTACAGGGGGCCCGTCGGCTGACAAGAAGAAAAAGAAGCAAGGAGTTATATTAGAGACAGAAAGCGATGGGCACTTCGAGGTCAGTATTTTGCAGAATTTTTTAGGGTACAAGTATAGAACGAGGTCGAATAATTTGCGAATGGTTGGATAAACTTTGAGTGAAACTCTTTGTGACGTCACTATCTCGATAGATGCTTGACATCACATTTTTCGTGCAGTTGGAACACGTTTTAAAATATCCATTTTAAAGGAATTAGGGTTATATTAGTGGTTTCGTGGAGTAAATCTGCTCGAGGTCATTGGTGTCAATATTGCTTTTCTTGTCACAAATTTAACGATTTTTCCTCCTGCAGTTTGCATTAACAAATTACAGATTTCCCGAAACAATTTTACTAGTTTCAAATGCTCGCCACATATTAGAGAGAAAATTTAATTTACAGATTTGAGTGCTGTACATTTTACTCAGAAACAATACTTACATAACAAAAAAAGTATCATCGACTAGAGATGGGCTTTGGGCAGATAGACAGTGCGCATGGCAGTCCTTCCTTGGCAAAGTCACCTTGTGTAGAAAGGCTTGTCCCAAATTGTGTTGAACTGGATGTTCACAGGTGGAGGAACGGGAGCTAATGTGGCGACTATAGAAATAGAGCTTGTCAACATCGAGGATCACCTAGTTCAGTTAAAGAGCAAACCCGGCGATTATCATGGGGTCACGAGTTCGACCCCCGGTGCTGACATACTTTCTATTTCTCTAGCGTCAGAAGTAAACCCAGATTTGCTATCAGTAAGAAGAATATAATGTCACAACGGCCAAACGAAAACCCGGGAGATCATGAATGACGTTTTTAAAAATCGTTATGTCCCTCAACCATAAAACCAACAATCATAGTCGAGTTTAGTACGGTTTTGATGCCGGAAATAAAAATTAAAAAAGAAGAAGAAGCAAGACCACGCGTATTGTGACAATGCGCTATAAGAGCGGAAAATTAAAGTTTTGATTTTTCTCTTGGGAATTAAAAAGAGGCGAGAAAGGTAAAAATGGAACAAGGAACAGAGATGCCTTCTCAATCAAATATTTTACACA
>JAAAKM020073195.1:18325380-18350380 GCA_010016025.2 Alatinidae sp. Z8VKAUB7J3
ATATGTAAGGGAGCATAGCTTCGTGTCATGAAAGTCATTTGCACTAATGCGCTCAACGTCTAGCAAACCACATGAATCTGAGTTTCAATTGGAGCGAGATTGTGGGCGCCTAAAAGGCAATGGAGGGCCCGGAAAACCCGGAAGACCATGAATGACGTTTTTAAAAATCGTTATATCCCTCAACCATAAAACCAACAATCATAGTCGAGTTTAGTACGGTTTTGATGCCGGAAATAAAAATTAAAAAAAGAAGAAGAAGCAAGACCACGCGTATTGTGATAATGCGCTATAAGAGCGGAAAATTAAAGTTTTGATTTTTCTCCTGGGAATTAAAAAGAGGCGAGAAAGGTAAAAATGGAACAAGGAACAGAGATGCCTTCTCAATCAAATATTTTACACAAAAAACATATGTAAGGGAGCATAGCTTCGTGTCATGAAAGTCATTTGCACTAATGCGCTCAACGTCTAGCAAACCACATGAATTTGAGTTTCAATTGGAGGGAGATTGTGGGCGCCTAAAAGGCAATGGAGGGCCCTTGGGGGCACTGGGGGTGCAGAAAAATGCCAGAAGACAACCTATTTTCCGCAAAAGTATTGAATTGTTTATCATAGAGATGATAAATGGCGTGCATAGCCACCCTTGTGAGGGATCTAAATATGTGCTCTGGGACCCAGTCCCCAATAATTTGGTCCCGAAAAGGCACCTATTTCGGGCCAAATTTTAAAGTATTATTGCGGTATCGGAAGTATCAGGGAGTTGTTCCTTGTTTTGTTTCTCTTTACAGTACCCTTAGGATATAAAATTCAAGTTAACCGCCATGCCAAAAAGCCCCAACTGGCAAAACAATACGCTGAACACTTGAAAAGACGAGACTGTTGTTTTGCGATGAGAATGCGGTCGGCATATGTGAACCACGTGCTATTGTCGTTTTCATCAGGGTATTTTGAGCAAACATACACGATTAAGCTTGATGCTTTCTCCTCAGTCTCTATTTCAAAGAGAAGGTTGAAATCTACTCCTATGCACCTGTCTTTCTAAATCGCTCTTTGGGCGATCAACAATGCTTTCTACCCAACAGTAGTGCATCAATAGAAGCCTCTTCTGTCAAAAATATCTCTTTATATCAAACGTCTCACTCAACTTTATTGATGAATTACTCTTAGTGTCATTGTCCCTCAGCGCACGCACGCTCTTTACGTAGAACATATAGTATGATTCAAGTGCACAATCTAATTTTAAAGGTGTTTGCTCGACAAAAACTTCGTGTCGCCGAATTTCTTATGAAGTAATTAATAATATGTGAAATTGACGTTGATGGTCTGGACAGGAGGGGAATTATATCCATTTTCGAAACCCACTTGATCTAGCTCATGTACGAGAATTTTATATCTGATGTACATAAAAATCTTTCCATTTTAACTAGGCGAGACAGTCCGAGAAAAGGAAAAAAATGTTCCAATACACGGAAAGTTAAAAGTTCATATTTATTAGTCATTTTAGAAAATGAATGGTTTACTATTCTACGCCTCGGTTTTGGAGGTTACTTCAAATTTCTCCCAAATTGAATTTAGTTGCTCATAAAGCAGATGCTGCAAAAATCTTGTAACTCCACATCCATAAAGTTTACTGTGGAATTCACTTAACTGATAGAGCATGAGATCCTGTACAATATGTAATTATAAATGTTTGCCAATACAAACCAGGATTAAATCTATTTTCGATTCAATGTTAGCCGTGAGGCAACTGTTGATCAATTACTACTGTATGTTGTCTTACAAGGCAGTTATTAAAAATGTGAAATCTCATCAAACAAGTACACTAGATTCGTCACATTTAGTCATCATGCAAGCTGGTTTTAAAAGGACCATACTGGATTTAACATAACACGACGAAAGAAACAATTGCTGGATTACTAACTACGGGGTGTGAGAGGCAGCACTCGCTCAATCAAAGACCCTTGATGAGCAGTGAATCCGACATTGAAACTACCCTAAATAAACAGAAAATCACCAAACAGACTAACTAATAAATACAGTGCAGTTGGGGCGTCCAAGGATAACGGCCCTCAATTTTGGTTACCGGGAACAGAAGAAAGCCATGAGGTAAACTCAACCACCCAGTAGAACCGCCTCTCGCGGATTATGGAAAGCATCTGTCATCAATGATAACAGATACTACATCCATTCCTTGCCAAAAGGCCGAGAAGGTATGGGAAGTAGCTCCATTGGCTCCAGTGCTGATGTACAAGGGATTCTAATTACGTGAGATTACAGACTTTTGCACACTAGATATTCATAGATTACTTTGCTAGACGTACTTAGCAGGAGAAAGGAATTAAATCTTGATGCTAGTGCGCGGCGCCTGTGAGAAAAAGTATGCGGGCTATGGCTCGTTTGGGCCTCCTGGAGCCGCCTCTTTTTGTAAACTAGAACACACGAAAGATGAGCTGGTGGAAAAACAGAATTTTTCCTCTGGGTGTGGTTGTCCGGCATTTGAATGCCGTATCTTCAAGAAAGATCGCAATTTAACACTTTAGATGTCTAGATGTATAAGGCTCAGCAGATTTCTATGAGATAGCAGTAATAGCTAGCTGATTATTTATTACAAGGTATAAGGGGACTCTCGGTCGTACAGGAGCATAACGACTTTTGTATGAAACGAGAATAGAACATTCTGAGGAAGCAAGGGACAAGTGAATAATACATTCGAGGAACCCATTTCGGTCTCAGTCAAAGAATATCAATATATCTTGCAATTGGGGGCGCATTCCTGTAGCGAAAATGTTTATTTCTACTGAAGCCAAAGCGTTAAAAAGCATTTGATAGGAAATTCGATGTAACAACTGAAATCATTCAACCGATGTAAGGGGGCAATAATGAGTACGTACGCTCTTAAGGGAGGGGTACGCCCAATGCCAGACGTGTCTGCGTCAAGGGTGCCATTATATTATTTCTCGCTTCTCGGCCTTTTGGCAAGGAATGGATGTAGTATCTGTTCTCATTGATGACAGATGCTTTCCATAATCCGCTAAAGTACCAAAAGGATAGAAGAAAGGAGTTTTTAAATGCTTGTGAGTTTACTTCACATTTTGCCTTTTCGAAAGTAAATTAAAACGAGCTTTACATGGTATGTCACACGTCGCATTTCGCTGTAGGCATTGCAAGACTCCACAGTTAAAATACCTTTGAGTACAATTATTAAAAACAATAGTCATCTATGTAGAAGTAACAATCAAATGAAGTCATTTTATTGTGTGAAATGTACTTGGGCATGGCCAGCATCTATTTTTTGCTGATCTTTTAGGTGGATAGTGACCGGATAGGACATAATTATTGATTTCAATAGAATATCATAAATGAAAAGATGACACGTAAACACGTTTCCGAAAGGTCCATATGTGTGGAGTATTTTTGTACTGAGGAACTTAGTATCCCGTTTCGATTGATGTTATCTCACGTAAGGGAATACAAAGGTTATTATAAGTGCTTAAATTCAAATGTAATGACGCTATTAATGTATTCAGAGGGGAGGGATTGTAAAACAGGAGTTCATACTTTGGCTAGCGTTCCAATTGAGCAGTGCCGCGACAGTTTTTGGGTAGATCTTGTGTTTCATGGTGAAGATCATGACAAGTGCGACTGTATGGGCGCTATTTTTCATGGTAATAGTTTT
Source organism: Alatinidae sp. Z8VKAUB7J3 (assembly GCA_010016025.2). Lineage (NCBI taxonomy): Eukaryota > Metazoa > Cnidaria > Cubozoa > Carybdeida > Alatinidae > Alatinidae sp. Z8VKAUB7J3. Next base: position 18,329,054 of record JAAAKM020073195.1, read on the forward strand.
CCAAATGCAGCACCATGCTATGAATCCACTTACTACAGATGAAGAAGATAATGATACAAGCCGAGAGGCTGTGAATTTCTTCGATGAGCTAGAGAACGAGGAATGGGAGGTACTTGATAACGACGATCAAACTTTCGCAGATACTAAGGAGCGGATGGATCACGCACCTAAGAAAGTGAGGAAAGGATACAAGTATTATCGTCATGATAGCAGCGTAAATATGAAGAAAAACAATTCTTTATGCCAGAAGATCAATACTATCGAAAGAGTTTGTCAATCGCTCTTGATATTCGGAAAGCAATTCAAACGATGCGAAAACCGACGAGTAGACGCTAATGTCTGCCTTCGTAGACTTGGAGGACAACCTTGCCTTAATGAGATTTGCATTACAATCAGACCAGCAAAAGATTGCAACGGGAAACCTATTACCACTTGTCGTAAATTGGTAATGAAAGGAGGAACACATCGACGTCCTTAGACGACATGCCTCAGAATGCAATCTGTTAACTTGACGTGAGGATGAATGTTCAATGCCTTATTAAATCGACAATTAACCGAACTGTGTCTTTAGAGCATTGTATCAACAACGTCAAAGGAAGTACTGTAGTTTGGTTAAGATATTAGTTTAGTTCATGTATTTCTGATGGAATTCTTGTAACGAATGACCTGAGGAACAAGGTCAGAAGACTTATATGATCATCATTAGCACTTCTTTTTTGGCATTCTCCTCGAAATACTTTTGATATTGACTTAATTTACGTTATGGCGTTATCTAAAGGTCAAGAAGGAAATGTACTTGTTCATTTCAAAATTGGAAGACTCACTATGTAGGGAGACCATTGGTACATGATGTATGCAAACTGAACGTTGTCTAGTATAGTATGCTTTCTTTGTCGCACATTTCGTCTCGTCGTTGGACTGGTTGTTCAATAATCGTTGAGTTAGCTACCTGTGGTAGCATCGGAAATACTCCAGAATAGCATTATCTTACATTGTTTAAATTTCTGAAGTAGTAGTAACAGTATATGTCGTAAAAGAAGTGGTAGTATTAATGGTAGTGATAGTAAATAGTAAATAGTAGTAGTAGTAGTAGTAGTAGTAGTAGTAGTACTAGTAGTTGCTGTTGCTGTAGCAGTAGCAGCAGTAGCAGTGGCAGTAGCCGTAGCAGTGGCAGTAGCCGTAGCCGTAGCCGTAGCAGTAGCAGTAGCCGTTCTTTGTTGCCAATTCTATTCTACATAACTATCTCAGAGACACAGGAAACAGCCGTGCTTTGTAAAACCTGACTGCACTTCCATCAAAATTTTTCAATGACAGTAAATGGCGCGAAACAAAAGATCCACATGTCCATATAATTCGTAATGACGAACTGATTGTGCATTAGAAATTGACGGTTTTAAATTTCCATTATGGAGAGGTACAGTTTTTAGACTCCTTTTTGAAGAATCGATAAACAAACGCCACTCCGCAGGATCATGACTTAGCAATAAACACTTGAAAAGTCTATCAATATCACTGCAAAAGCAAAGCGGGCGATCAACATAAAAGCACGCTTGGAGAACCGCATTTCTTTACTTAAAATATGTTATACGAAGGCCTTGCTTCAGCAGATTCTTCTCATTCGGTTTTTGATGGCAGCAGCTAAGCCGTATCTTTTAAGCGAGAGAACTCTGTCAAGGTCGTTCAGTTCAACTTTGGAAAACTTATAGGGTGCAAAGTCGCTGTCATCTGGTGCGTAATCTTCTTCGTCAGCGCTATTGGGACATTCAGGATCATCTTCTGAAGCTTCAATATCATGTTTTCGTGGAACTGGGATTTTAAGACATTCACTATGGGGGACAGGCTGCATCGCAGAATTCAAGCTTGAATACACGATTTTGTATTTGTTCTTCGCCGAATATTCCGTTACATTGACTCTGCAAAAATAACAGTTAGTAAAATGGTCTTTTGGCTCCCTCCAAATCATAGGAATGGCGAAAGGCATGGATTTCTTCCTCTTTTTGTAGCAGCCGCGTAACCCACTTGAGCAAGGTGTGCAGATAACGTGCGGCGCCCATGACTTGTCCTGATCTCCTAGTGAATAGCCAAAGTATAGCTTGTAAAGTTGATCTCGAGTGTTATTTTACACTTTTGGGCTTTATGTGGTTAATTCTCTGCAGACATGTCAAAGTACATCAGGATGATTTCTAAGCTGTCTTAAAATTTGCAGTATAAAAACAAAAAAAGAAATCACTACACGCCCTTTATATGCCATGCTGAATTTGAGATAATGAAGTATTTAAATCAGACAAATTCTGAGGGAATAAATTTAGATAATGACATGCTTGCAGATATTTCATCAGATACAATGAGACCTTTGTTTAACATTAAGAAATATTTTAACTGAGCTATGCTACGACGACAAATTCATTTTATCGTAAACGTTCTTTTCGATTTTATAAGGGATATATGCTTAGGCTTACATATCTAATCAGAAAATTGATACTGGCAGACCCCTTATATTAGATAAGCCAAAAGCAATAAATTACCTTATTTTAGAAACTGTACGTGCTATGCAAAAATGGAAAACAGATCTGAAATCAGCTTAGAAAACTAAATTGGACTCACATAAACATGTGCTTCATGAAAAGTACTTGTTGACCATGCAACAAGTGATCCAAAATAGAGAGGGTATTCTTTCGCACCAAAGTACATCCTGAGTTATCGGAAACTCGATTTTCCGAACCGCGAATTTTCGAACCGAAATTATTCGAATCTCGATTATTAGAACCGCGGTAATTAGAACCTCGATTTTCAGAACGTCGGTTATTGGAACCTCGATTATTCGAAGCTCGATTATCGTAACACCTGAAATGATAATAAGCAGAGCATAATTTAATCACTTCTTGAGAGAGGATAAAAATTTCCTAGTCATTTGCATTCTGTTGAGCAATTATATCATTCTTAATGTCACGAACATGTTTTCCGTTTGTGGAAGCTATTTTAGATAACATCATCATCATCATTGCACATTCGTTGTCTTAGACAACATTATGCTGTTAATAATCTCAGTCCAGTTCTTCCTGTTTACATTTTCCGCCAGGTAAATCAATTGCAGATATAGCTTTAGCAAAGGTATGAAATATTGAGGCAAATTAATTGCAAAGCTTATTGTAATTCTCTTTAGTATTAAAAGATAACACCGTTCCAAAATCCAAAATCCAAAATCCAGAGGGTGTGGCACTTCTCCTTGGGAAGTGGAGGGATATCCTTTAAATATTCATCATGTCTTTGACTTCTTATAACTTTCTGTTGGTATAATGGTGTACACAAATTTATAGAGATCAAGTGGACTCCGTCATATGGCACACTTTTACACGAAAAATTGAAGAATAAATTATAACCATCAAAGACAGTCACACAAAGAAGAAATACGTTGCAAAGAAATCATGCACCATTCCAATAAATGACGCAGCTGTGCACAAGACAACCGAAAACAGGCACGACAACAAGAAACACTAAATCACTAGATAAAGCAACATAACAAACAAGTATATAAGCCAGCATCAACACAGTCACACACATAAAGCAGCCAGACAACATATCCAAGAAGAAATTAAGTAACCAGGCATGCAGCCAAGCTAAAAAGTACCAAGGCATGCAACCAAGGAGGGAAAAGATGAACCAATCCAACAAGACTATATGCAAGTTATAAACTACGCTACCCAAGAGCCCAGTAACTAGGAAGCAACACAACAAGAGGAAATGTACTTGATGATTTGCATACCTTGTCTTTTCTGTCTTTCTGCACACCATATTTTCCTCCATAACCATAAGACCCAACTTTGCTATCATGGGAAAAGAAACATCAATGACAGGTCTATGAGTAAAATGTAACGGTAGTCCCTGTACTTCACTAAAGACTGTAGGAGGTATGATATTGTTAAGGATAACATGTTCTGAGCCACAACATAATGTAGGGTGGTCAGTTCCTTCCCCCACAAATGCCAGGTATCCATTTCTCCACTGGGCACACTGTAGACGATTGCTGACTGACAGCGGCACACAGACTTAACAATCAGCCATCAGCTTGCTAGACCAGCTTCCTACTGACTGCGATAATTCACCTCTGCTTCTGAGAAAGGGATGGCTAATTTATGCTGTACCAAAGTTTATAGTTTTATTTGTGACTGTTAACATGGCACCCAACTGAGTAGCCTACGCTGTAAAGCAAAGGAAATATCACTGGGAAAAGAGGATCTAAGTTGTCACCAAAAGATAAATGATAAACTTATGAATGCTATCATAAGATTTTGATCAACTGTTAAATGGCCCTAGTAACTTAATGGTCATTTATTACTCTTGGGTGCCTAATGGAAGGGGTTTGGAATAAACAGAGAGTGTGGACAAAACGTTTAAAAACTGAAGTCAAGATGAAGTTAAGAATCAATGTTTAGAATCAACTGCAACTTCCTTCACGTTGGGTAATACCACCTTTATCTTTTGTCTGTGGTTATATATATTAATAAAGCTATTTTCTAATTGCCTACCAAACTACCTTCTCAAAAAATTGTCATGGGTGGGAGATTACTTAAAAATTAAAAGGTGGAGGGGGGATGAAAATGTAAGAATGTCCTGGGTGGAAAATTTTTGAAAAATCAATTAGCAGGGGGGAAGGTCTATTAGGCACCCAAAAGTACATGAGAAAACTCTGAGCAATGCCAGCACAAACACCATAGGGCCTGTTCTGGCATGTTTTAGCTGTACTAAGTAACAGCTGAAACTTTAGTCAATCTATTTGACGTCTTTAGTCCACATTCACGGTATGTCCCCTACTGTAAGTTAATCTTGCTTGTGGTAAAATTTCATTGTTTATCACTAATTTATGTTCACTTCATTACATTAAAATATGTAAGTTATCAGTTAAAAATTTGACAAAAGTTTGCAGGTTATTTATTATCATTTACCGTTCTTCTCTTCAAGTGCGACGCACTCGCACTTACCGCATAGCATCTACGATTGTAGTTAAAGGTTCGGTTTGGAAAAACCTTCCGATAATATTGACAAGGGTTCTCAGTAAATTACACCTATACGGATGACAAGAATGTCGAATTACATGCCTTAACCTACCCTTGCAAATAACCAAATTTGTTTGCTACCTAATTACAAATTTTTTTCTCAACTGCCTTTGATGTTTTGTTGTTAATTTAGTAATATTTTGAGAAGTTACAAAGCAAAACTGATGAGTGACAATTATACCAATCAGTTAATTTGTGCTCTCTATGTAAGACCCATGATTAATAATTCGTTAGAAAAGTTTACTGAAGAGAGCCAATCTAGGAGTTTCTCCATGTGAGTTGACCAACATTTTCGTCTCCTGTGTATTTGGAGCTTTTCCTTACCAAGCGCTGAATTACTTTAACACTTACTGGGATATTGCAATCATGACATTCTTGAATAACCTGCAATCAAGATAAGATAACGAAAAATAGCCCATATTCTTTCGGGAAGATTCTACTTGGAGTGTTTTTGTATGTTAGTTAGGAGGTGACTTTATCTGTGATCAATGCCCTCATTGTATGTTTTGCTTTCTATTAAATTCTTAGCTGTGTAATCCAACGTACTTTTAAGTACCTCTGTTATGTAAAATTCCACTAAGTGCCATGCCGTGGTCCTCTGAGTTTGCGTTGTGTTCTACAGCCTGGTAACCCCTATTAATTTTTTTTGAAACGGTCCCCCGCCCCGCTTCCATTGATTTACGTTCTACGGTTTCACCTTGTAAATTAGGATAACGTGCAAGAACATGACAATTTTTATACTTTGCTCCCAATGACTACCTGAGACTTCCAATATAAGCTCAGATCAAGTTAAAGCCGGGAGGATTTGGTCAGTTGAATCTATGAACCTGGGCTGATATAATATTGAGTTGTATGGTAAAAAATGTTAGTGGACAATGTCATGTAAGCACTCATCAGAAAGATGGAGGTTTAGCACAAGCCTACATACTCTAAGTACTTCTATCTCGTGAATGAAAGGTGAATAGTCCACCGACAAGTTATCAAAAGTAAAACGCCAAATGTAGAAACTTTACTGACAACGTTTCGTCTAACAGACTTCTTCAGGTTACTTTTGAAAATTGGATAAACTTAACTCAGAGCCCTACAGTACAGATAGAAAACCTAAACTCGTATTGCACTATGGTACATTCCAACGAGAAAATTCTTTGTCGTACAACGTAAATTGCCTACGATGCTAAGGAAATACAAGAATACAGGGAGCTGAGGCACACTTGACAAAAAACAAGTAAAATGGACGGTGATGGGTAATAAAATGGGGTAAAGTGGGTACGAGAGAAGTGGAGCCCGACCCAAATAAAATAAGTGAAGAACTAAACAAACTGTTGGACAGGAAATCTAAAAAATAATAATAGTAAAATGTTGAAAGGGTTATAAGTAGCCTAAAATTGAAGAATCTTATTGCTAAGTGCGGACGCGATGAGATAACTTCCTCTGTTCAAATTAAAATTGTCTCTACTCTTAATAAAAGCGGCCTCTTTCAGTTTTCGTAGCCTAGGGTCATTTTCCTTCTGGAGTAGATGGGTATTGTCTAGATCCGGAATGTGACTAGTTTTATCCCATGAACAACTAGAGCGTTTTCGGTGTCATTTTTGCTCAAAGCATATCTGTGTTCTCGTTTTCGCTTAGAAAAACAGTGTGTGTCGCCTATGTAGACCTGCCTACATCCACCACATGGTATTTCATACACTCCTGCTTCCCCATCTATTTTCATTTTCGCTACCAACTTAAAAACAGTTACAAGTCTAGATTAGATAAGAAAGAACAACAATGACTGTTTGTCTATAGTCAGAAATATCTAGTTATTTTTATAGTAATTTAGTACAACGAAGTCCTTTTACAAACATATTATGTTTGGGACGCTAATAATGTACATTATCTCTACGGAGTAGACAAGTATCGACGTAACGTACTTTTTAATTCTCGACTGTCGCATAGACTCTTCAGAGTTTACTTATATGGAATCTTTTCCACATTACTAGCGTAGATTTCAATAGTTATTTTACAGGTTTGCAATACTTTTTTAAAGAGTGCCAAGAAGTAGAATTCACCTTGAATTCTTTTTGTTCAAATATTAGATTTTACTGGAAAGTGTATATTTTGAAATGAGTTGCATATAACCACAACTATAGCTTTACTCATGAACATTTAGCTGTAAAGGTGATTCCGTGTAAATTTTTTCTAAAATTTGTAAGTTTAGTTATCCGAAAATACAAAGCTGGAGAGATAGGGCTAGTGATTTGAGCATTCTCGATTTATCGTGATAATGTAGTTAAGTAATTAAGAACAGAGAAATGAAATTGTCTTTGTGTTATCTATATATCTTTTCAAATAGGTTTCAAAAGCGCGGGGTTTGCGCTACTTCAAATTAAGCTCTGAATTTTTTTTATTTGCTTGAGAAAAAGAAATGCGTCAAGAGTTAAACCTGTACTATTCTCTCTAATAGTGTTTAGAAATAGCGCCATTCCTAGGACGTAAGTACCAGAAAAACTCTTAGTCTTTGTTGCAATCTCTGTTGCAAATATTTGTACCATACGAATTAAGATAATATCATAAGAAAACCATCGGGTATAACAAGCAGATCCTTTACTTACATAAACACTTATTCACTTTAAGTTTAAGAAACCTGGAACCTATTATCACTAACTTCATATCGTCGTAACATGTTTTTGTGATCCGTGATAAATTTCCCTCTTGAAATGAAGCGATAATCTTCTAATTTATAGGATAATACTGTATACTTTAGCAGATCTTACATTAACCTTTTCAAATTATCATCTTTTAGATTATTATAAGGAGTATTATAAATTAACTTTAAAACTACTATTAATTATTATCTACTACTATTAATTATTATCTTAATGATTTAATCTTTGTATTCATCAGATGCCTGGAAATAAACAACGTTGTTTATATTTACTTTTTTATGTATATACTTTCCCAACTGCAATGATTCAGTTGTCGACGTATTAATAGTCGTATAACTGAGCAAATAAATCCTATCCTTTATTCACATCGTGTGTTGTAGCAATTCGTTATTGCGTACTGATGAAACACCAAAGAAAGAAACTGCCTTGCTGTTGGTTTGAGTTAATCTAGATGTAGACAGAAGTGATGTAGGAGCCTGTTTGACGTGCAGCATATGTTTAGCACGGGTAATATTTCAAGATGCATCAAAATTTACTCATTGTCCTATCTGATTTGCAGTAGAGAAATGCAATGTTTCAGCTCTTGTTTGCTAAAGGAATCCACGAGGAAATGAGGCAACTATTGTGTCACTGGGTTGTCTCCAGAGTAGCTTTCTGAGTGATTAAAATATAGACCCTTTAGTAGGGCTGCAATATTTACACTTAAGGGAAACATCAATTATTTTTTCTCCACGCATCTTGAACCAGCATCTGTGTAATAAAGTAATTTATTTGCTTCTCATCTGTAATAAATACAAATTGTTTCATCTAATTTCCCTTTTCGGAAGACTTCTTGCGCCTCTTAACTAACAGGACAGCAACTTTAATACAATGATCTTTTCCCTTCATTCTCAGAGCCACGGAATGTATGTACGATAGATATTCTATATTGGCTTATTATTTTTGTTTAAAACAAGCACAATTGGGAACAAGAGACTGCCAAAAACATGATGCAGACGCAACGGCGCCTCTCGCCATCCATAAATAGCTCCTTTTTGTTGTTAAAGGAGACACCGCTTTAAAAAATCCTTCTACTGAGTTACTGCTCTGAATGGCAGTCATTCGTATGGGTCCTTTGCTTCTGTTGTCTTACAATTGATGTCAGTAAATTATAATGCTACTTAAGGCAATTACACTAAAATGGTAAGCCAACTATTTGAGTGAAAGGTGAAAAGCCCACCAACAAGTTATTACATGGGCGCATCTGCTCATAGCACGGTAGCCGTCGTCTATTTCTCACGAGTATACGGCGATGTCCTCGCGAGTTACTTAACGAGGACGCCCTAGTTCGGTCTAAATAATTATCTGAGATATTAATACTTGTATGGAGCGGTAGCTTTTACGCCGGATGCCCTTCCGGTCGCGAACATAATTATTGAAGCGGGTTTTGGACTGGCGCAATGTAAGCTGCCCTGCATTTATCTAATGGCTGAGTTTATTGAAGCCGTAGCAATCGTCTTCGCAACAGATACTCTAGAGAGTGGTGATCTTAATATAAAGGTAGTTTCAGCAGAGTTTGGCTCTTCAGCTGTACGTACTGCATTTAATAACCAACGAGCTGATTAAGATAATGACATAGAGGTAAATAGTTAATTAATTTTTTTTAACGTTGAACTATTCACAAATTGAGCCGAACGCATTATTTTTAGCAAATGAAAATTTTAATGCCTTAACCAAGCCGAAATCTACAGTTGGAATATTGGTAATCAAAGTGATATTATGAAAGCTCTTCGCAAGTTTTCTATCGGAACAAAAACCAGTAAAAGGAACTGACCGTCAAACATACAATCCAAACGACCTGGCGGCTGTTACTGTCCGAATATATCTTCTCTTTTACTATTCTAAGATAGCCCTGCTTAGAATAAATTCCTCATTATGCCTTTATGCCCTACGTTTTTAAAGATCTTTTGCTTCAGTTGTATTCACGATGAATTCAGTTTATCAAACCTTGGTTCAAGGCAGCTTAAGTGACGGAGTAAGGCTGTTATTAGGGGTAACAGATAATCCAAAAGCGTGATGCAAACTACCCGGCGCCTGTTGCCATCCGAAAATAACTTCTCTTTTCGTATCCTGAGATAGCAGTCCTTAGTGTAAATTTCTGATTGAATTGATGCCCTTTGTACCCTTGTGCCTTTATGCCCTAAGTTCTTATTGATTTCTTTACCTCAGTTGTTTTAAAACTGAATTCAATCGATCAAAGCCTTGATAAAGGCGGCTAAAGTGAGACAGTAAGCCAATTATCAGAGGTAACAGATAATTGAAATGTTGACGGTTGTTATATGAAGGACGGGCTTGAAAATATACTAGAATAGAAATAGCAGTATACAGGGGCCGCGGAGCGACCTTTAAAGTGGGGGGGCCAAACCACGCGATCGAAGCGAGCGTTCAGAAGAAGTGGAATTGAGGGAGCGTTCTGAGCCCCCCTCATGGGGTTCGGAAAGCCCTGGAAAAGTTTGCATTTCCTCGCATCTGAGACTTCTTAAACGCTTAATTTGATCAATATAAAACAAGGATTACAGAGTTGGAATACTTTGGTCATAACTAAGAATCAAATTACAAGTGTAGGACTTGTATTTTCAGTGAAAAAAAATCAGCACAATCATAATTGGGGGAGGGGCAGTCACGTCCCTAAACCGTACAAATAATGCTGTACACCCTTGGTGTTGCAAAATTGTAAAGCTCGTACAGTTGGTATAAGTTTCAAATACTCAAAGTAACAAAACAAATAATTACAAAAGAATGTCCCTATTCCACATTCTACTGGCCATTGATGATAGAATTAAACTGTTTGATGCTTTTTTTTTTTGCTCTAAATAAAATTTGTCTTTCTTATGGAAATATCACTCATGTACAATTAAAAGTAACAGCAAACATAGGGTATTTAATGAATAAACTTTAATCCTCGTTAAAAAAAAGTTACCAAGGTGTAAACGTAGTTTTCTGTAAGCGCAAAAATTTGTCTCTGGATTTATGGTAAATGCATACTTTGGGCGATCAAGTTTACTTTATAGTTATCAATAAACCATCCAACTAATTATCCATTGTCAGCTCTCTCTCTTTCCCCTGCATTAGAGATAAGGGGAATATGATTATATGATATGGATATATGCCTCCTTGAAACGCAGCTTAAAAAACAGGGAAACGCAGTTTTAATCGCAATTATCCAAATTTGCTTACAACGTCAAGGATGCTAATAAGAGCCATGTTACCATGGCATCCCCTAGGTACGCCACTGCGAAAGGATATAATGAAGACTCCACTTTGGATGCATAGATTTTTTTAGATGAAGGAATTCATTCATGAACTCAAGTCTACAACAAGACAGAAATTTATGGTCGAACGAAACAGCATTTTTCGTAACTATGTTTAAATTCTTAAACTTTGGAGTAAAGCAAGTGCAAACGTTATCATTCACTAAACGTAAATGAAAGTTGAGTTTTTAATCTGTCTGTGTAATGTCGTCCTAGCAGCCGTTTTCTGGTGAACTGTCCGTTGCAAGTATTGCTTGTGTTTATATCTTTACCAAGTGAGCCTCGTTTTATGTTATGATGATGCAACTTAATTAAGAAGGGTCTATTTGTGGCTTCCTCGACAATGTCGGTATACTGTCCGTGCAAACTATCAAAAGTCTACCACCATTATTCGGTATTTCCAATGGTAATAATGTTTTATATTGTTGCATCTAATATGCTTCGTAGCTAAAAATTTGACTAAAGTTCTATGAAATCAGACAGGCATGCCTACCACCTGGGCTCAAGAAGCAAGGGCGTCGGGGTGAATTAGCTACAAATTTAGATATGAAGAGTACACGTTCAGCGAAAATGATAATGCCAGTAAACCACTTGAATATACCAACTATAAAGCTAAAAGTAAACATTAAGGTAGAAACAGCACAGATAAGGAAACTTTTAAATTGGAAATGAGTATCAAATATGGAAACTCAATGATTGTCTTTGGAAGCTGTTTATTCGCTTTCTGAATAAAAGCGGAACTCGTTTCGTAACCTGCAGCTATTTTCATTTTACGTAACTAACCCTGTTATGAAACAATGTCAACTGTTTTTGTAGTGTAACAACAGAAACTTGAACTCCTCAATTTCAAGGTATGTTATTTTAGAATGGAAGCTTCGGGGCAAATGTGTACCTGAGCAGGTCATATAAAAGACGTTTAAACGGTAGAACTAAAAGTGAGGCAGCACTAAATGAGAGGCAGCACTAAATCAAAAGAATGAGTTTGTGCGTGTGTGGATTGGAGGGAAGGGGCAGAGAGGTGACTACGAAAGGACTTTTAGGTACTCTCTTTCCTTTCTTTTTTATTTCAGACTTTCCTAAGTTCTATTTGCATAAGAAAAAATAGTACTTGGCAAAGGGAGGCACTGAAGCTCTCCGGCTCTTCTCTTTCACGGCCACCGACGCCACTGACCTAAAGTCTACGCCCTATCATTGACCTCTTTTGCAGCCTCTGTCTTAATCATAAGGGTTGACTAGGTGGCAAAATGACTTCACTAGTTACCAGTCTCTCGTATTGGACAATAATGTTACATGCATTAGCAATTTGATCCTTTCAAAGTCTCACTGCTGAAAGGCACAGGAAGTGGCGTCCTGGCCGCGGAGGCCAGGGCCGCGGCACCCAAGCGCGGCGGCACGCTGCGTCAGGCCCTGCGCGGCGGCTCCACCTCGGACACCCTGTTCGGGGTGCTTGGCGGCGGTGACACGCACCAGGTCAACACCCAGTGGCAGATCCTTTCCAATCTCACCGAGGTGACGCCGTCGGGCGAGGTGGTCGGCGAGCTCGCCGAGAGCTGGGAGGTCTCGCCGGACGCGACCCAGTGGGTGTTCAATCTGCGGCGTGGGGTCGAGTTCCACAACGGCAAGTCTCTCGAGGCCCAGGACGTCATCGACTCGATCAACGTGCACCGCGGCGAGGACACCAAGTCGATCGGCAAGGGCCTGGTCGCGGCGGTCGAGGACATCAGCGCCGACGGCAAGGACAAGGTGGTGTTCAAGCTACAGTCCGGCAATGCCGACTTCGCCGTGGTCATGGCGAGCTCGCGCTTTTCGATCGCGCCGGCCGGCAGCACGGAGGCCGACTGGGCCAAGGGCATCGGCACCGGGCCCTACATCCTCGAGACGTGGGATCCGGGCGTGCGCTCCTCGGCCCGGCGCAACCCGAACTATTTCAAGGAGGGCAAGCCCTACTTCGACGCGGTCGAGACGATCCACGTGGCCGACACCGCGGCCCGGACCGCGGCGCTGCAGACCGGCGAGGTCGACGTCATGGACGACCCCGAGATCAAGACGCTCGACCGGCTCATGACCCTCCCCGGCTTGAAGGTCCATGAGGTCGGCGGCAACTCGCACTACACCTTCCCGATGCTGATGGATAGCACGCCGTTCGACGACTACGACGTGCGCATGGCGCTCAAATACGCGATCGACCGGGAGGCGATGCTGAAGACCTTGCTGCGCGGCCACGGCTATCTCGGCAACGACCACCCGATCTCCAAGCGCCAGCGTTACTTCGCCGCCGAGCTGCCGCAGCGCAGCTACGATCCCGACAAGGCCAAGTTCCATCTGAAGAAGGCCGGGCTCTCGAGCCTCGAGATCGAGCTCTACGCTGGCGAGATCTACGCCGGCGGGGTCGACTCCGCGGTGCTCTACAAGGAGCACGCCGCCAAGGCCGGTATCGACATCACGATCCGGCAGGTCCCGACCGACGGCTACTGGAGCGACGTATGGAACGTGAAGCCGTTCTGCGTCTCGGTCTGGTACGGCCATCCGACCGAGGACCTCATGCTGACCCAGGCCTTTTCGGTCGAGTCCGCCTGGAACGAGACCCACTGGAACAACGCGCGCTTCGAGGAGCTGCTGCTGGCCGCCCGCTCTGAGACCGACGAGAACAAGCGGCGCCAGATGTACGTCGAGATGCAGACCTTGATCCACGACCAAGGCGGCTTCGTCTGTCCGGTTTTCCGGAACTGGACCATGGCCACCAGCGACAAGATCGGCACGCCGGAAACCATCGCCGGCGACGCGCCGGTCGACGGCAACCGGAACGCCGAGCGCTGGTGGTTCGCCTAGACTGGCTTCAGCGGGAGGTCAGCCGGCTGCGTCGATAAGCGCGATGACCTCCTCACCCATGCGCATGATCGCCGGGAAGTGGGCCTCGTCCTGCGCGTCCGGGGTCTCGAGCACGCTGAAGAACGCGATCGCGGTGCCGCTTGACGGATCGGCCATCAGGAACTGGCCGGCAAAGCCGGGGTGACCGAGCCAGCGGCCGTTGGTGTAAGTGTGGTTGCTGTAGCGGACCCAGTCCCGGGTGGCGGTGACGTGGGTGCCGCGCCCGGCGAGGCTCGCGCGGGTGAAGGCAGCGCTTCCCACCCGGCGGCCGTCGACGCCCCGCCCGTAGCGGGTCAGTAGCAGCCCGAGTCGGCCCAGGTCGCGCGCGGTACAGACGCAGAATGATGCCTAAAATTGATATACAAAACAAACTGGACGGCAATAACAAACGGTAGTGTGACGTAAATAGGATAGATATACAATACACGAAATTATAGGGTAAGCTAAATCAAGGCCATAAGGGGTAACACGAGGGTAACGGGGGTAACATACTGTGTGTAAAGGGGCCGGGTCACACATGCTTTCGTTCACTTCCAACCAGAGGGGGGGGGGGGGGTTCATGGTATCAAAATCTCCCTTGGGTATTGTCTTTGTACTTACTCTTTAAAGCATTGCTGTCAACCGCAAGTGTTTTTGTTGCCACACGATCATGAAAAGGCTTCCTGTAGCTACTTCTAGCTGTTGGAAATTTGGTTTCTTGTGTGTTGAACTTAGCCGGGTTACAGCTTTCTTAAGAACGGTTTATCTTTGATCTGACGTTTTCTATTAGACTTGATTCCGTAGAAGCAGCGAGTTTCATAGTTGTGTAAAATTGTTTTGGTTATCAGCAACCCGAATGTGCAAACAAACAAAGGAAAACGTTACTTTCCCCAAATTTTTGCAAATATCCCGTGGCTTACTTGGATACCCCGTCGATCGAATTTTTAGGTTTTATCAAACTGATTTGAAAGATAAATCAGTACACCAATTGTTAAGGATGTATTGTACATTTATACGCTACGCCAAGACACTTCGTGGAACATTTTTAGCGTTTCGGCTTCGCTAACGGATTGTAGAATCAGTGGCGTAAATGCGCCCTTCACTTAGGTTGCGGTTGACTGTAAAGTTGAAGAAGAAAGCCTTAGAAATATAAAGCTATTTATTGTTGAGGAGTGAATAATTCCTAGTTTTGTCATTTATTCTGAGTTGCAAGTCACCTCTAATGAAAACCATCGTGCGACATTACTGCCAGATAGCAACAGTGGCATATGCTTTCATTTGGATGCTGAGTGATGTTTGATAGAGGGTCAGTAGATGAGAGGCGAGTTAGCTCAGTCGGTAGAGAGCTAGGCTAACAAGCTGAAGGTTTATGGTTCGAGCCTATGCTCTGCCTTCAATCTGAAAACTCCTACTGCGAACCCAGCAGGAAAATGGGTACTTGGCATCAGGGATCTTTGACGTACTTGGGTTGAAGTTCTATGTTGGCATTCGCTGGGGAAGTAGAAAAGGCGGCGAGGAAAGGAACGGGTCACCCTACCTCACAACGCCGTGGCTCGGGAAATGTGATTCTCTACCATATCGCATCCCCTACGCTTTGAACAGAGTATGGGCCCACCTTTACCTTTACTTCCTAATTGTAAAAAATGCAAGTGATGTTGCTTGTACTTTAGAAGAATGCTAAATTTTTTGCAAGTAAAGTAGAAAAATTAGGATTCAAGTAACGACCTTTACCTCAGGACAGGTAGTGAGCCCTCGTCACTTGTCACCCCTCTCCAAAATCAACTTCCTTTAATCTAACAAGCTGGAAAGAATTTAAACAATAACTTTATCTGCTATACAAGATTATATGTTACTTTCTGTTTACCTAATTGAAAGCAGCTTTGTATATTTGTTGAACAGAACGTGGACTTACTAATACTCATTAATGGCACCACTTTTCTTGCACTATACAACATTTAAGAGTAGAAATATGAGGTGATTTTTAGGTTTGAAGTTCGCTTGGTTGTGCTCTGAATAGAGTATGGGACCACCTTTACCTTTATATTTTTTTGGATGTGACTATTTCTTATATACGCGGGATATATTAGCTACTACATGAAGGACACAACAGTGGGCCCTGAACATTTCGCTTCCTCTTGAGATTAGATTGATTCCTATTACTTGAGGACACTTATTAATAACATCGCATCCCTTTTGCTTTTCTTCGAGAAATCATTAAAGAGTTGTCTCCAGGAATAGCGCACATCGTAAGGGGGAAAACACTTTGGGCAATTTTAGCCTCTTACCCTCGGTTGCATCCTAGGGCGACAATCCTTCTTGGCTTAAAGGCGTTCTTTGCTTGCCGATACTGACCACTAGGTGTTGTTCAGTGGTAACTGAAAGTAACAGTGAGATGCCTTTTATCTATAGCCATGAGATGCCCTTTATCTTTCTCCAAAGTCAGTGCGCTTCAGTTGTTACTTCTGGAAGCCCCTTAGCACTGAAACAAAATTGATTCCTTAATGGATAAATCATTAAAAAGTTGCCTTCAACAATAACAAATTTCACCTCTATTCAACCGTTTTCTTTGCACCCATCCATTAGCCTTTGATTCTTGAATTGCTTTGGGTCTTCTGCATACGTCGTATTGTCTTATAGGTATCAATGCCATCCTCAAGTTATTTTAAAAAGGATTAAAAAGGGCAAACTATCCCGGGATGGGACATATGCATTCAAATTGCCCCAATCCCCGAAAAACCAACTTCTAAAACCGCCATTAACCATATATGAACTCCAAAATATAGATGTAATCCTTTTTAATGATTTGTTAAAGATGCCTGTAACTTTTATAATAATCAATCATGAATTTATAACTGTGGGTTATGAACGTGGTGAACTGAGAGAGTAAAGTGAAGCAATGCATCCCCCTCCCGCAATGTCGACCCCGACCCCGAATCATTGACTCTCTTATATTACGTTATATCTTCCCTGCATTTTCGTTTTGTTTTATTTGTTTCAAAGCAAGTCTAAACTATTATTGGAGCCTTCATACTCTTATCGTGTCCTCAATATCGGTCATTTTATACATTTTGTTTTTTAAGGCTTTCTTCTCTTAAGATAGAACAAGTGTAACACCTTTATGTAACCAATAACCCGAAATATCAGTCAACAAGAAGAGGTCTGGGTATGAATCACGGTTGCTGTCGCTTGAAGCTTAGTGTAATGGATCATTTACGTCAATCAATGGATGGGTTAGATTCATTTCTTCTTTCCAATGCTTTAAAATTTTTGTCGTTTCCCTGCAGTTAAGGACAACATTATCAATCATTTTTTTTAGCCTTGTTAGTCTCCTTAATACAAAGATATAAAGTGTCATCGAGAAGAGAGGATTCGAAATATCAGTTTTTAAAAGAACCCTAGAGAAATTGAAAAGCATGTCACCACCGGGGATATACCTACTTTCAAAACCTCCCTTCTCTATGACACTTTCTAACTTTAATGGGCTTTGGATAGATACACAGGCCGGAGGGCAGTTCTTCCATGGTCAAGTCACGTGGCGCAGAGACACTGGTCTTCAATTGCGTTGAGCTGGATGTCGATGTCCATCGGTGAATGATTGGGAGCTAATGTGGTGACTAGAGAAATAGAGTATGTTAACATCAGAGGTCACCTAGCTCATAAGGCATTGGTCACGGGTTCGATCGGCGGCTGGGCAAATTTTCTAGTTATCTGGCGTCTTTTCAAAATTAGTAAAGTATACTAATAAATGAAGAGAAATTACTAAGGCAAAAGTACTACGTTTTTGGAGAGGGACGACAGAGAGTGGTGCTATAAATAGATTAACTTAACGCTTTTAATAAATTAGTTATTTCTTCCTTAATGCAAGTTTAAACACAGTGACACATTATTATTGCACTGACTGTAACGCACACTTTTCCATTTCAAACTTTACCTTTCTCGCTTCAACCTCTACTGAATTCGGTCTTCTTCTTAAAGAAAGCCTCCTTTTGTCTAAACTTAACCCAAGCCTCAACTTAACGTCTTCTTCTATAAACCTTTCTCCATTCTAACACTTCATTTGGAATGCTTTTTCAGTGAAGAATCATTCAAACATATAGTAGGCTGATAGGCCTTATGCCTATGGCTGTATCAACAATAAATGCTGTACGACTTAAATCTGGAAAACGATTTACTTTTAAAACATTATTAGCTCTACCTTACAGGGGGGAGGGGGTTAACTCCTTGCCTTAATTCATCAGATCATAACCAAAGCATGCTGAAATCCATCAAGAGTAGGGAAGTTGCTGACTTAAATGTGCAGCCAAAAATCCTACTATCCGGTTTTAGAAGTGCCTCTGGGCAGTACACCCAGAGGGAGAGATAGATAATCTTTCCATCTCCTCACATATAGTCTTAAAACTTATGGCTTTTTTTGAATATCTTTTTTGAGATTCTCAATTTATTTTAACAAACATGCTTTCATACTATTATTGTTTTGTTATATTGGAATTTTTCCAGTGCAATTCTTGGCACTTTTCTTCCAAAAGGCATGGTTACTATATGTTTATTTAAAAATTCTTTCTTCAGTGTTCACAAACAACTTTCATTAATCCAATCACATCAGAGATGTGAGCTAATACAGCCGAATCTGTCTATAGCGGACGTGCTATATAGCGAACATGGGTTCGAATCCCCTCAGCTCTTAAAAACTGTGAGCTACCATGGTAATGCTTCACTCTTTGAGAATTCATATAATTACGATGTGTCCACATATATGGATACATGTAAAATAAGCACACAAATACTGTACAAAACTAAAAGAATAAAAATCATGACAAAAAAATTGTCAACAGCTTCTTTTAAAAGTCAGTGAGTTATGCACAGTTGCACAACAATTATTTATGATCTTGGAAAGTCATCAATACCAGATACATTTAAAGGATATAAAAATATATATCGAAATAAGACTAAAACTACAATCCTTTCAAAATCATATCCATTGCATCAGTGCGTACAAATGTAAATCACTTTATAGTACCCGTTTATAAGCACGCCCAAATAAATATATCACCATACCATAAACAACAGCTTGGGATCAAGTAGCTGATGTATTACTGTAGACTCTATTTTACTTGTCCCATAAAAAAGGAGGTCGAAAACGGTAATGTAGATGGGAAACACATAACATGAGCAAAGGGGAAAGGGTGCTTTGAATACCAGAACCTATTCACAAAATGAAATAGGCCAATTCTTTCATTACAGTAACATTAGCATTTTAGTGCTCTAACAATTTAATATTTATGGTACAAGAAAAATTTTTGGAACTTTCCACCATCTTAAAAGAGCAAGGGTGGCAAGCGGGGGGGGGTACTCTCTCTCTCCTGTCTCTCCTGAGGTAACAATCCTGTATACGTTAAGCAGCGTTTTCAAACCTTCGGATAACCAACTTATCGACACGTCGTGTTAAAAAATATTTTTAAAGGGTTAATTCTATTTCATTCAAGCGTAATCTTATCTCCACTGGCACAAATCGTTTATATGCTGCCAACTTAAGTTTCAATTTAAAACAAATTTGATCACTTCTACAAAGTTGTTATGGAAATATCAGCTTCTTATCACTTCTACAGTCCCCTAAACGTCTGTTAGTAATCCATTGCAACTAGCCCCTTTGGTCTTTGTGCAATTTTGAAAGAAATAACATTTCTCTGTCACCGCTATTCGACGCCATCTTGTAGGATATGCCTTTAAAACAACATCAGCAATATAATCCAGGCAGCAGCAAGAAAAGGTGTGTAGCACTGTAGCAAGATCTAAAGTGCAAAGAAAATGCCAGAAAGTGTAGACTTGTACTCGATAATCTCTGACGTTGGACTAAAAATCAGTCCTGCAGTCCTTGTTCACCGAATTCACCCAAGGCCACCTCAGAAGGTGCTCTAGTCATCAGTTTGACCCTCGGTCAGATTAATTTGTCGCTCACAAGGTACTCCATGATCGACAAGGTATGAGCCTCTTGAGACATAGTTTCGCCGTTTAGAGGGTTGATTAAATTTTCCAGTTTTCGCATTGGAAGAGTCGTTTGGTGAAGTAGAAAAGAAAGCATTTTTTACTCCTTCTTCCTTTAGTTTCAGAGTTGCTTTCCCTGGACCATAGTTATGTTTATAACCATCATCATGTTTTCCACTTGAGTGAAATGGACCTCTTCCTCCGTAACCGTACTCTGTTTTCCTAGGAGCACATGTAAACTCCTCCGCCAATGGGTTTAGTTGCCATTGAGCAGCATTAACAGGTCTGTGTACCGGGCTTGAAAAGACACTTTTCATCTTTGCTTCTTGCCTTTCGTTTGGAGGAGATGTAAACACAGGATTATTGGCTACGAACCTTGCGTGCTGCATCTCTGCCTCCACAGGGTAGCTTTGACGTAGCAATTCAGCGATCCTTAGTGTTTCCTTACGTCTTGCATCCACTATTGCAGACAAAGATGCTGTCATCTTGCTGCAACTTGCCGCCTTTTGCAAAATATTTTCCGTCTCGTACTCAAGTATCTCCTCCTCATCATACTCCTCAAACTTTGATGCATGACTGACATCGTTTGACAACAAGCCCACCGTTTCTGTTGCTACTCCCTCTCCACAGTCGGAATAAATAGCTTTTAAACCAATTTGGTTCTGTTCAAAAGGAAGCTCGACACCATTGTCAGACATATTATCATCTAGCCATTCTCGTTGGGCATCACACGTGCTCCCATAAAAATCTGCGGTGTCCGATACTTCTCCAATTCTCTCTGACTGTAGGACCTTCCCTGTCGCACAAGTCAACGGCATTGAACTGAAAGCGTTCAAAACACTGCCTTTCCCCTTTTTATGGTAGGTGACAACACTCTCCTTGTCAGATAGTTTTTCATCGACCTTATCCCAAGTTTCGGATCTTCCGCCATGTTGCAGTGATGTAGCAGTTCTGGTTCCTTTGTTGTCCCCTTCCAAACTACCCATTGGGTCGTATAGAACAAGTTTTCTCTCTTCCTGTTTCTCAAAGCTGTTCATGAAAGCATTATAAGGTGTTAATTCCTTCTTGTTCGTGGTTGCGGTATATGTAGGAGTATAACTCTTATCTTTTAAGTTATCTTCGAAAATATCAACATCCAGAAGTGTCTCTTTGCTATGATACAGATGCCTATTGCGATCTTGTAACTGGCGATAATCAGGGGAGAGGGAGCTTTTGAACTTGTAATTCAATCGAGTTGCCTCAGAGAGTAGACTCGCCTCGGGCATTTCCATCTTGCCATTGTACTGCAGAGAAAAATAGATAAACATTAAAGACTTTCATAGGACTTAGTAATAAATAGATGCCATTGAAGTTGGACTTAAACCGCTTACAGTACATCGTTTGGTAACAGATAGTATTTTGACTAAGGTCCTTTACGTCTGTCATACTTCCAGCAAGAGAAAAACTAAAATCCTAATATTTGTGATATTAATGATAACAGAGAGTGAGAGAGAGAGACAGAAAATTTTC